>BLSH010263859.1:877478-889914 GCA_018402905.1 Glandirana rugosa
CGAGGGCGACGGTAGTTAGATAGGTTACTCCTGTCTCTGTCGCCGACCTCGGCGACCCGAGTACTTGTAGTGACCTTACCTACCCAAGTCCATTCTTTTTCCCCCACAGACCCCCGTCGACATCGTTTCTTCCAAAACGTGGAATTACGTATCTTACGTACCTTCCACTTTTTGGTACTCTGAGAAATGTTGGGGAAATTGTATTATGATGGTAAACGGAAGAAAATATGTAGGTGACTTTTTGTTTGGTGACACCTAATGATAAATCTCCCACTGTGACCACATGTGTTCGGGTTATAAGTGAATCATGGCGAACTTAATCTTAAACCGTCTGGTTCGTTGTCCGTGCGATCGTTCGGGTTCCGTCCGGACCCGGACCCGGACTTTGTCCCGAAGTTCGGACGGACCAGCAGAACCCGAACTTCCATAGGTTCGCTCAACTCTATTTATGACTACAATTGCTATCTAGTCTGCCAAATTCTAATTCAAGCGGTACTAAGTGAATATTGGGCTTGTGTACACCAGTGTCACCCTCTAAATAGTAATCCACAGTGGTTTGTTTTTCAGTGGATGTATAAAAGAAGGCAAATGGTAGTATTATGTTAAAGGGGTTGTAAAGAGTCTCATGGTTTTTCACCTTCCATGCATTCTATGCATTAAGGTGCAAAACCTTCTTTGCTACAGCTGCCCCCAGACACCCCCTTTTTCTTACCTGAACCCATCCATTCCAGTGATGTTCATGAGCCCAGCGGCTCCAGCCGCTGTCTCTGTCCTCATTGGATAGATTGATGGCAGCGGGAGCCAATGGCTCCTGCTGCTGTCAATCAAATACAGTGACACGAGAGCGGGGTAGGGGCAGAGTCCTGCTGTCTGTGTCAATGGACACAGCAGCAGGACTCGGAGGTGTGCCCGCATGGGTGCCCCCATGGGGGCACCTGATGAAGAGGATGGAAGAGGAGGAGGAGCCAGGGCGCCAACAGGGCACCCCAAAAGAAGAGGATCGGGGCTGCTCTGTACAAAACCCTTGCACAGAGCAAGTAAGAATAACATGTTTGTTATTTTTATTTTGAAAAATGCAAACCTTTACAACCACTTTAATGTTGCCTCCTCCTCACATGTAAATAAGCCCTCGGAGTGTGGAGAGAATTCTGAACAAGGTGACATCCGATCCTATCCTCTAAAAACACAATGTGTCTGTGTCATCTCTGCATAAGTGGAGCAGACACGGAGCTGTCATCGGCTTGTTCAGCGGGAATCAGTGGACAGATCCCCCACTGAGCAGGCGGATCCACTGGCCGAGCATGTTCGTGTGAAAAAGCCCTTAGAAGTGTATTAAAAATGTCATCTTTGTACTTACTTGCTGGCATTCTTCTAGAGTGACCCAGGCCTTCATCTTTATCATCCTGAAGAACTCCTTTGCTGCAGCCTTAAGCTCTGGGATTGCAATGAACGACCTCAGCTGGATGTAAAAATAATTGCGGAAGTCGTTCTCTTCTTCCATTTGGTTGGCAAGGAAGCTGAAGACACAAATCCATGAAATGGTAAATATACAGAGTCACACAAACTGATATGTACCATTCTGTTTCAATAGATATACTTCTTTATTCATATTTGTAAGTCCTGCCTACAGCCATTCAGCAGAGGATGGTACAAGGTTAGCTGAAGGTCAGCTTTATTGGCCAGCTCCTGTCCTACATCACCTGTAACATATGGTGGGGATTTACAAAAAGAGTACAAAATCTGGTGCAGCTGTGCATAGTAACCAATCAGCTTCCAGGTATTTTGTCTAATGGCTCGTACACACGGGACGACGATCGTGCGTACGACCGTGTTGAATCGTACGTTGACGGTCGTATGTAGCCTACTGACATGCACACGACGGTCGTACATACAACTTGCGGCCGGCCGAACGTGATGACGCGAACGAGCGTATAATGAGGAAGTAGCGTCACCTTTTGGGCTCCTTCATCTAATTTCATGTTAGTTGAAGTGGACTTGGCGCATGCGTGTTTAGCACAATACAACTTTGTTGAACACAGCTGCTCTACACACGATACAACGGTCGTATGCGAGCTTGTTGACACGACCAAGTTTTCTAGTCTGCACATACAACTCCCACGAACGACCGTCGTATGTTCAACTGTTGAAAGCACGGCCACAGACGATCGATTCTGCATACAACGGTCGTGAGTATGACGTGTTGAACACGATCGTCGTCCCGTGTGTACGAGGCTTAAGTTTAATTGAACAAGCTGAAGTTAGAAGCTGATTGGCTACCATACACAGCTGCACCAGATTTTGCACTCTCCAGTTTTAGTAAATAAACCCCATATATGCCTTTGAGGCCTCATACACACGGGCGTTTTGGACGCCGGCGTTTGTAGGCATTTTTTGCAGCTCTCCATGTTATTCAATGGCCCTCTAAAAACGCCGGCATTTGTGAGCAGTAGAGGGCATCAGCGTTAGTGAGCTGTTTTTAGAACGCGGGACCATCGCGTTCTGTAGCTGTAGCGTTTTGGCGTTTTTTGACGCCAATCGGAAAAACGCTCACTAACGCTTGCTAACGCCCGCTAATGCCGTACCGGCGTTAACAAGCGTTTTTTGACGCCGGCGTTTTTATTTTGAAAAATAGCAGAGGACTGATTTTTTTTAAAAACGCCTATTGACGCCGACGCTCACTAACGCTCACTAACGCCGATGCAAAACGCCGCAAAAACCGCAGTTTTTTTCAAAAACGTCGGTCCCGACGTTTTGCTTATTTATTATCAGACGCCCGTGTGTATGAGGCCTTAATCTCAAACACTTTGTACATCATGGCTGCTCCTCTACTGTTCTGCTATGAACATCTCTATTGTCATGGCAGTCACACCTGTATTCTAAACCAATGATCACTATTGATATAATAATGAATCTGTTGAATCAAAATAACAATTGTTTTCTGTGACAACATTTATTTGAAGCTGAAGTTCAGGTAAACTACTTAATGGTTGAAATACATTTACATAAACAGTTTTACCTAGCGTTTGATTTGTGATCTTTTTTCTCTATCTCTATTTAAAAGCTAAATTACCCACCAAAAAATGCAATACATTGCTGCTTACCAGTCCTTAGATATGGTGGCTGCATTTGTTAATAGTTTTTTAGACTAAGAGCATTTCAGCAAGTACAGAAGACACCTGGTAATCCTGCCAGAAAGGCAGTGTCCTTGTCAGTTCCTTTGTGGAGGAGTGAGCGTAGCCACTCTAGGGCAGGAAGTGTTTTATGAACAGAAACGTCAAGTTAAAATTGAGGGGAAAAAAGCTTAAAAGAAAAAAATACACATAGCCAATACATCTAAGGTATGGTAGACTGCAATGTATTAAAGGATAGATTCACCTACAAAAACAATAAATAAATGCACATTTAAAATGTGCATTTAATTATTATTTTTCTAATGAGCCTGCAGAGCATTTTACACACTATCTGCTGATCGTGGGTGCAATGTCCAGCTCCTGTAGTCTCTCAGCATATCTGTCTGCCTGTACCGCATACAGACAGTTACCTGAGATCAATGGACTATGAGGACGCTTACCAGCACCCTCACAGCGAATTGAAAACTATAAGCCATAAGCAGCAATAGCTGACATACTTGCAGGCATTCATTCACAGGAAACTGTAAATGAATGATGCTGCCATGTGAGCGGAGGCCCCCACGGCTGTGCTGTTTTCAAATAGTGACAGCGGGTGTAGGGAGAAGATCCCCAGCCCACTACCATAGGGAAGGGGGGCAGCAGGAGAGAGCTACAGATGCTGGAAACATGTTCTACTCTAAAAATGGGTGGATCATGTAACGTGTTTGAAAAGTTTTTTTTAAATGTTTTTTTTTTTTTTATTGCCTTTGCAGAAGGTTCCACTGGGTACCCAAGAGCAATGGAAAGGAAGAGGCTACCATGGCGGAGGTAGATAAGAACTAGGTTAGTGCGCTTTCTTATAGGGGAAGAGTGGGTTGGTTGAGTTTAGGGGGAGCGGGAAAACATGGTAAGTAAACTTTGTTTGAAAGCTTGCTAAAGCCTGGTAGACACAGGCCTAATATTGTCTGGTTGAATCGGCCGACATTCGGCCCGTGTATACACCTGCCTGTCTGACAGATGCTGGCTTCTGTTGAACGGGCATGCTGGAAAACCAGCATCCAATCAGCACTGACAGCTAATGGCTGAGAGCGCTGATCGGAGTGTTCTGGTGGGGGAAGTTTCCTTGTCAGTACACAATACTCAGCGGGGAGATTGCTGTACTAACATCAGATAGTTAGTACAGCGGTTCCTCAGTTTTTTTTCATTCAGCCTGCTGTGTTGAACAAAAAAAAAGGATAGTGTGTACCAGGCATTACTCTTGAATGACATTTTCTACCTAAGCTATTCTTTTACAATGTATCCTGTCCTCACTTCCCCTTATAAATGGTCATAATAAGAATACATTTTTAAAAAAGATTTAAAATACTTACAGTGCCGCAAAGAAGTTGAAGGGCGTGTATTCCGGGATGGTGAGGCCTGCTCTGAGGAAGTAGATTTGGACCATTGCCAGCAGATACTGAAATAAGAACAAAATACAGATTTAGGATAATGTACCTCAAATACACAGCATAGTGATCAAGTCTTATATTTCATATTCCTGTCTGGCCTAGGAAACTAAAGGCCTTTGAGGCCATAACAAAGCCAAATGATGGTGTTGCACCTGTCCACAATGGTAAACAAAACTGGAAAGATGTCAGGTTGCTGGATATGGATAGGTGTGTTATGAATTTGTGGTAGGCTAGACACAAATGACGTATCAAAGTGGCCTGTTCAGCCCACTAGTGCCCATCCTGCATCATCACATAAACTATTGATTTAAGCTTTTGATTTAAAATAGTGATCTCCAAACCACAGCCCGCAGGCTGGATGTGGACTTTTGTGTGCCTTTTTCCAGCTCTTGGGAATTCCTCCCACAGATATGAAGCCCTATCCCTTCCACTGACACCGATGATGGGGTACTATTCCTCCCACTCACACCTATGATGAGGCACTATTCCTCCCACTCATACCAATGATGGGGCAGTATTCCTCCCACTGACACCAATGATAAGGCACGATTCCTCCCACTGACACCAATGATGGGGCACTATTCCTCCCACAGATACCAATGATGAGGCACTATTCCTCCCACTGATACCAATGATGAGGCACTATTCCTCCCACTGACACCAATGATGGGGCACTATTCCTCCCACATATACCAATGATGAGGCACTATTCCTCCCACAGATACCAATGATGAGGCACTATTCCTCCCACTGACACCAATGATGGGGCACTATTCCTCCCACTGACACCAATGTTGGCACACTATTCCTTCCACTGACACCAATGATGAGGCACTATTCCTTCCACTGACACCAATGATGAGGCACTATTCCTTCCACTGACACCAATGATGGGACACTGTTCCTTCCACTGACACCAATGATGGGGCACTATTCCTTCCACTGACAACAATGATGAGGCACTATTCCTTCCACTGACACCAATGATGGGACACTGTTCCTTCCACTGACACCAATGATGAGGCACTATTCCTTCCACTGACACCAATGATGGGACACTGTTCCTTCCACTGGCACCAATGATGGGGCACTATTCCTTCCACTGACCTCAAGCTGTACATAATTTTTTTTACCCCCCCCCCGACCACAGTCCGGCCCTCCTATATAGGACAGTAAACTGGCTCTGTGTTTAAAAAGTATAGATTCCCAGACTTCAAACATAACATCAAATTCTCATAACCTTAAAACTCATATTTACCTTATCGCACCTCCCCAATCTCATGTCAGATACCAAGAATGAATAGACAGAATTGTCAACTGAAATAAATAATACAAAACAGTTGAGTACAATGTAGCATTTAGAATTTATAACATTGTATTGTCATGTATTGAAGGCTCTGATCACTATGGTCAGGAGTACTGGACAGACCACGTCTCAGCTTTCAGAATTTTACAGAAAACTGATTTACAGTTTCTTTATGTAGTTGCAATGTTCCATGACTACAAGCTAGAATGTGGGCATTCCAAAAGCATGCACTTTAAATAATTAGATATGGGCCAGGCTAGAGCAAAATATTGCATGTCAGAACAGACTGGCTGCTGTTTAGGGTGTAATATAGTGGTGCTGTGTCCTGGCATCAGTATGGTTGACTTCCCCACTACACCCGGATATAGAGAGAGTTGGCTTATGACATTTAGGAGAAGCCTTTTTTTTTTTTTAATATCAGTGAATACAACGTTTCCTCTGATTGGCCAAGGTGAAGCGGCATGAGAATGAAAGTATGAGCTTCACCTTGGCCAATCAGAAGAATACCTGTATTCATTGAAAAAATACAAGGCTTCTCCTACATGGTGGAGAAATGTGATAATGCAATAAGAAAAGTGCTAGGAAATCTGAAATTCCCTTTTACCATATGTTTTTTTGTTTTAGGAGGTTGCGTTGCTACAAAAGTACGGTAGTCCTCGAAGCTAATGCAAACTCACACAGGAGCATTATCACCAAAATAAATGCCATACATCAATAAATCATGATATATAAACATAAAATATAACTCTAGCCAAAACTTTTCTTTTTTTAGTTTTGGGCAAAGTGGAGAAATGTAAGAACTTCCCGCAGGTTTTTATTGCTATCCCGCAGGGGGAAGTTTCCCTCACTTAAAGATAAGTTCACCTAAGATTACAGATACGTTTTTTGAAAAAAATTACTAAATATTTTTCTACAGGTAAAAATTGTGCATTTTATTATTTTTTCCCAAGAAGCCTGCAGAGCATTGCATGCACAATCAGCAGATCACAGCTATAATCTCAGGCTCCTGCAGACTCTCAGTATAGCTGACAACAGGAAGAATCAATGAACTACCAGAGCGCTCACCAGCACCCTTGTAGTTCATTAAGAACTACAAGACATCAGCTGCAATGGCCGATGGTACTTGTAGTCTATCCATTCACAGGAAACTGAGAATGAATGACACGGCCACATGCTTTATTTCAAATTGTGACAGCGGGGAGAAGATCCCCCATCCGCTGTCACGGGGGGGGGGGGGGATTGGGCATGCAGGGTGCAGATGCTGGAACATGTTACATGTTCCAACCTAAAAATGGGTGGAACATATAACATTTTCCAAAGGTGAACTTATCCTTTAGGCCCCTTTCACACTTGTGCATCTTGGGACTGCAAAGTCGCTTGACAAGTCGTACCCCGTGATTTCCTATGAGTATCGCTCATATCGGTGCAACTTCAAGTTGCAGTAACTTCAAAGTAGTCCCTGCACTACTTTAGTCTGACTTTGATGCAACTTGAAGTCAATGGACCTCAAGACTACACAGGCAAGTCAAATTAGCGTCAAAGTCGAATGTCTCTAGGAATGTAAATGAGAGGAATCTCCCCAATGGGAACACAGAAAGCAAAACCTGATAAAAATTATAACCTTTTCCCACTCTGCTAAAATGTGTTTTCTCCCATCACTTCCTATCTCAGTGACCGTTGTCACAGAAACAGGAAGTGAGAGAAATCCTCCCTGATGGACACAGCAATAAAAGTTTTATAGAGCTTCTAAGTCTTTGTCAGTCTATTGAAAGCACAACAAAAAAAGATGGACGAAAGAACAAAAGAAAAAGTAGGAAAAAATAATAATGATTCTAGCAGTTCATCTAGGAAACACTGATCATGGTAAGAACAATAAAAGAAAACATGATTACTTGGTCCCGGTGAATTGCTATAGAAGAGGCTGGGCTTCAATGAAATAGTGTGCTGTGGATTAATCCGCCTAAACCCGAAAGTGATTAAATAGTCCGCTCCCCCCCCCCCCCCTCCCCTGAACACAGGGGGCCCTGAGAAAAACATTTTTAAGCATCTGTACAGCAGGGATTAGCATTTTCTTTCTGTTTTTTTTTCAAAGCCAATGGTGTGTAATGCACATCTGTAAATTACACAGCTATTCTTTATGAATGCAACACATTTTTTTTGTGCATACTGCTTGAAGGATAAGTTCACCTGTAGAAAAAATAATAAATGCACATATATTTACAGAAAATTTTGTATTTGTTTTTTTTTTCTTCTGCAGGAGCCAGGAAAGCATTGCATTTGTGATCAGGGGTGCAATGTCAGGCTTCTGCAGGCAAGCCCTGCAGCTTTCAGCTTGTACCACCATACGACTTTCAGTTGGAAAGCTACAGGGCTCGTGAATGTACTACAGAGGTGCTCATAAGCGCCCCCACAGCTCATTCAGAACCTTAAGCGGGCTGCCGCAGTGGCTGACGGTACTTGCAGTTCATTAGTTCACAGGGGAGGGCTGGGCCAGGGGGCAGGGTGGCAGTTGCCCCCCAGGCCACCCTAACTTACATTCAAAATGGCTAACAGCCATTACCCGCTCACACTTTTTTCATCTTGTGGAGGAAGGAAGTAGGGGCCAGTGGCGCAGCCACCAACTAACTGCAGGCAAAGGGGGGTCGTCCAGGGCCGACCCTACCATGGATCCCGCTAGGCCCATTGGGCTGCCTAGGGGGGTATCGCTGGATTATACAGGTGGGCATGGATGGTGAGCTGATTGGCTGGTTCAGTGTACCACTTGACTGGACTTGCCCCCCAGGCCTAAGGCTGCCAGCCCTCCCCTGTTAGTTCAGAGGAAACTGCGAATGATTGACGCAGCCGTGTGGATGGAGCCCTGCACGACCACACTGTTTTTGAATTGTGACTGTGGGTGTGTGGAGAAGATAGATACCTCACCCGCTGTCACGCTGAGGGGGGGATCGTGGGAGAGGTGGCAGGAGCTTGAGCATGTTACATGTTCCACCCTAAATATGGGTGAAGCATATATCATGTTCAAAAAGGTGAACCAATCCTTTAAATCAGTGGTTCTCAACTCCTGTCCTCAAGACCCACCAACACGCCAGATTTTAAGTATTACCTTGGGGAGATGCAGACTAGAATTCTGCAATCACTGAGCAGCACCTGTGATGCATTTCAGTTATCCTGCAAACCTGGCCTGTTAGTGGGTCCCAAGGACAGGAGTTGAGAACCACTGCTTTAAATAGACCCATAAATGTATGCAAAGAAAACACCTGTCTGTAAAAGTACTATTTGGTGATGAATAAAGAGTAAAATGTCTTACCAATTAGCTGGTAGAAGGCGTCTCTCTCCGCTGGTGATATGGAGGAAAGATCTTTTGGAATCCGTTTAGCGGGATTTCCAGATATGGCGTCCTCCTCAGTCCTTTTTCTTTTTTTGCTAGCAGACACCAATGCCAGGTCTTCACATGGAGATTCTGCTGTCACTGCAAGAGAAGAAGAGGATGCTGAGTGAGTTGGTAGAAAGTCAATCACTGCAGGGGCAGCCGGGTGTCCACATGGTGGGGTTGCACACACTGCAGGAACAGAGGAAGGAAAGTCCGGTGGTGAGTCGACAACTGCAGCGGCAGCAGGGTGTCCACAGGGTGGGGCTGCGCGCACTGCAGGAACGGTGAGGTGAATAGCCGGTGGGTTGGCAGGATCCCAGGAGTTGGTGCTTCGTCTGTTAAAAAAAATACATATAGCAAATGTAAGTATAAAAATATTTCAAGATTACATTCACAATAAACAGTCCATTTATTCTTATGCGTGTGTCCATCATAAGCTATAGTGGTTCTTTAAAGCGGTATTAAACTCAAAACCAAAAATGTATTGCAGCTTTTCAATCATTTAGATGTGGTGTCTGCATTAGATTTCTCTTTTTAGGTTTTTCTCTCTCTGTTTTACCTGTGATCTGGCCAGTTACACAGCTCATGTATTAGAGCACCCCCACTCTGGATGAAGGAGCACAGGGGGCAGATTTGGACAGCAGCATTGTCAGTCTTGGAGGAAAGGAGTGCTAAAAGTAGATTTAAATACACTAACAAATTGAAGCCACATTCCAGCTAATACTTTATAAGCAGTCACAGCAGTTTGTTTTCCATGAATAAATAAAAAATTATAATTTTAAAGACCCTTGTCAATGTTAAATGGCCTGTCTCATCCCTGTAACTGCAAGATAGCTTTTCTGTTGAAAAAACAACAGACTAAGGTCCCTTTTACACGGGGCGGATCCATTTTGGCATGCTCCCTAGCTCAGCGGGGATCGCTCCGTTGATCCCCGCTGAGCAGGCAGATGACAGGGCCATCTCCGCTCACTGTGCTGAGATGGACTTGTTAGAGTCCCACTCTCCTCTATGAGGAGATCAGATGAAAACGAACCGCCTGTCCACTTTCATCCAGTCCCATCCGATCCGCTGGATGGATGGAGAACGTATCGTCATACATCTGTTTTGAGTGGATCTTGTCAGATCAGATGACAGGCGGGCGTCAGCAGACACATATCTGCTGACACCTACCTCCCCATAGAAGTCATTGGGTGGCCCTATTGGATCCTCCTGAAAAATGGACAGACGGATCCCATCGGTCTGATTGTGTGAAAGGGGCCTTACTAACCAGAGAAGTAGAAAAAGAGCTTACAAATGAAAAAAATGCAGCCGTCAATTCTAAGAATTGATCAGCTGCAATATGATAAACGTTTGCTTTTGGGGGGTTTGCATTCCATCTTTATTAATGGTTTACAGTAGCAATTTGTGGGGTCCTCCAGGTAGGAGTAAAATTACAAGGTTATGTAGATTACATGTCAAGAACACATTCAATGTACAGCCCAAAACAATGGCTAAAACAGATTTCACTGAAGTAGAAATTACCCTGTACCATAGACCCCTAATGCACGAGGGCCTGAGTTCAGAAGAAAAAACATGGCGGAGGGGGGGTTGCCCCCCCCCCCCCTTGGCCATCGTCATGCTTTTGGGTTTAATACCGCTTTAATAAATATGATGAACCAGGGTCAGAATTGAACTAAGCTGAGTTGTATTGACTTTGAAAAAATAAAAACATGCACCTTTAGAGCCGGTACACATAGGAGCGACTTGTCAGATGACCTAGTCGCCTGACAAATTGTGCTCCATGCACTGCAATGGAACCGTTCTAATAGGAGCAGCTCAAGTCGCTCCGACTTAGAAAAAGGTTCCTGCACTACTTTGGGGGCGACTTCAAGTGACGACTTCCAGTGACTTGCATTGACTTTTATTACAGAAGTCTTTTACAAGCTGCACTGAAGTTGCGCTGTGCGGGGCGGCTTCAAGTCGCCCCTGAAGTCGGATCGCCCCTGTGTGAACCGGCTCTTAATTGTCCACCTATATTGAATGTACCTACTTACTATGTCTTATATATTTTTTTACATTTTGTAAAACCAATAAACCTATTGAAATGAAAATAAATAAAAAAAATAAATGAAATAAAAAAAACTATATTACATTGTTCCTATATATTGAAGCTCTGTGATCAAGTCGGAAGTGACGAAACGCGTCAGGACGTGGCCACACGGCGACCCGAGACGTATCAGTGTGCCGACGGCTGGGACGCTCAAGAGTTGGAGGATAGGAGCGTTGGATGGCCGGGCGGTAGGAAGTCTGACTAATGAAACTGGCAATTTTAAAGTGTTTTAATGTAAGCGCATTTGGTGCTGTTAATAAATGTTTGAATTTAAAGAGATACACTATGAGGGTCTTTTTTGCTTGTCTCCCATGACTACTTGTGCTGGAGAGTAAAGAACCCTTGTGGAGGTGACCCTTAAGAAGTTCATTTTGGATGAGCCCCTTTGTCTTTGGAAAGACGAGCTGACACATCTTAGAACTCTGGCGAGCCCCCAATGTGTGCACACGCATGTGGTGATCGATGGTGAAGGACTCAGTTTTGAAACAGCATAGCTGCTTAACCTAAGGATAGTGTTGAGCGAACCCGGACTGTAACGTTCGGGTCCGTACCTTTCGGGTGTCCGTGGCACGGACCCGGACCCGGACATTTCAAAAATCGTTCGGGTTCGGTCCGGGGTTCTGCTATTTTACTCCACGTGTTGAGAAGCTGCAGAGCAAGCAAATCAACAAGCGTTTCACTGGTTTGCCCTTAGAAGCCATCACAGCCATGCCTACTAATGGCATGGCTGTGATTGGCCAGTGCATCATGTGACCCAGCCTCTTTATAAGCTGGAGTCACAGTGCTGCAGTCACATGCTCCTTGGGTTAGTGTAGGGAAAGGAAGCTGAAAGCTTGAGGGACAGATTTGAGACATTTTAAGACCTGATCCTGCATCCTGAGATAGATTACTTTACTACTGCTGTCTGTGCTGTTGCTCTGAGGACAGATAGCAGAAATTAGAGATTTCACATACCGCTGCTTTGAGTTGCAGATCAAGCTCTGCATAAAACAACGATCGCTACGATCGTGCTCAACGATCAGATTGTTGGGGGAATTTGAGATTTCAAATACCGCTGCTTAGAGTTGGAGATTGCAGATTAAACTCTGTCTAACGAAACGATCGTACGTTCGTACA
>BLSH010263859.1:901636-935479 GCA_018402905.1 Glandirana rugosa
TTTTTTTTTTTGAACACCCAAATTGATTATAAAAAAACATATTAAGAGAAAATTCCCCCGCACCGTCCCCCTCACAGGATACGGAAGTATAAAAGCAATTATCCACAGGGAACTAGATTAGAGTTTTTCAACCCTCCCAGACAGACTAACTTATCTTTTAATTAGTTAACAAATTTAGACAGGAATATCAAAACCATTTAAATTTCCTGTAACATATCGGTGAAATTCTGGCTCGGAGAAAAACCTCAAACCTCCAATAGTCAATTTTTGTCCAAAAAAACGATATTTTAATGAATCTTGGGGGTTTGTAATATATAAAAAAAAAGATTCTGGGATCTCTTATTTTACCGCCGGTAACGTTTTGAAATACAGTGTGGCATAAACGCATCGCCAGAATTTTCGCGCTAAAAAAAACTTTTTTAAGTCAAAAAACTCAATTTTTTATTCTGTTGTTAGAAAAAAAAATATATAATGTTTGGGGGTTCTAAGTAATTTTATAGCAAAAAAACCTGTTTTTAACTGATAACCTCCAAACTCCAAAAAGAGGCTCGGTCTTAAAGTGGCTATACAATGTCCTTTAAATTTACCAAAACTATAAGGACAGATTTAAACAATTGATTAATTTTCTATTCAATCAGACAGACCCTCCCAACTTTTTGAGATTAGATCAAGGGACACCTATTAACGAAAATATGAAGGCATAGGACACTCCCCCTGCCACGCCCCCTTAAAAGAGAATTATACAAAAAAATATTAGTTAAACCCACAAGTTTTTTTTTTTTTTTTTTTACCACTACTATTCTTTTATACTGGCTTTTAAAATTTACAAATGCGGTCATTTAGAATTTAAATGAAAGGTTTAGCATTGGGAAACACTTTTTGAGAGGTAGTGCATTCTATATACAAGTATATAGATCAGACCAATACGAGGGACACATAAAGAGGAAGGAGGGACAGAGGGACTTTTTTTCAAATGTTTTTCAAAATCAGGGACAGTTAGGAGCTATGATTAGAATGAAAGGGGCTTTGGATGCTTTACCGTTTTGAAGGAAGCAAAGTGCAAAGAACAGTAATGTAGTACCCTCCTATTTAGGTGCTATGAAAATGTAGTTTTTGTCTCACCCTGTGGTCAGGGGATTGGGATTATCTGCTTTTGTCTGCTGCGGCTTTCCAAGCTGTGGGTTTGTTGCTTTCTCCTAGCTCTGTTGAGAAACTTCCAAAGACTGGGACGGGAAGCTTCAAATCCTGATCTTGAATATTAACTACCCTTTGACCAGTCTCTGGGGGGTGTGTGTCCAGTAGGTGGTCAAGGAAGGGGGTAAATAGGCTGAAGCCTGGGCAGAGGAGTTAGCATGTGCCTAGTCTGACCTATCCAAAGATGTACTGCTGACACTCCAGGGGGCTGCTTACCCCTGCAACCATCCAGGACTTGCTGCTCTACTACTTAGTGTATAAGCAGGTTGAAATTGAGCTAGTTAGGTGCTGCCCTGGATGGGTGGGAGAGGGTTAAAGGTTTCCCCAGTTCTTTTGTTTGGTGGGTTTTTCTTTGGATCCAACCCGCTGATCCTGTGATATATAGAGGGACAATGGTCCGGCGAAGAGAGCCTGAGAGAGAGCCCGAAGGGGACAGAGTCGAAGAGCCACACTAATGAAGAGTGAGAGAATGCTGCTACATCTGCAACTGCTGTGATGTTGAAGGTCATCGGGACCTGGAATTCGTCCCCAAAGACACTAGCCCCTGGGGAATGCCACCTATGGACCCCCTTTTATTATACAAGGTAGGTATGCAAGGGCAGCAGATAGCCTGAGTTAGCATTAGGGATGTAGGGAAAGGAATATTCTCACATGATGGACTTTGTAAAATTTTGCAATTATTTATTTTTTATTTCAGGTACTTATATAGCACTGTCAATTTACGCAGCGCTTTACATATACATTGTACATTAACATCAGTCCCTGCCCTCAAGAAGGTTACAATCTAAGGTCCGTAACTCACATACATACACATACTAGGGCCAATTTAGACAGGATCCAATTAAGCTACCAGCATGTCTCTGGTGTGTGCGAGGAAACCAGAGTACCTGGAGGAAACCCACACAGACACAGGGAGAACATGCAAACTCCAGGCAGGTAGTGTCGTGGTTGGGATACGAACCAGCCACCCTTTTGTTGCTAGGCGAAAGTGCTAACCACTGCACCACTGTGCCGCCCAATTTTTCAAGTAAAGCTTTAAAACCTTTTTACGACCTGGTCTGAAGTTACTCAATAGATATAATGCAAATAGGCCGCACATTTCTCTGGCTCAGGTCACTAATCACATTGGAGTATGAAGACATTGGTACAAAGGGTTAATATAGTGAGAAGATGTGAGTGGTTACAATGGGTGATGGAGGTTTATCAAGCAGCCTGTCTTAAAGCATGTGCCTGAGACAGGTGGGACAGCCTCTTGCAGGATGGAGATGTCAGCACTCTCTTCATGAGCAGGCTCATGTTGCAGAGGTCCCCAGCCTGTACACAGGCACACACAGAGGCATAGCTTGAAGCTTGTGGGCCCCGATGCAAAAGTTGACTTGCCCCCCCACCACTTACCACTTCCACCGTGCGTGCAGATACACCCACCTCACGCCTAGATACTCAAAGTAGTTTAAGAGTTTTAAATTCCTAGAGTTCCTCTTTACATCAGAGGACAGGTATCACCACTGGAGAATCAGAGGATAGGGATCACCCTGGCATGTCATTTGGCAGATCTCCTTTTCCATCCCAGCACTGTATACAGCCCCCACCCCCACATTACACATGGCTGAAATCACATTCCTTTACACACATCTGTCTTCAAAGGGTTATCTGGCTTTTATGTTGCCATTCTGACCTGTGAAATTCTCTGGTGGGAACAGCAGGGTAGTTGCATTAGGCAGATACACCCTGTGCAGGTCGTGGCTGACTGGCTGTGTTGTAAAGGAATATGATTTCAGCCCTGCGGAGGGCAAATCGGAGCTGTACTTTGTGGAGGATATGATAATATGACAGGGAGGCTGCAGGGGCCCCCTGGAGCTAGGGGAGGGTTGCAATTGTGACCCCTGCAACCCCTTATGCTACGCCCATGCTTACATGACTCTGCTCTTTCCTGGTTCTCCTCCTACCTATCTCAGCGCACCTTCGGTGTAACATAAAACATCATCTCCTCTGCTCCTCTTTCTCTTTCTGTTGGGGTATCCTAACTAACGACACCACAAAACAACTTATTCACTCCTTGGTTATTTCCCATCTTGACTACTGCAACTCCCTCCTTACCGGCCTACCTTTACACAGGGTATCCCCCCTTAAGTGTTTAATGAATGCTGCTGCCAGACTTATACACCTTACTAACCGATCCTTTACTGCTGCCCCGCTCTGCCAATCGCTTCACTGGCTTCCCCTACCCCAATTCAAAATACTAACCACAACATACAAGGCCATTCACAACATTGCCCCCAGCTACGTCACCAATCTCATCTGCAGATATCGCCCAAATCGTCCTCTACGCTCCTCCAAGGACCTCCTGCTCTCTCCCTTGTTACCTCCTCCCATACTCTCCTACAGGACTTCTCCAGAGCCTCTCCCATCCTCCGGAACTCCCTGCCCCAGAATGTCCGGTCAGCCCCCACCCTGCCGTCTTTAGGTGATCCTTAAAATCTCACTTATTCAGTGAAGCCTACCCCACCTCCACCTAAGAACTGTGCTTCAGTCACCTCTAACAGATCATCCCCTGCAGCCATTACCTTTTGTACCACCTCCCCCTCCCTTTAGATCCTAAGCTCCACGAGCAGGGCCCTCCTATTGCTTCTGTTTTGAAATGTATTATAATTGTACCATGTCCCTTCTTTATTGTAAAGCGCTGCGCAAACTGTTAGTGCTATATAAATCCTGTATAATAATAATAATAAGGTCCCTAACTCACATTCATACATACACATACTACACAATTGAGATAGGAGCCAATTATCCTACCAACATGTTTTCTGAGTTACCCTTTAAACATTACCTTCCCTAATACAAGAGCTTCATAATTTAAAAACATGCAATTAGACACTCTATTAAAATCATAAACCTGAATTTAAGCTTGCATTTTGTTAAGTACCTTTGGAATGCTGTGATTACTTTACTGGAAAATGTATACAATATTCAGAAGGTCAGGGGAGAAAGTTGTCATATGGATAGAATTATCTGGAATGTGAGGATAACACTGCTAAGCTTGCTGGAGGCTAACTCAAATGACAGGATTAATCTTCCCAGGTTACAAATTAGATAAGGTAATTTTATTGTGTGTAAATATCTGTATGGCTTGCTAGTGTTCTCTGTATACATCCTGATGATGTTTCGTACCCTTTAACATTTTATGTGTATAGGTATTTGTCAAAAAAAAGTCACAGGTGTAAGTCTCTAGTCCTCCATAGCAGGAAGCAATTCTTGGTTTAGCATGATGTTGTATCACAAAGGGCTCGCCACAATACCATCACATATTATTGATCTATTCAACAGGTTTGCATTATGGAAAAGTAATTGTAATCATTGTAAGAATCGGCCTATGCTCAAATATTACTTTAAAAGTATATAATCAGTCTTGCTGGGATAAATAAAAAAGAATAACAGAGGGGTTGGAGTTTTTTAAAGTGGAATTTTGATCTCCCAATCAACATTGATTATTTGTAATCCTCATCCTGCTAGCATTAGTAAATAGATAGGAAAGTATATTATATTTACTTGTTTAACCACTTCTGGACCGCGTCGTGTACATTTACTGCTGCAAGGTGGCAGCATAACGTGAATCGCTGTCTATAAACGGCGGTTCAGGCACGCGTGGCTAGGGGGCGAGCGTGCGCCACCGGCGGAGCGTGCTTGTGCCCGCCACGAGCTCCAGGTGTGTGGCCGTGAGTCGGGCAGACTTGATGTCCTCCGGCGACCCGCAATGGCTTACAATAGGAGAAAAGCGGGGAACAGCCAATGTAAACACGGCGGTTCCCCGCTTTGACAGGGAACATAATGCTGATCTACTGATCGCGGTCACTGGGATGAGTTAGATCTGTTATGCCCCTGCCAGCTCAGCCCCCTCACAGTTAGAACACGCCTAGGGAACACAGTTAACCCTTTCATTGCGCCCTGCAAGTTAACCCCTTCCTTGCCAGTGACATTTACACAGTAATCAGTGGCTATTATTAGCTCTGATCGCTGTATAAATGTCAGTGGTCCCAAAAAAGTGTCAAAAATGTCCGACATGTGCAATAACACAGTCCCGATAAAAATCGCCATTACCAGTAAAAAAAAAAAAATAGTAAAAACGCCATAAATGGATTCTCATGGTTTGTAAACGCAACAACTTTTGTGCAAACCAATCAATAAATGCAGATTGCGATTTTTTTTTTACCACAAATATGTAGTATAATATATATCGGCCAAACTGGTGAATACATTTGTTTTTTTATATATATTTTTTTGGATATGTAATTTAGCAAAAAGTAAGACTTTTTTTTTGCAAAATTGTCGCTCTTTTTTTTTTTTTTTTGTTTAAAGCGGTGATCATAAGTGACGCAGAGGTGATCAAATACTACAAAAAGGAAGCTCTATTTGTGGGAAAAAAAGGACGCCAATTTGATTGGGGTACATTGTCGCATGTCTGCCCAATTATCAGTTAAAGCGACGCAGTGCCGAATCGCAAAAAGTGCTCTGGTCCTAATGTGGGAAATCCTTCCGGGGCTGAAGTGGTTAAAACTATTTTTTTTTACATTTCTTCAGTCGCTTCCTGGTTTCTTGCCTAGGCAAATTATGTCATACATCCAAGGAGTCTTCAGTAGGGGAGGAGAGGAGGAGGGGTTTTCCCAGCTAAGCACGCCCTAATGCCTGCATGCCTGAACTAAGGGCAGATGGATTCCAAGAAGTAAATGCTACATGAATCATCTGCTCTTACTCAAGATGGCCACTGCCTAAAATGTTAGGGGGGGGGTTCAAAGTGATTTCTCAACAAATAAAACATGTAGACATGGATGGATGGGGGGAGTTTGCTTTGAATATTTAAAATGAATTAAATAAGGTTTTCAGTTTGTGGTGCTCAGATGCAGTGATGATCCACTGTAAGAAAGAATTCTAGCCAGATCTTAGAAGGCCTAGGCCAGTGATGGCGAACATTGGCACCCCAGATGTTTTGGAACTGCATTTCCCATGATGCTCATGCAGTGTAGGTGAGCATCATGGGAAATGTAGTTCCAAAACATCTGGGGTGCCAAAGTTTGCCATCACTGACCTAGGCACTTGGTCACGTGAGTTCTGAATAAACCCTTCATGCCTAGACCAAATGTTAAGATGTCAGAATGCTTTGGTTAACTTGACAATGACTATGAATAATTGTGTACCTAAATATTTTTTCAAAAGAATACATATGGCTTTGATTGGTTTTAACAAATATCCCTGCTCATGTTTTTGTTATAAGTTGATAAATCAAATTTTTGGTATTACACATATAATTTTTTAATCAAATAACGTTATTGTGTGCATATCAACGTGCTGAGCAGACCGAGCTCTTCAAAGTAGATCAAGTGACAAAATGCCCAGTTCTGCAAAAACATTGCCAAGACTTGAAACACAATTTTCTTCAGACATTATAAATATTTTAGCCCTTCTATTCAGTGTCCTACCTATTATGCCTGACACCCGCAACAGATTGTTTTTTAAATAATTTCTAATAATGGGCAGAGAAATAGAATAAAAATAAAATGTAAGGATTTCATAGCAGGGCACATTGTGCACAGTGGCAAAATATGGGGAACATGGGGATGTGTTTTGATAGTGACAGACCTACAGAAGACTTAATTATAGCAATATGGTGACCCTTTGATAAGTCTGCAAAAAAATGTTAATCCAATGCCATACCTCCCAACTTTTTTGAGATGGGGTTGAGGGACACCTATTAACAAAAGTATGTAGGCATAGGGCACACACCCTGCCACACCCCCTTTAAAGTAGTTGCATACCCCTAATGTGATTTTTACCTACAGGTAAGCCTATAATAAGGCTTACCTGTAGGTAAAATGAATATCTCCTAAACTTGTATTTGCTCTGCATGCAGCCGTCTGACGTCACAGCGCATGCGCTCTGATGATCCGGTGGAGCCTGCCGGGAAATCAGAGCTTCCTGCTGGAACAAGGAGCAACTCACAGGGCCAGAGCCGCGTACCCTGAAGAAAGAAGAGGGACACATCATGTTGGCTCCTTCAGAGCTGATATTGTCCAGCTGCGGGGTCCTCATTCTCAGGTAAGTATTTCATAATGTGCTAGTATGCGATGCATACTAACACATTATGCTATTTTCTTGCACTTTTTTTTGGCGTGGTTTTACTACCGCTTTGAGGAGAATTATACAAAAAAATTTTAGTTAAACTCACAAGTGTTTTTTTTTAACCACTACAATTCTTTTATACTGGCTTTTAAAATTTACAAATGCAGTCATTTAGAATTTGGATGAAAGGTTTAGCACTGGGAAATACTTTTTGATAGGTAGTGCATTTTATATACAACTATATAGATTAGACCAAAACGAGGGACAAATTAAGAGGTAAGAGGGACTGAGGGACAGTCCCTTGAAATCAGGGAAGGTTGGGAGCTATGCAATACGTTAGCCACACACTGGCAATGAAACCCAATACACAGGCAAAGAACAGCAAGAAATGATCAAATGTGACAAAATGTGGACAACAAATGGGCAATCATGACAATATACAGGCGGTCCCCTGGTTACAAACAAGATAGGGTCTGTAGGTTTGTTCTTAAGTTGAATTTGTTTGTAAGTGGGAACAGGTACATTTTTTAAGTGAAGCTCCAGCCAAAAAACATTTTTTTAAGCTTTTTGGATAGCATAGGGAAGGGTTAATACCCCTGTAATGTTTGTTTTGCTGTCTGAGCCCCTGTTCAGAAGATTTCACCTCACTTTCTGTCCCAATGATAATTGGATTTTGAAAATTTTGGGCTGTTGTGAAAACAAACCTTGGTGATAAAGCATCAGTGGAGACTTTTTCCCATAATAACTCTTACAGGAGTGACTTTCCCTTCCTAGGGGGAGATCTCCCCTCACTTCCTGTTGTCTCCCTCCGTTTGTAAGTAGGAGTCGTTTGTAAGTTGGATGTTTGTAACTAGGGGACTGCCTGTACTGGTCTTTACTTCAGCTGTGCCCTGTATCACCTCAGATCTTAGAAGGAGCCTTGAAGAGCTGGACCTACTGTATAAGTTTATATTATTGGTATTGCTATCTTAAAGTATTGATGTTGATCTAAACAATCTGGTTCCCCGGGCAGGTGTTTTTTTTTCAGTCCAGAGGATCGCTACAATTTCCTTGGTTTGCGGTGTAATGGCTTGCAGTGTAATGTAAAAATTGAAGTACCACACCACTTCTAAGATGTCCAGATCCAATTGTATTCCAATAAAAGGGCTTGTCAGGGCTTGATTGAACACAATACAAATGGACTTGAAGTGAACTGGACATTTAATGGTATTTCTTTAAATGTGATTACAAGCATAGGCCTGCTCAGATGCTGGTTTGGCACCTCCAACCTTCAGAAAGACTTCATGCAATGCCTTGACACTGCTTAATATTAGGCATAATAGACCACCTGGTGCTTCTTTGAATATTGCACATTTAAAGCTGTACTCCATGCAAACAGTCAAATACATAGACTAACTATAGTGTATATATAAGGGAGTTGTTTTACCTGACAAAGGCTATGTGCTCCTGTCTTTCCAGTTCTCAAATTTTCACAGTTCTGTCCCACAGCACAGCCAGGGGAATGACACTGTTTTCTCTTTAACAGTTATAGACTGTACAAGGAATACCTTCCTCTTTATGTTTCCAGCTTGCTGACTGGACAGTGACAGAGCAAAAGTAGACTGATGGGGGTCATCTCATTGCTCCTCTAAATAGCATGTTCCTTGCCAGTAGTGATGATTGAACAGGCCTGGGTTTAATTTGTGAGCTGTTTGGAGAATCTGGTTTAAAAGTTTCTAACCCGAACATTATGGCAAACCCCAGTTAGGTCTATGGGCGGTGAATTTTGTCATTAATTTCTGGTAGTTTGTAGAGATTATAAGCAAGATTATTGGCTGTTGTGAATCATCTGACTGGGGCAAAGGCAAAGCCTAAGCAGTGCATCATGGGTTGTTGTTAATGTTTGGCACATACTTGCAAACGTATCAGCCAATAGTTTGTAATTTGGCCCAAATGTAAATCCTGAGGATCCTTCTCAAACCTAAGGTTAAGATGAACATACCTACTTGTCAGCACATCTGCAAGCAACACACTTCATTGACTTTCATTGACTTTCATTCCTGCCCATTCTTCTTCCTTAGTCAAGTTCAGGTAATTTCATTATTTGCATTTAAAAATATACTCTTACTGATTTATTATTAAATAGATAGCTGTATTAATGGAGTATAGCAGGAATACCGCGCTCACTAACACTCACAAATGTCTATAGATATAGAAAGTTTACAGCTGCTAGCTCAACAATTAAACTAAATTGTAAAAACAGTAATAAATAAAACGTGCAGCGCTATGACTTGATGTGATAAATCTCTGAAAAGCATACATATATCTACGTATACTGTAACTATTAAATAGATAAAAAACAATATTCAATATAATAGTTCATAAAGTGCTTGAAAAAATTAAGGTGGACGCCTCCTAGATTAACAGAGGGCACCACGGTGCCTTAAAGTGCACACATAAATTACAAAAGTATCCAAGTTCTTAAGAGCCGAATAAAGAGAAAAAGTGCTGAAAGCCTATCAAAATAGGTGACAATTGCCAGCAAACATTGTTCCTGGGAAATCCTCCACTGCAAATTAAAACTGCTTACCAGAAACTGGTAAGTACCCAGCTTAGAAGGTATATGGGTGACTCAGATATTAGCCACTAGAGCAATCTGTAACCTTCGTCAGGAGCTGCTTGAAACGTCCTCACTGTCACCAGTTTGCTTCAATGGAATCTTTTCACAGCTGCATTAATGTATGTCTTTATTTGGATGCATTCTTTAGCATCCTTGCCCTTTAATGATTTCTTAAAGTAGAACTAAAGGCACTTTTTCCATTTGTTATACCTGTCAGTTTTTTTTGCCATCTGCGCCCCATTGGGGAGATTTACCATTCCTTCCTGTCTAATAGCCAAAGCAGGAAGTGAGAGGAAATGGCTCTAGAGAGAGAATCCCGGGGTGTATTTCTGTTCTGGGTACAACTCAGAATTAGGGATTTTTTTTTACTTTCGATGATGACAGTAAATAGAACAAATAGAGAGGGTGAGTCTCCCTAACAGGGGCACAGACTGCAAAAGAAATCTGACGGGTATTCTAATCCTTCTCCACTTTAACCAAAACTAAAAAAAAAAATTGCCTTTGGATACATTTTAAGTTTTGTACTAACTTCTGCTTCATTGTGACCTGTAGCAACAGGTAGCCTTTGCAAACAATTTAATTCACAATGAGTACACTTTTTTGTGCTGTTTATCACAAATGCACATAGCTATTGAGCTATGTTAAAGCCGAGCTCCACCCAAAAGGGGAAGCTCTGCTTGTTCATATCCTCCCCCCTCCGCTGCCACATTTGGCACCTTTCGGGGGAAAGGGGACATCTGTCAAAACCAGGTATCGGCTCCCACTTCCGTGTAAGATCGCCACATCGTTGTGCGGCGATCTCTTAAACTTCCGGCCCCTCTTTCGTCCCCCCTGCTGCCTTATGGGAGACACACAGGTTCCAGAAGACAGTGGGACCATTCAGAAAGCGCAGCACGTCTCACACACGTGTAGTAGGAAACAGGCTGTGGAGCCACAAGGGTTCACTTCCTGTTTCCCTAAGTAAGGATGCCAGCGCCTGCACCCGGAGCCAATGGACGGGTCAGCTTTGGGTGCTGACATCGCAGGCTCCCTGGACAGGTAAGTGTTATATTAAAAGTGAGCAGCTACAGTATTTGTAGCTGCTGACTTTTAATTTTTTTCCCCCCAGGCTAAAACTCTGCTTTATTATAGATTCTTATGGAGCCTGGAATAAAAAAAACAAAAAAGATAATAAACCTTCCTGCTATGCATCTCTCGAATCCTTCAATCTTTACGAGAAACATACTTCAGTGAGTTACATATGCACTTTCTATATTTATAAGTGCAAAATCCTAAAAGCACCGATGCTTCATTTTGCTCTTACTTTAGCTAGCACATCTATTTAAGACTTGTAGCAGCATTAGACTTTAAGTTCAAGCAACTTTGCATTGATTGGAGCTATCATTTGGAAGTTGCACAAATGTGCCACCACAAATCATTTGGGAAAGAAATCCATTCATTGCGTGTGATTTATATTGCAAAATTAAAAGAGGAGAAGTTCTATTCCATAAAGACCAAGGAATAGGCAACTATAATAATGATATAAATCCCGGTTAAAGTTAGTTAAGTAACTTTCTTTCTCTTTAACTTTTTTCCCTTTTTTTATTCTTTGAGCCTGGTAAAGTAAAAAGCTACAGTGAGTAAGGTAAGCCAACAAACTGTTTTTTGTCATTGAAATGTGCCCTTTTCCATTCTTGCTGCCTCTGGCTAGGTCAGGTTTCCATAGAAATGTTAAGAAAAGCAGTTTAATTAGCTTGAGTACATTATTACACTTTGTGTTCCTGGCCCCGAGTCAGAGAGTGTGAAAGGCCAATCCTCTTAGGTCAGTGAGTGTTACCTACAGGATTAGTAAAACTCCCTGGAGTTCACCCCTCAAACTGTAAATGGCAAACAAGACTGAAGAATCTTAATTTGAAAGTCTCTATCTTTCTGATTCGGGTGGCTGGTGCAGTTCCTTGCATGTTTTCTGACTTAGTACTTCCTAATTGTTCTTATCAGTTTTTGCTTGGGTCTGATTTTTTTTTTCCTTTTTGTAACTTTCCAGATAGGTTTGGCTTGCTCAGTTTTCCCAGGTGAGTGCTCTTTGACTGTGCTCGGGTTAAAGGTCTTTTGTCTGATCTGTCCCCCCTCCCCAACCCCTCATCAGAATATGATCTTGGTACCTTTTTCTGCTCGTGCTCGTGTGTTTTGTAAACCTTTATATATGTACTGCATCAGTCAGTATTAGCTGAGATAGGTTATTGAGTTATTGCACACCTGTAAATGCTAATGTCCATTTAAATGAATGCATCCAACATTTAAATATAAAGCAGAAATCTTCAAAACATTTTTTGTAGATTAAATCTGAGTTTGTAATATGTAGGAAACAATTTGATGTGGTCCCAGTATGATATGAGACTGAGTTTATTTTTTATGAAGAAATCTGAGTTCTTTGTTACTACATTAAAAGAACTGTTGGAATGTAACCTAAATGATCTTCAGACCTCTTATTGAATGCAAACACCTTTATTTCCTTATTATTTGTTTCTTGTGATTTTTTTTATGTATAATTCTGATATCAGCAATGTAGTGAAATATTTTCAGTTGTATGAGATGTGAATGAATATTGCAATCCAAGACTGTTAGTTTGTCTTTGAAAAAAGTTTAAACTGTGTATCCTCTAGATAGATAGATAGATAGATAGATAGATAGATAGATAACATAGACATAGATTGATAGATAGATAGATAGATAGATAGATAGAATAGATAATATAGACAGAGATAGATGGATAAATAGATAGATAGATTAATAGATAAATAATATAGACAGATATAGATAGATAGATAGATAGATAGATAGATAGATAATATAGACAGAGATTGATAGATAGATAGATAGATAGATAATATAGACAGAGATTGATAGATAGATAGATAGATAATATAGACAGAGATTGATAGATAGATAGATAGATAGATAGATAGATAGATAGATAATATAGACAGGGAATGATAGATAGGTAGATAGATAGATAATATAGACAGAGATTGATAGATAGATAGATAGATAATATAGACAGAGATTGATAGATAGATAATATAGACAGATATTGATAGATAGATAATATAGACAGAGATAGACTGATAGATAGATAGACAGATAGATAGATAGATAATATAGACAGAGATTGATAGATAGATAGATAGATAGATAGATAGATAGATAGATAATATAGACAGAGATTGATAGATAGATAGATAGATAATATAGACAGAGATTGATAGATAGATAATATAGACAGATATTGATAGATAGATAATATAGACAGAGATAGACTGATAGATAGATAGACAGATAGATAGATAGATAATATAGACAGAGATTGATAGATAGATAGATAGATAGATAGATAGATAGATAGATAGTTAGAGTGATAGACAGATAATATAGACAGAGATAGACAGATAGATAGATAGATAGATAGATAATATAGACAGAGATTGATAGATAGATAGATAGATAGATAGATAGATAGATAGATAATATAGACAGGGATTGATAGATAGATAGATAGATAGATAGATAGATAGATAATATAGACAGAGATTGATAGACAGATAATATAGACAGAGATAGACAGATAGATAGATAGATAGATAGATAATATAGACAGAGATTGATAGATAGATAGATAGATAGATAGATAGATAGATAGATAGATAGATAGATGATATAGACATAGATTGATAGACAGATAATATAGACAGAGATAGACAGATAGATAGATAGATAGATAGATAGATAGATAGATAGATAGATAGATACATAATCTGCATAATTTATATTAAAAATACAGGGTTCTAGCCTTTTGTCGTAAAACGTTTGCTATCTGTATAATATTGCTATAGCAGTAGCAGCAGAGTGTTGTACTGTGTTAGCCATCAATAAAAGTATATGTTTAGGGTGATGCAGGCTACCAAATATAGTAAAATGATTGTAGTTGCAAGCTTTTGAGGCACACTACTCTCTTCTTCAGACATTATTTATTGCCTAAAAAGGAATCCATTGTGCTTTGGAAGCTTGTACTGCACTATTTTTAATTATAATTAATCTTTTTTAATTATAGTCCAATAAATATAAATCACTCTAAATCCAAACATCTACTATAATAATTGTATACAATTCTGCGCATTACAGCTTTTTGACTGTAATATGAAAGTTTCACTTTACAAACAGCAGCAATATAGTGATTACTTATGAGTGCAAGTTTAAAAGTCAAAAATGATTCAGCTTTGACAGGCATAAAAATAGAACAATGGGACAACGTGACTTTCAGGTAACTGTTTTACGGTATATCATTAGCAATATAAATATATGGGCACTTGAAAAGCATTGAAAATTGTATTGATTATTTTACAGTTTCTCCCTGTCAGATCATTTATCTGATTACCCATTCTGTTAAAGTTATATTGTTGGTGATGTGGATCTACTGATCTTGGCAATGTTGTGCATATGTTTGTACTGTTCTAATAAATATTCTGCCCAGCTAATACTAATATATGATCATATAAGCTCCATTGACTCTACAAGTAAACTTTTAGACACCTTAAAGCTTATTTAACTATACACAGAGTAAACTAATGTAACTAGCGATGAACCGAATTGCCCTGGGTTTGCCAAACCTGAACCCCATTGAAATCAATGAGAGCCAAATCTGTCAGATTAAAAATGCTTACTTTCTGGACTCGGTAAGAGGGTGTAAAAAATACCATGGGGTGTGGGCATTACCCCAGGGAACATATACCAACGCAAAAAAAAATATTAAAATATGTCATGCAGCCTGGAGCAGTGATTTTCTTTACAAAGGAAAAAACGTTTTACATTTCTGTTAAATGTCATCTCCTTCCTGGCTTCTTTTTTTTCTACATAGCAGACCACTAAGGGTCTCTTATGTATTGTGGGGGAGCTTTGGAGAGGTCTTTGAGCTGTTTTATTTTTTTTCTTTATTTTATTTTTTTTAACTGAAGTCGGCAATGAGGTTTTCTCTAATGGCATTTTAAGCCATCATTATTTTATCTTGTAGCAATTTCTAGAGCAAGAATGCAGAAAAAAAACTTGAATAGAACCCCCCCCCCCAAATGCATACCAGACTCTTTACCCTCTGTAACAGACCCTTTGAGTGTGGTATGGATTTTAAGGGGATACTAGACACTTAAGGGCCTGATACAGATTTAGGGACTCCATGTAAACAACCAAAAAAAGGCCACCCCTAAAAATCCATACCAGACCCTTAATCTGAGTATGCAGCCTGCCTGGCCAGGAAAGGGGGAGGGAATGAGCTTCTACCCCCTGAACCATACTAGACCACATGTCCAAAACTTGGGGGTCCCCCTGGAAAAGCATCTTATCTCCATATTGATAAGAACAAGGGCCTCCTTCCCACAACTCTTGCTTGGTTGTAGTGGTGGTCTGGGGGCTGGGAGCTTATCAGAATTTAGATGCCCCCTTTAACCACTTGATCTCCAGAAGGTTTTTCCTCCTTCATGACCAGGGCATTTGTTACTTTTCAGCAATGCGCTACTCTAATGGGTAATTGTGCAGTCATGCAACACTGTACACAAATGACATTTATGCAATTTTTTTTCACACAAATAGAGTTTTCTTTTGGTGGTATTTGATCACCACTGGGTTTTTTTTATTTCTTATTATATATATTAAAAAAATACAGAAAATTTTGAAAAAAAAACCCCAATATTTTTTATTTTCTGCTATGAAACATATCCAATAAAAGAAAAAATCGACTTTCTTCATAAATTTAGGCCAAAATGTATTCTGCTACATGCCTTTGGTAAAAAAAGAAATCCCAATAAGTGTATATTGATTGGTTTGCAGGAAAGTTACCAATGTTGGTATATATTTTGGATTTTTTTTTTTTTATTACTAATGACAGTGATTAGAGACCTATAGTGGGATTGTGATAGTGCGGTGGGCAATCTGACTCTAACTGACACTGGGTGGGAACTGTGTAACTGACACTAACATTGCCAGTGACACTAATACATTGATCAGTGCTATACTAAACACCGCCACTATACTAATGATGCTGGCTGGGAAGGGGTTAACATCTAGGGTCAATTAAGAGCTTATCTGTGTGCCTAACAATGTATAATGTGTACATTCTGTGCTACTTTTACTAATCGATGCGGCTGATTTTTCTTTCCACATCCAAATTGCTGCTTCGTGTACAGAGCCCTGTGTTGTTAGTAGACACAAGGCTCTGTACAGTGATTCATTAGTTAAACCGATCAGTAGGTCCCAGCCATAAATCATTGGCCGAGACCTGCTGAACGACTTGTGCTGTACTGAATCACAGCACAGATCAAGCGGCGAGCATGCACACGCCCGGAAATGCCAGATCATGTACATGTATGCGATCCAGTGCAGAGCGGCCACTCCGTTGTTGTATATGTGCATGGGGCAGTCTCCAAGTGGTTAATAGTAAAGAGGCCCCCAGATACCGACCCCCTACATGAATGAGTATGGGGTAGTGATACTCCTATTCATTCACAAAAAAAATATGTAACCTAGAAATAAAGACACCTAAATATTTGGCAAGTCCTTTATTTAAAAAAAAAAAATCCCCCCCAAAATGTCCCTTGTTGTAAATCCATCATAAATTAAGATGCCCACCACCATCAACTCACTGAAAATTCAACAGTAGCACTAGCCAAATGACAGCTTTCCCAGCTGTGATCAGCTATCTAAAGGAAAGGGTAGGGATAGTGGTGACATCATTGCCTAAATATAGCCATGACCATATTTGGGCAATGATGTAAGGCTCAATTTCCCACCCATTTGCTTATGTGGATGGGCTGGGTGATGTCAGTGGTTGGTAATGACTAGAGTTGACAGTTCGGGTTCGTACCCGACTTTAGGGTGTCTGTGTCCCGAACCTGAACCCGGACATTTGAGAAAAAGTCCAGGTTCGGGTTTGGGTTTTGGGTATTTTTTTGTGCCTGTTGAATAGCTGCAGGGCAGCCAATCAACAAGCGTTTCACTCGTTTGCCCTGAGAAGCCATCACAGCCATGCCTACTAATGGCATGGCTGTGATTGGCCAGTGCATCATGTGACCCAGCCTCTATATAAGCTGGAGTCACGTAGTGCTGCATTTCACATCATCTCATACTAGTGTAGGGAGAGGATGCTGCTGTGAGGGACAGATTAGCTTTAGAGAATAATCTCATACTAGTGTAGGGAGAGGATGCTGCTGCTGCTGTGAGGGACAGATTAGCTTTAGAAAATCTGTTAAAACCAGCGATTTATTGGTGGGTGGGTGCTAGAGGAGATTTTTGTTTGCTAGAGTACATTTTGTTTGCTGAGCAAAGTGCCTCATATAAAACCTAAGCAATTTTTCTGTTTGTTAGGTGTGCGTTTGCAGCCATTTTTGCAAGTGCAGTGCACTTGCAACTGCTTGTGTGTCAGGGGCACTACTTTAATCGTGTTCTGTCAGTTCAGTTGGCAACAATTTGGCATATTTAACCAGTTAATAACTAGCCCATAGACAAAAGACATCTACAGGGCGGTTGCTTGACTCTGGGAGGACCTAGGGTGCGCACATGGGAACATCCGTGACCGCCGTGAGCGGCCTTTCACCACGTCATCGCTCCGTCAAATCACGTGTAAACAAGCCGGCGCTTCTGTCGGCTTTTCTCTCTCCTCTCTGCACCGATCGGTGCAGTGTGAGAGGAGAGAGGGGGGAGAGAGGACATGTGCAGCGCTGTGGGTGATGTGTAATGTCCACAGCACTGCTAAGTGACAGTGGGGGACAGGCTGTACCCCCCACCATCCATCCACACCCCCCCAGCCATCCTCACCCCAGCCACCCTCACTCCATCCAGCCATTCTCACCCATCCAGCCATCCTCACCCCATCCATCCACCACCCACCCAGCCATCCTCACCCCATCCATGCTCACCCACCCAGCCATCCTCACCCCATCCATGCTCAGCCATCCATGCTCAGTCACCCATCCATCCATGCTCAGCCATCCTCACCCAGCCGTGCTCACCCACCCAGCCATGCTCAGTCATCCCATCCGTGCTCATCCATCCTCATTTGTGCTCAGTCATCCCATCCGTGCTCATTCGTGCTCATCCATCCCCATCCATGGCTCATTTGTGCCTCATTCATGCTCATCCATACCACATCAGTTCCCATCCGTGACACATCCATGCCACTACAGTGCCCATCCATGCCACTACAGTGCCCATCTGTGCTACTACACTGCCCATCTGTGCTACTACACTGCCCATCCGTGCCACTACAGTGCCCATCCATGCCACTACACTGCCCATCCGTACCACTACACTGCCCATCCATGCCACTACACTGCTCATCCGTGCCACTACACTGCCTATCCGTGCCACTACAGTGCCTATCCATGCCACCACAGTGCCTCACAATAGTGCAAAAGGTAGTCAAATTAGATTTGAAATGTATGCCCCTAGAACACCTGATGGTGCTCCCTGCATGTTGGGCCTCTGTATGTGGTCAGGCTGTGTAAAAGTGTCATACATGTGGTATCACCATACTCGGGAGGAGTAGCAGAATATTTTGTGGGGTGTCATTTTTGCTAGGTACATGCTGTGTGTTAGAAATATTGTATATATGGACAACTTTGTGTAAAAAAAAAAAAGTGTTTTCATTTTCTTTCCACATTTTCCAAAAACTTGTGGGGAAAATGACATGTTTAAAAGACTCATTATGCCTCCTAGAATATACGTTGGGGTGTTTACTTTCCAAAATGGGGTAATTTTTTGGGCGTTTCCATTGTCCTGGTGCTCCAGGACCTTCAAAAGGGCAAGAGGTAGTCAAGAAATTATATGTGTAATTTATGCTCCTAGATCGCCTGATGGTGCTCCCTGCATGTTGAGCTTCTGTATGTGGCCAGGCTGTGTAAAAGTCTCACACAGGTGGTATTGCCATACTCAGAAGGAGTAGTAAAATGTGTTTTGGGGTGTAATTTGTGGTATGCATATGCTGGGTGTGAGAAATAACCTGTTAACATACGACAATTTTGTGAAAAAAAAAAAGAAAAAAAATCTTCATATTGCAAAGAATTGTGGGAAAAAATTACAACTTCATAAAATTCACCATGCCTCTTACTAAATACCTTGGAATGTATACTTTCCAAAAAAGGGGTAATTTGGGGGATATTTGTACTTTCCTGGCTTGTTAGGGTCTCAAGAAATGAGGCCGTCAGTACATCAGGTGTGATCAATATTCAGTGAATGGCACCATAGCTTGTAGACTCTATAACTTACACAAAGACCAAATAATATACACTAATTTTTTTTTTTTTTTACCAAAGATATGTAGCAGTATAAATTTTGGCCAAAATGTATGAAGAAAAATTACTAATTTGCAAAATTTTATAACAGAAACTAAGAAAAATTAAATTTTTTTACAAAATTTTCGGTCTTTTTTTAATTATAGCGCAAAAAATAAAAAACCCAGCGGTGAATAAATACCGCCAAAAGAAAGCTCTATTTGTGTGAAAAAAAGGACGCAAATTTCATATGGGTACAGTGTTGCATGACTGAGTAATTGTCATTCAAAATGTGAGAGCACTGAAAGCTGATAATTGATCTGGTTGTTAAGGGGTTTAAATGCTAAGTGGTCAAGTGCTTAAATACTGCTTTTGCATTGCAGTTTAACAAATTAAATTTTTTTTTTTTTACTGTGCAAAATATTACATTTGCGGTCTTCGGGGCATTTCTTGCACAAAAATAAAAAGTGCGTCTACATTGCTGGTTTAAAAAAAAAATTCTAAATACTACATTTGCGGCCAGCGGTGCATTTCTTGCACAAAAATAAAAAGTGTGTCTACATTGCTGGTTTAAAAAAAAAAATTCTAAATACTACATTTGCGGCCAGCGGTGCATTTCTTGCACAAAAATAAAAAGTGCGTCTACATTGCTGGTTTTTTAAAAAAAAAGTTCTAAATACTACATTTGCGGCCAGCGGTGCATTTCTTGCACAAAAATAAAAAGTGCGTCTACATTGCTGGTTTAAAAAAAAAATATTCTAAATACTACATTTGCGGCCAGTGGTGCATTTCTTGCACAAAAATAAAAAGTGCATCTACATTGCTGGTTTAAAAAAAAGAACAATAAATAGTGCTACATAGTACATTTGCACCTTGCTGTGCATTTCTTGCACAAAATTAAAAAGTGTGTCTACATTGCTGGTTTAAAAAAAAAAGAATAATAAATAGTGCTACATAGTACATTTGCGTTATCACAGACAAGCGCAGCCGCCTGTCCACAGCCAACGTGGACAAGCTAACCTTTATTAAAATGAACCAGGCATGGATCCCACAAGATTTGTTTGTACCTTGTGCAGAATAGACATTTATACCGGCCTCACACAGCCATTGGTATACTTAAGTGAACTTATTATTATTTTTTTTTTTTATAGAACATAAGTCTTTATTGGAATTTGTAACAGGAGAAACATGAAAAATAGACCATGGTACATTTTATATGGAAAAAGTGAACCCGTGCTAGAACATCTCTGGGTTTGTCTGCAGATAGTGACCTTTTTTTTGTTTCATATGTCTTAATATTTTGGGGGCTACCCCAATTAGAAAAAAAAAAAAACAAACAAAAAACAGTGTTGGCTACCTCCTCCTCCACCGCCACTTCCACCTACACCGCCACCGTCACCGCCTCCTCAACCTCCTACTCCACATCCACCTCCTCCTTCATTTTTTTAATATGATTTTAAGTTATTTCCCTATCCACATTTGTTTGCAGGACACTTGTCCTACTCTTACCCCCATTTTGCTTCCTTTTGCAGCCCTTTCCAGGACTTTTTTAGAGCCATTTTAGTGCCCAAAAGTTCGGGTCACCATTGACTTCAATAGGGTTCGGGGTCAAGTTCGGTGCCGAACTCAAACTTTTTCGCGAAGTTCGGCCGAACCCGCCAAACCCGAACATCCAGGTGTCTGCTCAACTCTAGTAATGCCTGCAAGCAGCCGCTGCTGTCATATTTATCCATGCCGAACACCCTCAACAGACTGAACACTAAGCTTATCCCTAATATTACCCATAAATTCATACTCTGTTAGGAATGAACTTGGCTAATAAAACAAATATTTGTTTTTCTGCTTGTAGACGGGTGCAGTTTGCCCTCTGTTCTGTAGATTGTGCTGTGTGCTGTAGCTGTGCCATCTATAGTATGGGCAGTGTTAATAAATATTAGAGTCCTGCTGGATTTGGTGTGCATTTATGAGTGGCTAGAGTAGGAAGAGGAACCACACCTGCCAGGGTCAGAGCATTAGCCTTAGGGAAAGGTTCCTGTGTGAGAAGAGAGAAATTAGGGACTCCTGCATAGCATTCTCAATTGCTGCTTGTTCCACTACCCTGCCAGTCAGCCACCCCTCCTGCAGATGCCACCCTGGAAATGTAGGCTATGCCTGTGTGATACCCTGTGGTGCTGAAGATATTGGGATTGATTTACAAAAACTGGAGAATGCAAAATCTGGTGCAGCTGTGCATGGTAGCCAATCAGCTTCTAACTTCAGCTTGTTCAATGAAGCTTTGACAAAAAAACCTGGAAGCTGGTTTATATGCAGAGCAGCACCAGATTTTCCACTCTACAGTTTTAGTAAATCAACCCCATACTACTGTACTACCAGCATTATTGTAACTGCTACTATTAGCATTCCTGCACATGTCACTGTCAGTGTTACTGAGTTTGCTACTATAAGAGTGCATGGAACGGTTATTTCAAGTGTGTCGCTACAGCCATATTAGTAGTGCTAGTCAGGGTTGTTAATCTACCAAAGTGAAATTTACTAACACAACACCAAAAATTTACTGACACAGCCACATTTTTACTGACATATCAAGAAGTTGCAAACTTACAGTTTTCATTGCGAATTTTAGTATTTATAGTAGTTGTAAAGGGTGAAGGTTTTTTTACATTTACATTCTATGCATGAAGGTAAAAAAATTTCTGTCTGCTGCTCCCAGAACATCCCCCCCAATGCTCACCTAAGCCTTCTCTCAATCCAGCAATGTGCATGGGAGCCTTGGCTGTCCCGGGTCTCTCTCTCCTCATTGGCCGAGACAGCAGTGAGAGCCATTGGCTCTCATTGCTGTCAATCACAGCCAGTGAGCCAATGAGAAGAGAACAGGGTCCGGGAAACACTTACAATTGATGGATTTTGCTATTTTTGTTTTGTTTTGTTTTGCAGTCAGCAATGTTATCTGTAAGATCATCTAACAAAGTTAGTGGCATTCTTTTCTTGTGCAAGAAAATGAATTATTTTAACTCCATTTCAGAAGTTCTTTTTTTGTTTAACCATAAACACTTTATTGAATTTTCAAAGCATACAGAAAGATCCAAACATAAATGCACGTATATTTGTATACATGGTAGATGGTAGATCTATACATGGTAGATCTTCATAAAAAGCTATTGTGCATGTAATATAGAAGCATAGCATATATCTGATCATAGGATCTACTAACATCCTACTACCTAAGGAAGCATGGTTTTCTCAGTCTCCAATGGGAAAAAGACACACTCCGACACCTTCCATTAGTCCGTATATACAGAGTTTAATATACCCCAAGGGAAAAGGGTAGGAACCCAATTTGGGTCGTCCTCCCAGGATCATAACTTATGTGCCGCCCAAAGGCTGCTCTCCAGAGCAATCTGTCCCCTGCTGTGTCCACCTCAGTGTACCAGGCCACTGCGGGTACTATGTGATTGCTGTGACCAATCAAAGCAGATGACATGACAATTGTACACAATATATGGCTTCAAGTCGTGTCATCTATTTTGTACTATTGTGTTTATCTCCGTGATTGGTCACAGTGATCACATGGTACAGACAGGGTCAATCACAGCCCATCAGTACCATGTGATAAGCTGTGACCAATCACAGCTAATCCCAATATTACACATTGAATGAACAGATTTCATTCAGGAATGTTTGTAAACAATCATAGCGTGTAACAAAAAAAATCCTCCCCAGAGTAGTACAGTATTATTATGGTAACACTGTATTGAGCTGGCCATAGTATGTAAAAATAAAACATGTAAAAAAATGTAATAAAAAAGAGAGAAATATTTAAAAAAAAATGAAAAAAAAATTTTTTTTTTTTTACATACTGTCACCAGTCTGTGTCCCTGATCACTGCCACACCAATTATATGATAACACTGTACTGCACTGGTGACAGTATGTTAACCACTTCCCGACCAGTGCCTTAAATAGGCGGCGGTCGGGTTTGAGCGGCTCTCCCGGGACATAGCCTGCAGCTGCAGGCTATATCCCGGTATCATTTTTTAGAGCTGGCGGTCGGCTATCCAGGGGTAATGACCGATCCGGCTCGGGAGCCGCTCGGTCGTTACCCCAGGGGGCGGGAGGGGACACCCCCCCTCCCGCCGCCTTCCGCCGCTCTTCTCCGGCCTCCCGTCCCACTGGGAGACCGGAGCGACGATCCGGCTCGTCCACCGGCTGGAAGGAGACCTGAAAGAAGCCGTAATCGGCTCTGATTGGGTCTCCTTCGGCAAATTCCGGAAGTGACGTCACAACGTCACTTCCGGTTTAAACGGCAGCTAACGGCGCCAATTTTAAAAAAGTGACAGTATTCAGAATTGCCGTTTTTGGCAATCTGAATACTGTGAAGTGCAAAGGAGGGATGGGGGGTCTTTTAGACCCCCCGGCCCTCCAAAAAGAGTACCTGTCACCATATATTACTATCACAAGGGATGTTTACATTCCTTGTGATAGCAATAAAAGTGATCAGATTTTTTTAAAGGAACAGTGCTAAAAATAAATAAATAAATAAAATGAAAAAAAAAAAAAGATTTAAATCGCCCCCGTCTCCGCGAGCTTGCGCAGCAAAGAAAACGCATACGTAAGTCGCGCCCACATATGAAAACGGTGTTCAAACCACATATGTGAGGTATTGCCGCGATCGCCAGAGTGTGAGCAGTAATTCTAGCAAAAGACCTCCTCTGTAACTCTAACCTGGTAACCGTTAAAAAATTTTAAAGCGTCGCCTATGGAACTTTTTAAATACCGGACTTTGTCACCATTCCGCGAGTGCGCGCAATTTTCAACCGTGTCATGTATGGTATCTATTTACTCGGCGTAACATCCTCTTTCACAATATGCAAAAAATTGGGCTAACTTTACTGTTGTCTTATTTTTTAACTCAAAAAAGTTAAATTGTTCCAAAAAAATCGCGCTTGAAAGACCGCTGCACAAATACCGTGTGAGAAAAAGTATTGCAACGATCGCCATTTTATTCTCTAGGGTGTTTGAAAAAAATATATATATAATGTTTGGCGGTTCTAAGTAATTCTCTAGCAAAAAAAAATGTTTTTAGCTTGTGACCACCAAAAAAGTGGCCCGGTAGGTAAGTGGTTAAAAAAAAAAATATATATATATATATATATTTTTTTTTTCCTCCAATTTTTTAAATTAAAAAAAATATAGATTTTTCTTCATTTGCTAAAAAATATGACAAAAAATTAAGTTAGAAATCATCATGCTTCTTAAAATTACCTTGCACTGTCTATTTTCCAAAAAGGGATAATTTAGGGGGTATTTGTACTGTCCTGGCATTTTCAGGCCTCAGTACATCTGGATTGATCGTTTTTAGACATATATCATAATTACTGGACTATGTAACTTTCCTATAAACTAAATAATATACACTGTTTGGGCTTAATTTCACCAATGAAATGTAAAGGTAAACATTTTGGCCTAAATTTATGAAGAAAGATTATTTGCAAAATTTTATAACAGAAGCAAAGAAAAATGCCTTTTTGTTTTAAAATGTTTGGTCTGTTTGGTTTATTTAGCAAGAAATAAGATTTAAAAAAAAACAGTGGTGATTGAATATGACCAAAAGAAAGACTTTTGTGTAAAAAAAAATGTTCAAAATTTCATTTGGGTGCAGTGTTGCATGACCGTGCAATTGTCGTTAGGTGTTACAGCACTGAAGCTGAATATTGGCCTGGGCAGGAAGGGTATAAAAGTGCCTCATATTGAAGTGGTTAAAATGTTTTCCCAATTCTGTGGGAAATTTACAGCTAAACCAGCCCTGATAAATTCTGCCTACTTCTGGGTGCAACCTATGGCCAAACCAGCCCTCTAAAATTACACCCACTTCTGGGTGTACCCTAAATGCACAACAGCCACATTAATATTGGCCAACTTTTGGATGTAACATACAACAATACTAGCCCTGTTAAATTTTCACCCACTTCTGGGTGTAAGCTACGGATGAATCATCCCTCTTAAATTTCAGCAACTTCTATGTATTACCTACAGCAAAACCAACCCTCTTAAATTTCAGCAACTTCTATAACCTACGGCCAACATCAGCCCTTTTTAGTGTCCCCCACTTACTGGCGCTACTTAGAGAATCCCTCAGGCCTTGCATGCATTGGGTTCTAGCTATCAGCAATGGGCAAGTCTTTACGAATTGACCTGAACTAGCAGGCAAAGGTCTAGACCATGGATGTCCAACCTGTGGCCCTCCAGCTGTTGCTGAACTAAAAGTCCCATCATGCCTATGCCTTTGGGAACCAAGTTCCATCATGCCTCTGCCTTTTGAGTCATGCTGGCAACAGTCAGCCTTGCAATGCCTCATGGGACATTCCTTACAATGCCTCATGGGTCCTGTAGTTCTGCAACAGCTGGACACCCATGGTCTAGACCAGTGTTCCTCAACTCCAGTCCATTAGGCCCACCAACAGGTCATGTTTTCAGGATTTCCCTCAGATAAATCGGCTGTGGTGATTACTAAGGCAGTGAAACTGATCAAATCACCTGTGCAAAATAATGGAAATCCTGAAAACATGACATGTTGGTGGGCCTTGAGGATTGGAGTTGAGGAACACTGGTCTAGACAATAGCTAAAAAATGCTGAGAATATTCTGTGTGTTAGTTTACAACATTTTCCAGGCTTATTATATATGGTTAGGGTTTAATACTTGACACATCCAAGGCAAGAAATTAGATAACCACTTGCCTTTTATTAGGCCAAAAGTATTTGCAGTTCCACCTTTGTGTTACACACAAACCTAACAATATGACGATATACATATTTAGAAATGTGCTTTGAGTTAGAACATACTGTATACGGTGTATTGCCTTGTGTGCTGCAGATGCCTGTCTGAGGAAAGACAGAAAGCCAATAGTTGTTAATGAAAACTGATATTTTGGAACTTATGGAAACATTTTAGAAAGACATATTAGCAGCACTTAGACATGCATCACATGTGAAGTTTGGTTCGGACTCTTGGAGGAGGGTGTCTAAAAAAAATTCACATTTTCTGTGTTACCCACTTGGCTTATACAGTAGACCATGTGTGTGGCTTATTGGTATAAATGGTTAACATTGACTGTTTAGTAGATCATGTTGTCCAATCTGATGGCGGTGGCTGTAGAGCCATATAGCTGGCTTCTTAATGCATTGACTGTTTTCTAGGGCTGAAAAAAAAATGAATCAAATTGGTCTGACTCCCACATATATAAACAAAGTTGACACACAAAAATATCAGGCTTTTAGAATTGACACATACTTACTAGAGAGCAGAGTTGAATATCCAATCAGACTGTCACAGAATGCTTTCCGACTTGGCACAGTTAACTTGATCCAAGGAGGGTGCTGGGGGCAGTGGAAGTGGAACAGGCTGGGCAATAGTAGTGTTGCATCAGTGTGAGTCCAGGAGAAGTTAACTGCAAAAAGAGGGAGAAGGAGAAAAAACGCAAATGAGATTATAGCAGATATGTTTTTTTAAAAAGAACCCTCCAAAACAAATTGTTTACTCACAGCATGATATAGCTGTATATTGAAACCAAAGGCTGGCAAGGAATGCTTCAGGAGTTGCAGCAGGCAGCAATGGTGCTTGTAGGCAGGCAGCTGACCGTGTGCTTGGTGCAGGTAACTTGATCCCAGGAGGTCACTAGTGGCAGTGGATGTGGAACAGGCGGGTCAATAGCAGTGTTGTGTCAGTGTGAGCCCAGGAGAAGCTAATTGCAGAAAAAAGGAGTAGGTAATAAAAAATATGAAACATTGCCCCCAGGGAGAGAGACAAAGCTCCACACTGCCCCCAGACACAGGGAGAAAGACTGCTCCCATATTGTCCCCAGGCCTGAGCCCCCAGGTTCAGAGAGAGAAACTACCTTATTTGTCCTCAGGGAGAGAGAGAGACTGCCCCCAAAGAGAGTGATTGCTCCATTGTCCCCAGAGACCGTGCAAGAGAGAGAGAGAGACACTGCTCCATTTTCCCCAGAGAGAGACTGTTCTATTGCTCCCAGAAAGAGAGACACTGCTCATTACCCCCAGAGAAAGACACTGCTCCATTGCCCCCAGAGAGAGAAAATGTTTCATTGCCCACAGAGAGAGAGATAGAAAGAGAGAGAGAGAGAGAGAAAGAGAGAGAGAGAGAAAGACTGCTTTATTGCCCCCAGAGAAAGAAAGACTGTCCCAATAACCCTAGAGAGTGACTGCTTCATTGCCCCCAGATAGAAAGATATGGCTCCATTGCCCCCAGACTGAGAGAGACTGCTTCATTTTCCCCAGAGAGAGACTGCTCCATTTCCCCCAGAATGAAAGAGACAGCTCCATTACCCCCAGGGTCCAGACTGAGTGAGACTGCTCCATTACCCCCAGAGAGGGAGAGACTGCTCAATTGCCCCCAGAGAGAGAGGGAGAGTGAGAGACACTGCTCCATTTCTCCCAGACTGAGAGAGGATGCTCCATTACCCCCCAGGGCCCAGACTGAGAGAGACTGCTTCATTTCCCCCAAAGAGACACTGCTCCATTGTCCCATGCGCAGTTTCAAAGCCAACCACAGCCATATTTTTACAGGCACTCTGTGCCCATTCACAGACATTTACAGACAGGCAAAAATCGGACTATTTTTACAAATTGTCCATAAATGTACCCTGGTGCTAGTAATTACAGATTACCTTTACCTTGTTTTCTGTTTTACTTGCAACTCATCAATACAATACCTGTTAAACATTTTCTGGACTTGGGTGCCAATTTCCTGGCCCCACCTACAGCTAGTGGCTGGTGCACCTCCATTGGTGCACATGCTTCTACTTGTTAATGCAGCACACCCCCTAAGGAGCTGCAGATGAACTGGATCCCTCACTCCTGCACAGCCAGGCACACCATTTTTTTTTACAGGCACTCCAGAGTCAGAGAACAGTCCATGACTTAGTTTTTTTTATTTATTGAGGGTTAATAACTTGGAAAGGGATGAGAGGCTATGGGATGCCCACTTGACTTCAGCAACAAAACTTTGGCAACAACATCAGGGGCATCGTCCTATATACAGTCTATATACAGTCTCCTCCTGCACACACACTTTCTTGCAGACTCTGGCTGAATCACTGTCAGTTGATCTGACAGGCTCTCAGTCAGATTTTTATCAATGGCTGGCACTCGTAGCACCTTCTGGTGTTGCAAAAATTAGAGTGAACAGCCTATACTTCTCTTCTGTGGTTACTGATACCAGCACCCCTCTTCGGGCACTGTCAACCCACCTGGCTGCAGATTCACCTTTTACTAGCCCTCCAGGCAAACTTTCCACACCAGTCTTACAGACTGATGCTCACCAGCTCACTCGGGTGACTCTCACCAGGAGATCTACTAGAGAAGGATGAAGACTTGCGCATAGTGCTGCCTTGTTAGTGCCCGTCAGTGCTGATCTACTCAAGCTGTCCTCTCTCTTGCTCCTGTGCCTTGCTTCTGTGCCTCCAGGAAGGGCTTCCTCCCTTGTTTTGTGGCAGGATCCTTCCAGCACGTAAACCCTGGCCCAAGTTCATCCCCCAGACTAGGGGCAAACCTGTGGGCCATCGACAGCCTCCTGACCACTGTATCTGACCAGACTGTCCTGCTAGCATGGCTTATGCTTCTTTATGAGGTAAGCTCTGCCCCTGCCAGCCCACTACAGTGGATTGACCGAGGCCTCATAAATATTCCAGGCAGCTCCTCCTAACTTCTTGCCCACTAGCTCTAGAACATTCTCCAATGTCCCAGAAACAGGGGGAAGCACCAGAGGACCTGTCAGGATGGGTTACCCAGCCCTGACTCACTGAACCCTGACTCAGATTCACAGCTCAGGCTTAGCCCTGAGCTAACTAAATTTACCTACACTAACAAAACCTACACTACTTCTAGCACACACTAGAGGATGTAAATGTACTATAGCAAAGTTATACCAAACAATAATAATAATATTAGCACAATAAACTCTGCACAGAGGCAGAATTATAACAAAATACAGCTGCTCGCACACAATTTATGATACCAAATCTACAAAACAGTAAACAAGTGCAGCGCTATATATGCTCAATAAATATAAGCTGCCCAGATGTAGCTTAGACGTAATGTCATCAAATAAATGTTTTTAATCTACTACACTATGGTCCGCATTTGTTACTATTTTTGGATTGCCAGTCACTAATTCCATTGATGCAGGAGCCACATTACTGAGTGCCTCTTGGGAGTATATATTGAAAGTGCTACTGACCATTTAAAACCAAATGGTCCACATCATCTGGTAAGAGGCTTGTGGTTTTCATTTCTCACATGGTGTTGGCGCTAATGTTTAGATACAGGGCCGCTGATAGAAATCACGAGGCCTCGTACAGCTTACCTGAATGGGCCCACTTCAGCCCCACCCTCAACCCTACCCCTGGCCCTGCCCCTAGCCCCTCCCCAGACTCCGCCTTAAAACAAAGTGCAGGTGTGGAACGCAGTACAATCAGTGTAATGCAGTACAATCACCACCCCATGCCATATTGCCATCCATACTAAATATGTGTAGAGTACAGTGTAATGTAGTACAATCACCACACCGTGCCATATTGCAGAATGCAATGCAACACAGTACAATCACCTCAGCATGCCATCCATAGTAAATATGTGCAGAATGCAGTGCAACGCAGTACAATCACCACACCATGCCATATTGCCAGATACCATAGTAAATATGTGCAGAGTGCAGTGCAACGCAGTACAATCACCATACCATGCCATCCATAGTAAATATGTGCAGAATGCAGAGCAATGCAGTACAATCACCACACCATGCCATATTGCCAGATACCATCCATAGTAAATATGTGCAGACAGACAGTCAGAGTGCAGTGCAATGCTTGCAATAAATATTCACCCCCAAGACTGAGTGTCAGCTGCCTTTACCATCACCTGCCTCACTGCCTCTCTCGAGCCGCATTCAGCTGAGCGGGGGAAGGTCACTCCACCAGGGAAGGAGCTGCAGCGGCAGATGGCCGGTACTTGAAGTGCAGAGCAGGCGTGCTGCAGGCTTCACCTGTGCCCGAAATTAATAAAAAAGTCTCTCCACTCCAACCAGTACAACCAGAGAGGGGCCCAGAATATAGCAATTACATCCCCGCTAATAGGAGCGGCCGAGGGGGGATGTAATTTAGAAAGAACTTTTTTTTTCAGACTGACTATACCTGATTGAGGCTGCCTGGGCCCCCCAAGCCGAGGACACCGGGTCCGGTACAACAGGGCCAGTTTTACTGGCTTATCAGGGGCCCTGTTGAGATATATCCCAACAGTAGTATGGTGGAAGGACTCACTCAAAGTGCTTGGACACTAAAAAGCACTATGGACCATTTGTGTTTTAATGGTCCACTCTGTCTGGTTAGAGGTTCATAATCTCTTTGCTTGCATGGTGAAGTTTGTATACATGGTGAAATTTCCATATTGCCAGGAAGCTTAACTGCATTAAGAAGATTTATATTGCTTTGGGTTAAAATATTGGAACACTGCTTCTCTGCACAGTCCTATATGAATAAATTGGGACATTTATATTTTATCATATACAGTATCTCACATAAGTGAGTACACCCCTCACATTTTTGTAAATATTTTATTATATCTTTTCATGTGACAACACTGAAGAAATTACGCTTTGCTACAATGTAAAGTAGTGAGTGTACAGCTTGTATAACAGTGTAAATGTTCTGTCCCCTCAAAATAACTCAACACACAGCCATTAATGTCTAAACCGCTGGCAAAAAAAAGTGAGTACACCCCTAAGTTAAAATGCAAATTGGACTCAAAGTGTCAATATTTTGTGTGGCCACCATTATTTTCCAGCACTGCCTTAACCTCCTTGGGCATAGAGTTCACCAAAGCTTCACAGGTTGCCACTGCAGTCCTCTTCCACTCCTCCATGACGACATCACGGAGCTGGTGGATGTTAGAGACCTTGCGCTCCTCCACCTTCTATTTGAGGATGCCCTACAGATGCTCAATAGAGTTTAGGTCTGGAGACATGCTTTACCAGTTCATCACCTTTCACCCTCAGCTTCTTTAGCAAGGCAGTGGTCATCTTGGAGGTGTATTTGGGGTCGTTATCGTGTTGGAATACTGCCCTGAGGCCCAGTCTCCAGGGAGGGATCATGTTCTGCTTCAATATGTCACCGTATATGTTGGCATTCATGGTTCCCTCAATGAACTGTAGCTCCCCAGTGCCGGCAGCACTCATGCAGCCCCAGGCCAAGACACTCCCACCACCATGTTTGACTGTAGGCAACACACACTTTGTAGTCATCACCTGGTTGCTGCCACACACGCTTGTACCATCTGAACCAAATACGTTTAACTTGGTCTCATCAGACCATAGGACATGGTTCTAGTAATCCATGTCCTTAGTCTGCTTGTCTTCAGCAAACTGTTTGTGGGCTTTCTTGTGCATCATCTTTAGAAGAGGCTTCCTTCTGGGATGACAGCCATGCAGACCAATTTCATTCAGTGTGCGGTGTATGGTCTGAACACTGACAGACTGACCCCCCCACCCCTTCAACCTCTGCAGCAATGCTGGCAGCACTCATATGCCTATTTCCCAAAGACAGACTCTAGATATAACGCTGAGCACGTGCACTCAACTTCTTTGGTCGACCATGGTGAGTCCTGTTCTGAGTTGAATCTGTCCTGTTAAAACGCTGTATGGTCTTGGCCATCATGCTGCAGCTCAGATTTAGGGTCTTGGCAATCTTCTTGTAGCCTAGGCCATCTTTATGTAGAGCAAGAATTCCTTTTTTCAGATCCTCAGAGAGTTCTTTGCCATTAGGTGCCATGTTGAACTTCCAGTGACCAGTATGAGAGAGTGAGAGTGATAACACTAAATTTAACACACCCACTCCCCATTCACACCTGAGACCTTGTAACACTAACGAGTGTTACAGGAGGGAAAATGGCTAATTGGGCGCAATTTGGACATTTACACTTAGGGGTGTACTCACTTTTCTTGCCAGCAGTTTAGACATTTGTCAAACCAATCTATTAACCTTCTATGAGGAGGTGAGCTGCCATCTAGATAAAGGAAGGCCTGTAGATGTGGTGTATCTAGATTTTGCAAAAGCATTTGATACAGTTCCCCATAAACGCTCAATGTACAAACTAAGGTCTGTCGGCATGGATCAAAGAGTGAGTACATGGATTGAAAACTGGATAAAGGGGCGAGTCCAGAGGGTGGGGATAAATGGGGAGTACTCAGAATGGACTGGTGTAGAAAGTAGGGTTCCCCAGGGATCTGTCCTGGGACCAATTTTATTCAATGTATTCATAAACGATCTGGAGGATGGGGTTAACAGCTCAATCTCAATATCTATGGATGATACCAAGCTAAGCAGGGCAATCATTTCTCCAAAGGATGTGGAAACCTTGCAAGAAGATCTAAACAAATTAATGGGGTGGGCAGATAAGTGGCAAATGAGGTTTAACATAGAAAATGTAAAATAATGCATTTGGGTACCAAGAATATGAACGCAAACTACTCACTGGGGGAGAGCCACTGGGGGAATCTAGGATGGAAAAGGACCTTAGGGGTCCTAGTAGAGGAAAGGCTCAGCAATGGCATGCAATGCCAAGCTGCAGCAAGCAAAGTAAACAAAATGTTGGCATGCATCAAGAAAGGGATTAACTCCAGGGATAAATCATTAATTCTCCCATTCTACAAGTCTCTGGTGAGGCCGCATCTGGAGTATGCTGTCCAGTTCTGGGCACTAGTCCTCAGAAAGGATGTCCTGTTACTGGAAAGGGTTCAGAGAAGGGCAACAAAGCTAATTAAGGGATTGGAGAGCCTTAGTTATGAGGAAGGATTACAAGCGCTGAACTTATTCTCTCTGGAGAAGAGATGCTTGAGAGGGGATATGATTTCAATGTACAAATACTGTGCTGGTGCCCCACAATAGGGACAAAACTATTCCGTGCAAGGGAGCACACAAAGACACGCGGCCATTCACTACAACTAGAAGGAAGGCGGTTTAACCTTAAACTGCGTAGAGGGTTCTTTACAGTAAGAGTAGAGAGGATATGGTATTCTCTTCCACAAACAGTGGTTTCAGCTGGGAGCATAGATAATTTCAAAAAAATATTAGATGAGCAACTAAGGGACCACATCACTGAGGGATAAACAATGTAATACTGACTTAAAAGCACACACATAGGTTGGACTTGATAAACCTGTGTCTTTTTTCAGCCTCGCTAGCAAAGTGTCATTTCTTCAATATTTTCACATGAAAAGATAAAATAAAATATTAACAAAAATGTGAGGGGTGTACTCACTTTTGTGAGATACTGTATGTATGAATTTTTGCACTTTACTTAAGGTCACATATTTACTGTATTATTAGCACTTTACATTTATTGAGAATGTACCGTATATACTCGAGTATAAGCCGAGTTTTTCAGCACATTTTTTGTGCTGAAAAAGACCCCCCTCGGCTTATACTGGAGTCAGTGTCTGTGGGTGATGAGTAGATTCACATTAAACAGAACCGTGCTGCTTCTAAGAGCCGTTCTGTGCTTTGTAAGTGTGATTAAACACATTGGAATGCAGAGAATGCTGAGAGAGGTGTCAGATTCTCAGCTTGATGTCGGGAGGTGGGG
>BLSH010263859.1:937473-950073 GCA_018402905.1 Glandirana rugosa
GCTTTTTTTTTTTTTTTTTTTAAATCATACTTACTTAGCTAGATGCAGCATTGGTCCAATGCTGCATCTGTCTCACGCTGGCTCTTAACACTGAGAACCGATCGATCAAACACTGCCGATCGCTTGGTTCTCTGACTGTCAGCCACCGGCTCTCTGCTTTGCCCCCCTTCCATGCTCACTGGAGCGCTGTGCTGTAAGGGGGTGGGAGCAGCCAGCTCAGCCTTTCAGTGGTTCGCTGAGAGGCTGAGGCGGGTGCCGGTCCAGGCATGTGGGTGCATTCCGACCATAGGGTTGCAATCTTTCCCAAGCCTGGACTGGCTCTGTGAAATTTTAACCGGTTCCCCACCGCGCGCCGTGTTTTTACGGCGGCAGTGGGGGAGCCCTGCGCGAATCGCCGTAAATATACGGCGATTTGCATATTGGCCACCAGGGGGCGCGCGCGCACCGCCGCACTCCTGAGGAGTGTGCCCGCGGCTCGGGCGGACCCGATGTCCGCCGGCGAGCCGCGATGAGCGGCTACAGGGCAAAGAACGGGGAACCGCCGATGTAAACACGGCGGTTCCCCGCCCTGTCAGTGGGGTATGAGAGATCTACTGATCCCTGTCACTGGGATCAGTTAGATCTCTCATGCCCATGTTAGCCCAACCCCCCCACAGTAAGAACACACCCAGGGAACACACGTAACCCCTAGCTCTCCCCCCCAGGTTAACCCCTTCACTGCCAATGACATTTATACAGTAATCAGTGGACATTTAAATTTCTGATCGCTGAATAAATGTCATTGGTCCCAAAAAAGTGTCAAAAATGTCCGACATGTCCGCCCCAATATCGCAGTACCGCTAAAAATCGCAGATCACCGCCATTACTAGTAAAAAATTAAAAAAAAATAAAAACCCCAGAAATGAATTCTCATCATCCGTAAACGCGGCCACTTTTGCGCAAACCAATCAATAAACGCCGATTGCGATTTTTTTTTATCGCAAATATGAGGAATTATATAAATCGGCCAAAAACGGTGAAAAAAAATTTTTTTATATTTTTTTTTTGGATTTGAATTTTAGCAAAAAGTAAGAAATTTGGGTTTTTTTGCAAAATGGTCGCTCTTCTTTTGTTTATAGCGGCGATAAGAAATGACGCAGAGGCGATCAAATACCACCAAAAGAAAGCTCTATTTGTGGGAAAAAAAGGACGCAAATTTCGTTTGGGTACAACGTCGCACGACCGCGCAATTGTCCGTTAAAGCGACGCAGCGCCGAATCGCAAAAAGTGCTCTGGTCCTAAAGCTGCAAAACCTTCCGGGGCTGAAGTGGTTAAAAACAGATCTGATGAACCAGCTACCTATGTGCCATCATCCCTAATTCTTGTAAGTACACACCCTAAACCCTCTAAGGTGGGACTTTTTGGAGGCACAAAGCAGAAATACTCTTTTGTAAAAGATAAATGTTTTATTTGGTAACAATCATTAAAAAGAAGAAGATAGATATATGTCCATAATCAACATTTCATAGTGAGATACAGTATTTGACATAATTCAGTACAAATCCTAATGCATTTCAGTCCATTAGGACCTTCATCAGAGGTGATAGCTTGTACATATACGTCAATACTAGTTGAGTCTGAAAAATAGAGAAGAGCACATAAGGTCCACATCAAGCAGACATATTGGGTGTAACAAATATATGATCATAATTGCAGAACACACTTACTATGGTGTATATCTAGTTCAAGTTAAAGTCAAGAGTACTTTTCCAATTAAAAACATGTCATTCCATATTTTGCCGCAAAGCGCCATGAAGATGCCAGCCCGAACCTCCCCACAGGGGCTCCAGGTACCACCCTAAGCAAAAGGGTTCGGGACCAATTGAAGGGTGCAAAAAATCTAAAACATGGAAAAGTATATAAATATATGAATAAATATGTAATTAAGGCTAAAGAACCCACCTCTCCACATCAAGTGCTTTAGTGTGTCACCTTTTATAGAGGTGGACTGAAAAGCAAAACTTGATGGTTTATACCAGGGGTGTCCAAACTATGGCCCTCCAGTTGTTCTGGAACTACAATTCCCATCATGCCTGGTTATGTCTGTGAATGTTATAATTTTACAATGCCTCATGGGACTTGTAGTTCTGCAACAGCTGGAGGGCCGTAGTTTGGTCACCCCTGGTTTATACCTTTAACAACGATGTAGTATGCGATGACTGGCGTGTGCCTCTGGGTGGCAGTATTTTTGATAGAGGAAGATTTTGGATAATGCACTTCCTTGGTTTAAGGAGGGCAGTATACTATTAAACAAAATGAATATAAAGTAAAAATAGGATAGGACTGAATAATATTGGAACTACAGTATCAATCAAAAGCACCAAAGCAAACATTGTATGACAGTACAAAAATTGCTTACCTGAAGGGACAGGCTAAAGTGGAACCCATGGTTCGACCAAGCAACACATGTTTAGTGCTATTGAATAAAGATGGAAAGTATAATATTAGAAAAAAAGGTTGAATCAACAAATTTATATATACAGTAGGTCTGGGCCATGAAGTGCCCATCTCCTTACCTTGCATATACTTGTCAGAACGACCGATCTACGCCACAGACCGGTACTTTCCCCTGCCACCACACAGGCCAGTGACCAGCCGCTCTATTTGAGGAGCTTATAAGGCCTGATCATGAGCACATGATTGGCTCAGCGTACAGACACCGCCTACCAACAGGTGCAAATCACCCCCTCTAGGCGCCAGAAGCCCAACGGAAATGACGCTGGGGGTCGCCGACGCAATTTCCTCCTCCTGGAACGCAAGCCGGATGTGGACAACGCTCGGAAAGACCCAAGCATAGTGTCCACTAGATGGAGCATGTTGAATGCCGGGGGCTGTGAACAGACCACCCATACTTTAACAGTCGGTGTAGGCGAGCCAAGGAGGGGGAAGGAGTAGCCACTCCTGCCAGAGCGGCGGGTGGCTTGGGTGCGCCGGGTGGAGATTGATGCGCACCGGCACAACGGGCGCATGCGGTAAAGGATGACACAAAAATGAAAAAAAAGGGACCCATTTCGGGTCAATGCTTTTCTATGTATAGTTGTATGGGTACACCTATGGAACATAATATCCAAATTAATATACCACCCAGAAAGTCTGCCAATGTCAATCAAACATGCAATCCTTACATTAATATTGAATCAGTATACATTAAAGAGATCAATACAGAAAATCAATCAAACTAATTATGCAATAAAAAGAATAGGGAGAGGAAAATAGAAATGGAGAAATGGAAGAGGATATGGATATGTGGGCAATGCAAGAGGGATATCCAACCTTGGCATAAAAGGGTCCCATTATCATTCCCAGCCAACAGAAACAAAGCCCTCTTTGAACAAAATCGCTTCATTCAATCCCAGAAACGTTGTAGCTTGGAAACGATGAATCCAGCAAGTTTCTGATTGTAAAAGGGTCTTATTCCAGTCGGCCCCACTGGGCTAGGATGGACCCGATCCAGTATCACAAATTTTACTTTGGGAAAAATCCCATTGTGTCTATTTTGCACATGTCGACCTAGAGGTAGCTCACTATTAGCTATTTTCATGCTCTGTATGTGCCTATAGGCACGTTGCCAGAACTCTTGGATTGTCTTCCCCACTTAGAAACAGCCACAATCACATAGAAGTAAATAAACAACGCCTCTGGTTTTGCAGTTGGCGTAATGTTGCGGTTTGAGCTTTACCCCATGTGGTAGTGTGGGGTTGCGGACCGTGCACATATATTGGCAGTGTCCGCAACCCCCACAGGTAAATGTGCCAAGGTGTTTGCACGGATCCCTCAAAGTGGCATTGTAGTCGCTATGAACCAGTTGGTCCTTTAACGACTTTGCTCTTTTAAAAGTAATTGGTGGCTGCCTCGTTATGTGGGGATTAATATATGGGTCCGACAAGAGGAAATGCCAGTGTTTGCGTAAAATTTTTCGCAGCTCCACGTGCTGGTTGGAAAACTGCGTAATAAAGCGTATACACAAGGTGATTTTTTAGTCAATCCACCCATCACAATATCATCCACCCCTGTGAGTCAGTCTCTTACCTAACCTCTTTAGCTTCCTCCTCAACCTCTAATAGATTGAACATAGTAAATCTTTCGAGTCATCAGCTCTCGCCCCCCCGAGACTTGCTTGCTCTCCAGGGGTTTGAGCTTTTGTCCCGATTTGCACCTCAATAGATTTGACACGTTAAAGGATGCACAACTGTTTGCACGTAAACTCACACTTAAACTACTTTTCTCTCGTAAAAGCAAGCAAAAGGCACAAATCCAAGAGATTACAGAATCTGACCCCCTAGTCCTTTCAGCTGAGGAGGAGGAACTAGAAAATCTGATTGACAATATTGATATTGAATAGCTTTTGGCAGAGCAGGAACAGCCACCTCCTCCCCCTAATGCATTGGGTGGTAAAAGAGTGCAGAAACCGTCAGATTTTTTTATGTTCCTATATGTTAGCCATAGTGTTGCCGCCTTTGTTAAAGCGATCAGCGATGACATCAATAAAATGACCACGAATACAGGTTTTGGTAATCTTCCTCAGGACGAGGGGGAAGCTATCAACACTTTATCTAGTAATACTAAATTAATAATTAAATCAAGGGCGGCAACATTGTATTGCTAAATAGGGACCATTATACCAAGATGTGTGAAAAGATTCTTTCAAACCAATCTTGGTATAAAAAGATTCCCCGGCGTCTCATCAATACTTTCGAAAAATATTTTTATGAACTAGTTGATACAGCCTTCTCGAAAGGCGCCATTGACAAAGGACAATGGGAATACATTCGTACACCTTTTCCGTGTACACCCACTTTTTACGCTTTATCCAAGCTACACTAGAATCCAATTGATCCTCCTGGTGGCCCAATAGTTTCGGGGAACGGTAGTCTAACAGAAAACCTCAGTGTGATAGTGTGATAGTGGATGATTATTTGTGTCCTCATGTTCTGAGCCTGGCCTCATATATCCAGGACACGATTCATCTTTTACAAATTCTAGATGAGGTAATATTAGCCCCCATGTCGATATTGGTGGCTATCGACATGGAGGCGCTATATAGTTCCATTTCCCATGAAATGGGTCTTTCATGCATCAAAAGGATTCTACGTACAAGAACTGAACATGATTGGAAGTTTGCTAATTTTATCCTAGAGGGACTTGACTATATTTTGCATCATAACTATTTTTGTTTCAAGGACTTGCACTTCCTCCAGGTGCAGGGGGTTGCGATGGGGACTTGTTGTGCCCCATCGTATGCCAACCTGTACCTGGGGGAGTGGGAAAGAACCCTCTTTGAGTCAGAGAGAATGTCAGTGTTTGCAGGCTATGTCACGATGTGGAATTGCTACATCAATGACCTTTTCATGGTCTGGGATGGTCCCGTAGACACTCTACTGGACTTTCTGGACCAACTAAATATCAATACATTGAATCTTACATTTACAATGTTGTATGATACTAAAATGATCCCTTTTCTAGACATTACCATCTGCAAAGATGATGAGGATAGGATAGGAACCGCGATGTTCCGCAAAGCTACTGCAGGTAACAATATCCTGCATGCATCTAGCTCTCACCCGGCTCCACTCTTAGCATTGTTTCCGTACAGTCAGTACTTACGGATCAAACGTAATTGCACTGACGAGAAAATCTTTAAATTTGAAGCAGATGCTCTCAGAGAATGTCTCCTATTGAGGGGCTACTCTAAAAAATGCCTAAAAAAAGCGTTTAATAAGGCGAGTAAAAAAGAAAGGCATCAATTAATTCATTATAAAAAGAACAAAAGAGAGGATTCCAACTGTATACACTTTATTACGCAGTTTTCCAACCAGCATATGGAGCTGCGAAAAAATGTACGCAATCACTGGCATTTCCTCCTGTTGGACCCAGATATTAATCCCCACATAACGAGGCAACCAGCAATCACTTTTAAAAGAACAAAGTCATTAAAGGACCAACTGGTTCATAGCAACTACAATGCCACTTTGAGGGATCCGTGCAAACGCCTTGGCACATTTACCTGTGGGGGTTGCGGATACTGCCAATATATGTGCACGGTCCGCAACCCCACACTACCACATGGGGTAAAGCTCAAACCGCAACACTACGCCAACTGCAAAACCAGAGGCGTTGTTTATTTACTTCTATGTGATTGTGGCTGTTTCTATGTGGGGAAGACAATCCAAGAGTTCTGGCAACGTGCCTATAGGCACATACAGTGCATGAAAATAGCTAATAGTGAGCTACCTCTAGGTCGACATGTGCAAAATAGACACAATGGGATTTTTCCCAAAGTTAAATTTATGATACTGGATCGGGTCCATCCCAGGGGGCGACTGGAATAAGACCCTTTTACAATCAGAAATTCGCTGGATTCATCGTCTCCAAGCTACAACGTTTCCAGGATTGAATTAAGTGATTTTGTTCAAACCCTTTTTAGAGGGCTTTTTATGCCAAGGTTGGATATCCCTCTTGCATTGCCCACATATCCATATCCTCTTCCATTTCTCCATTTCTATTTTCCTCTCCCTATTCTTTTTATTGCATAATTAGTTTGATTGTTTTTGTGTATTGATCTCTTTCATGTATACTGATTCAATATTAATGTAAGGATTGCATGTTTGTTTGACATTGGGAGACTTTCTGGGTGGTACATTAATTTGGATATTATGTTCCATAGGTGTACCCATACAACTATACATAGAAAAGCATTGACCCGAAATGGGTGCCTTTTTTTCTTCATTTTTGTGTCATCCTTTGCCGCATGCGCCCGTTGTGCCGGTGCACATCGATCTCCACCCGGCGCACACAAGCCATCCGCCGCTCTGGCAGGGGTGGCTACTCCTTCCCCCTCCTTGGCTCGCCTATACCGACTGTTGAAGTATGGGTGGTCTGTTCACAGGTCCCAGCATTCAACATGCTCCATCTAGTGGACACTATGCTTGGGTCTTTCCGAGCGTTGTCCACATCTGGCTTGCGTTCCAGGAGGAGGAGATTGAGTCGGCGACCTGGTGACCCCGGCGTCATTTCCGTTGGCTTCTGACGCCGCTGATCACCGGGTCGGGAGCTCCGTCCATGGTGGCGCCTAGAGGGGGTGATTTGCACCTGTTGGTAGGCGGTGTCTGTGCGCTGAGCCAATCATGGGTTCATGATCAGGCCTTATAAGCTCCTCAAATAGCGCAGTTGGTCACTGGCATGTGTGGTGGCAGGGGAAAGTACCGGTCTGTGGTGTCGATCGGTCGTTCTGACAAGCATATGCAAGGAAAGGAGATGGGCACTTCATGGCCCAGACCTATACATAAATTCGTTGATTCAACCTTTTTTTCTAATATTTTACTTTCCATCTTTATTCAATAGCACTAAACATGTGTTGCTTGGTCAAACCATGGGTTCCACTTTAGCCTGTCCCTTCAGGTAAACAATTTTTGTACTGACATACAATGTTTGCTTTGGTGCTTTTGATTGATACTGTAGTTCCAACATTATTCAGTCCTATCCTATTTTTACTTTATATTCATTTTGTTTAATAGTATACTGCCCTCCTTAAACCAAGGAAGTGCATTATCCAAAATCTTCCTCTATCAAAAATACTGCCACCCAGAGGCACACGCCAGTCATCGCATACTACATCGTTGTTAAAGGTATAAACCATCAAGTTTTGCTTTTCAGTCCACCTTCTTTAGCCTTAATTATATATGTATTCATATATTTCTATACTTTTCCATGTTCTAGATTTTTTGCACCCTTCAATTGGTCCTGAACCCTTTTGCTTAGGATGATACCTGGAGCCCCTGTGGGGAGGTTCAGGCTGGCATCTTCTTGGCGCTTTGCGGCAATATATGGAATGACATGTTTTTAATTGGAAAAGTACTCTTGACTTTAACTTGAACTAGATATACACCATAGTAAGTGTGTTCTGCAATTATGATCATATATTTGTTACACCCAATATGTCTGCTTGATGTGGACCTTATGTGCTCTCCTCTATTTTTCAGACTCAACTAATATTGACGTATATGTACAAACTATCACCTCTGATGAAGGTCCTAATGGACTGAAATGCATTAGGTTTTGTACTGAATTATGTCAAATACTGTATCTCACTATGAAATGTTAATTATGGACATATATCTATCTTCTTCTTTTTAATGATTGTTACCAAATAAAACATTTATCTTTTACAAAAGAGTATTTCTGCTTTGTGCCTCCAAAATGTCCCACCTTAGAGGGTTTTCGGTGTGGGCTCTGTGACATTAAAAAACAGCAGGCTTCAGCCTGCTGTCTGCTGAAAACGGGTCACAGGAGTGCAGAATGAATGTCACTACTATAAATTGGTATGCCAATACAAAAGAACTATGTACAGTATATAGTCAGGAATAATTGAACTATTTCAGTAGGGCAGTGCAAAGAGTAATTATGATGCCAGACTGGTTTAGGATAAGGATACCGGATTTTCAAAATGAAGTCTCGGTACACCCCACTGACCATGCCCACTTTTTTTTTTCTATAATCAAAGTTTTTATTAATTTTCCACACAAAATGAAAGAAGAAAAAATGAGCAGATACAGAAAGCAAGTAATACGAGCATTCAATAACAGGCTCATCGAACATGAGTAAAGCTGACATAGGCCTTCTATCAACAGAAATGACAGACATAAAGGAATCTCCATAAAGAGAACCCCTGGATCCGCACCCTATCCCCATGCCATCATCAATATGGGTGCAGAAGAACAGGGGGGAGTAGATCCAAGCAATACACATATTACATCAATTTCCATCTATCTGGATAGACCCAGATTAGAATCAATACTTGTTCAATATTCATGCTCTATTTAGGAATCGCAGGTTCTATAGAACAGCAACGGACCAAAAAAAAGACATGAATCAAAGAAAAACAACAAAAACAGAGAACAGGGTGGGAGTCCTACACCTAGGGGTGAGGAGAAGGGTGAGGTAAGTATGCAGTATAGAATAGCTTAGTAGCAGAGATCATATGGTTATAATAATTAATCTGTGGGAATCTCTACAGAATAATATATCCATCCTGACAAGATGTCCTTAAATTTTTCATATTGATCTCTAGTTGTATATATCTAGCGTTCTGCCTCCATAGTTGCATCTACCTCCTTCTTCCAATCTAAAAGGGAGGGACAGGTGGATTGTTTCCAAAACCTGGGTTTCAGAGCTTTGGCAGCATTGAGCAAATGAGGTGTATCACTCCATTTGTATAACTTAAGCGACAATGGCTCCCCATGGAAAAGAAAGTGTAATGGGAAACACACTATGATTGTCTTTTTAATCCATGGGGTTATGACCTCCCATAGTCCTCCGAAGGCCCTAATCTTTGGGCAGGACCACCAAAGGTAAAGAAATGTGCCCTGCTGGCCGCATCCCCTCCAACAACTGCTGTCGGGAACATTTGTACTAATCTGGACAGGGTCCTATACCATCTGCAAATATATTTATATGAGGTCTCCTGGATTCAGGAGCTGACAGAGGAGGAGTGGGTAAATTTAAATATTCTCTGAACCTGAGAGGGAGTAAACTCCTGCCCCAGTTCCTTCTCCCATTCCCTAATATAGCACAAGGCGGTACATTTGAGCCACTCCTCCTGGGTGGGAACCAAGGAACCCAGGGGAGCCAGAGGGGGCAATAGGGGGGCATATTGACCCATCTTATTCAGTTGGTCGCAGATAGCTAGGGTGGATCGTGTCAAGGGGGAGGTCCACTCAGATAGGCCTCTAGATTCAGCGGGGATCCAAGGGGCCCCCGCAAGGTTTCTGCCTGCCAGTGTTTTCTCCAGTGTAACCCAGATATTGGCTGCAGAGTCATGGTGCCAGTTCAGGATTCGTACAAGTGGCATTGCTTTATAATAAAGGGCCACATCGGGGAGATTGACTTCACAGTTTGGTTAAATCTACGTAGGAGGTCATAAGCCAGTCTGGGATGCTAATCCTGCCAAACAAACACCAAGAAAGCCCTACGCAGTCTTTCAAAAAGGTTTGTGGGAGAGTAATCGGTACAGTATATAGGAGGTGAATTATCCTTGGTAGGATGATCATCTTAAGGGCACTAACCCTTCTGAACCACGTAAGCAGTAGGTCTCTCTGAGTTTGGAGGTCTTTCACAATCCCCGTCAGTAATTAAGTTAAGTTCATATAAAAGATTTGAGTCAGGGGAAATGTGAGTCCCCAAGTAGGGTAGGGAACGTTTGCGCCATATAAAAGGGAAGGACTGTTGTAGGGAAGTGGCCATGGCAGGTGGGACATGAATAGGCAGGAGTTCCGACTTCCCAAAATTAATTTTGAAATTTGAGAGATGCCCAAACTTCCGTACCTCAGACATCAATAGAGGTAGGGCAATGCGAGGATTCGAGAGGTAAAATAGCAAATCGTCCACGTAAGCGGGATAGCTTGTGTTCTGTCGAGCTGATACGTATGACTATGCCCACTTATAACTACACCCACAAACTGATTTGTATTCACACCCACAAAATCACACCACCATTTTAACACTCTCTGAAACAACTGGTTACACATTTTTGATCAAAGTGGTAGAGAAATAATTTGGTGTGCTTAGCACTCTGAAGCAAATTGTGTGTGTTGGCAAAATTGTGGTAACATTAGGAGGGGCTTAAAGGGGTATGGTTAAATAAAAGCTGCCTACCAGCCTATTCTGCTATAAGTCAAGAGTGCATAATGCACAGGATACAGGGCTCAGGAGTGTGGATGCCACCTGCATAGTGTAATGTTTATGCTGAATTGCCATGCTGGGGAAGTGTATTTCCTGGAGACAAACCCCTTAAAAAAGGGTTGAATGGTAACCTTTCATCTGCGCTTGTTTCACTGCTTTACTGAATAAACCAATGGAGGCTGTGTTTTAAAGACATTCTTCAATTAAAAAGAAAGCTTGACCGAGAAAAGATTATAATTTTAGTCAGCTTTTCATTTATGTCTTTGACCCCCATTAGGAAGATTTTACCTTACTTCCCCTCTCTGTGATGCCTGTATATTAAATTAAGGAAGATTTGTCACAGGGACAGGAAGTGAGAGGAAATCTCTTTGTTTATAGTTCACTTTTCATTCATTGAAGTAGGAGTGAACGGGCATGGACAGGGGGATTTTGCCTAACAGAGGACAAATCAGCACAATTGACACATCCTACTGACTGTAAGTTATATGTCTATTGTGCTGATTTTTTGTTTTTTTATTTTGGCTGCAGATTTTAACACAATACATGTTAACACACAAAATGTTGCATATTAATTTGTGTACAGTGTGAAGGGGGACCACAAATCACCACTTTTTGTGCAGGTGACATCGGTCCAGGCATCAATAGAAGCAGAAATACTAATGTGTCCACACTTAAAATATAGTAAAAGAGGCTGGAGTTCCACTAATAAGGCTACCTGTCCAGAGTCTATTGAAGCTGTCATTGTTGGCTTGTTTTGGAAGGTAGCATGACAACTTCCATATTTCTACCCTGACAAGTTCCTTTTAAACACACTGGGACTTTTTTTTTTTCTCAAAAAACATTCAACCACAAGTTTAGGAATTTCTTCAATCAAGTGACAGCTCTTACCTATTAACAGCACTAATGTGGAATATCCCTTCAAATAAAAAAGGAAATAATTGAATAAAGCATAATAAAAATTGAATACAGTTTCACTTATTTATGACATTGGGGTTTCCTCTTGCTATCATATAACATTGCGAGCTAGCAATAAAAGAGCAAGTGTGCTGTTAACAATAATGCAGCCGCCCTTGCTTTGATGTACTCGGATATAATAGGTTTTCTTTTACCTTGATGAATTGTTTCAAAAGGAAGTCGAAATAAAAAAGCATGTAGCGGATGCCTATTGGCACTACTGGGACCTTCTATAGGCATGGAAGATCAGTTAACACATTTCTTGCCTTTCCCTTTCTTTGTTTGTTTGATCCTTGTAGCAGGTGCTGCTGTGTACTATAGCGGGCACCTTACCCCCCTTCTTTCTCTTAGCAACACTTTTTATGGGTATCCAATCCCTGGCCGCCACAAATTCTATCACAGCTATAAATCATTAATCGGATATAATAGTTAGAACTGAGCATTCTATGTCTATCACTACGGTGCTCAAATATTTGATATAGTACCACTTACACCTTGTTTGCACAGTTGCTTTTACCACCTGCATATGGAAGAATAGTTACTGTGTCAGTATGTGAAGAAGAATAGGCAGGCACGTGTAATTGTAAATAATGTGTGTGTGGCTGTTATTTATCTAGGTAATAGGTATATGTTTATCTTCTACATCAAGCCCAAACACTAGCATAGGTGAGATTAGATCTGAAAAATCCTATCCAGTAGGTCTATTGGAGATTTGATAACTACTGACTTTTTTTTGTACATTGTCCAGGTGACATATTATACATGGAGTGGGCCCAATAGACTGAATTGCCAATACTGTATTAAGAAGTGTAAAATCTTTTTAGATCTCTTTTTAACTCACAACACATGCCGGACGCCTTAGGGCATCCCCCATCCTATACCATCAACAGCTAAACATGCCCTCAGCTGAGTTTCATCTGCTTCACCCAT
>BLSH010263859.1:962052-976097 GCA_018402905.1 Glandirana rugosa
AAGTCACGTCTTTTAATTAACAAAAGAGTCTGGTTTTTCAGACCTCGTACGTGACGTACATAACGTCCCTACATAAATTTGTTTGGTGTGTGTTCGAAAATCATACGTAGCTAAGAAAGGTACAAATTTTTCAACGTCTCGGATCTTTCCATAACGGTGACACCGTAAGTGATGGTTACGGAAGGGACTCGACAGGAGAGTTAGTCGGGTATTTCACATTATGTGTTCCCGGTCTATCTGTTACTTCAGACGTAAACACACACACGTATCGAAATATGAAGACTAATCTCAACTCGCTTGGAGACCTTCAAGCCCAAGACGACCAGGCGTGCGATCGTTCGGGTTCCGTCCGGACCCGGACCCGGACTTTGTCCCGAAGTTCGGACGGACCAGCAGAACCCGAACTTCCAGAGGTTCGCTCAACTCTAATCAGAAGTATAAAGCTATGCACACACACAAATGCAGACTTCATTGTCTATCTGGCCCTTGTGTATTACACTTTATGGGCTGATTGAGAGGACAGCTCAGGGAAGGCATTGGTAGTGAATGCCACAGTGGCAATACCTTTCTAGGCTCTGCAACTTTTTAAACATGGAAAGAATCGATGCATACTAAAAGCTTGTGTGTGGTTTGTTTAAATACATCCCTGCAATACATGCAGTGCATGCTCCAGACTTTTTGGTCTGAGAAAACAATTAATTTTCTGCACTGAATTCCCAACCAGCCTTGATTTTTGGAATACAGAACTCCACCAATTCTAACCCCTTTATCCCTCATATGTGCATATATAGGGGTGATTTTTATTTTCACATGATTTGATAATAGAAGTCAGAAGCCATTCTTCTAATTCACTAAGCTCTGAGGAAAATTGCAATATGCAACTTCCTTTGCAAAGTGAGCAGCCTATTTATATTCAGTAAACCTGAATTTATGAACGCAAAGGGCTCCTAGGAGATATAGTTCTGGGACATGCCAGTGTGCCTTCATAAAGATAACCCCCAGCAGCTGGGATAACCTCTTCTACCTGAACAAGTAAATGAACGTGTTAAGCAATACCACTGCAATGATATTAATAAACCAAGCAGTGATAATATATGATAAAGTGAAAATATATCTCAAAAAGCAAAAAAAAAAAAGAAAAACAAAAACATTTTTAATAGTCCTTGTGCCCACAATAAAGTTCATATAAACTCTACAAAATGGCTTTACCACCATGCAGTACACCACCTTTAAAATAGACTCTTACCAGATAATAAGGACCCTTAAACATGAATGGGTCATATCAGACATCGTGCAAATGAAAATACAGCTTCTGGAAGTCTCTTTTCTTCTCAGGTCCTCTCTCTATTTATCCATCCATGTCATGTATCACGCCAAATATTAAAGGAAAAACCATAAGGCCATGCCCATAGTGTAGTAGATATAACAACCAACTAATCAATTTATAATAAAAATCAATCTAAAATACACCAAACTTATCAACCAGTGGGATTCACCACTGTGCAGGAACCCACATATAAAGTGGACTCTCCCCAGATAATGAGACCCTTAGATATCAATGGGTCATATCAGGCTTATACAATGAAAACATAGCCACCAGGTGTCCCTGTCCTCCCATCTCGTCCGCTCTCTAAGCCTCCATCAGTTCCCCAAATCACTTCAAGATATATTATAGGGAAAACCAGAATGCCAAGCCCATAGTTTTAGAAGCCTTAAAAACAGTTTATTAATATAAAATCTGCTTACATGAGTATAAGGTATGACAGTCTTAACAGCACGTGAGATTGGTGACAACAAATATGGTGGATACCACACTTCTGATTATGGTCCAGTGTCAGGCATCACTTCTTCGATGCGTTTCTTTACAAGTTTCTACTTGCCTGACTTTGGCAAAGTTCAATACCCCAGTCACAAACCTGGAGCAAGTATGCAGCAAATTAAATTCAGGGAAAAGTCTGAAATGCTTAGCTGTATTCTTGTTCCAGAAATGCAAACCATTACTGAGCCATTCGCATTCTCAGAAGCAGAAACGAACAATGCCATATTGTTGTCCTTACAGCTGTAGTTAAATTATTATTGTCTCTAAAACCTATGCCCAACTTGAGTTTTACACATTTTTGACAACCATTTGAGAAAGCACTGCTGCTTAGTAAATCTGGTCACAGCACCTTCTAGAAGGATTATGCATTTTCATACATAAACAGAGTTGTATCAGTGACATGGTTTGCAATCATACTCATACTTTGCATATAATGTATGGTACAGGGTGTTTTTTAATCTCATGTACATGGAAAATGTTGGGTCACTTGATAAGAATGCTTGCTCTTAGTCATTGATTCACCCAGTGAGAAAAGGATAAGTTTGGCAGCCTTGAACCTGCACCTTTAAGTAAAATCAAGATTTGCAGCTCCCATATTCCAAACCTGGTAATTTTTTTCTTAAATCCTAGACTCATTTTTAAAGAGCTGGAACCATGTACAGTCCTTATTTTGTTCCAGGATCAATATTTGACCAACTGGAATGAAACAATGTTTTTTTTTAATATGAACTGAATCTTTTTCTAAGTTAACAACTATCATTTTGCAATTATCAATAAACAAACAAGCCAGCAAAAAGAACCAAACTATTATCTGTTTCTAAAATGTACATGCAAAAACAGGAAACTGCTTGCATACATTGCAAACATGTTGTGATATTTGTAGGGTTTCACTCAAGTGTAGTGCTTTCCAATTCAGTCCAGCCAGGGCATACTGTTTCAGGGTTTGTTGGCCCACATTTCATAAAAAAGAAAAAAAGAAAAGTTGGCTTACTGTTTTCTTTTTTCATTTGTTTGTTGGCTGACTGGGACTGCCATATCTAATTTGCCACTGATCTTGGTTATTTGAAGATAAAGGCCTTCTTACCTTGTGGGAAGTTTACCCTTGTACTATTTCATTGCTGTTTGGGCTCTGCATAGCCATCTTTACTCTTTTTTTAGATGGCAACTGTTTTGTATATTTAATGCAAAATCGCAAATAAACACATGGGCAAATACCAGGAAAATTTACATCAAGCCTCCTGGCTTCCTCTCGCAATGCTGCTGCTCAGGCCTCAAGCCTAGTCCTTTGGTCAGGTCACTCAGACTGTCTCTCAGCACCACTGTGCTCATGTGCAACTCTGCACCTCTTTCTCAGCTCTCTCAGCTCTCTTTTGCAGCTCCCTGCTGCTCTGGCCCAGACCCTGGCCCCTGGGCTGGAGACCTCCTGGTTGGAGCCCTTAATCACTGCTAGACACTTGATTATGCTTCATGCACACAGGACATTAAAATAACATTATAGAAACATCAGTAGCTTTTTAGTGATTTTAGTGTTGTTAGTGTTTTTCAGCTTTTTTCAGTGTTTTTGCACTAGCGTTTTTGAGCGTTTTTCTTCCGCATTGGCATTTTTTAGCGTTTTTTTTTCAGTGGATCAAAAATGTCCAAAAACATTGGTGAGTCGCGTTTTTGAGCATTTTTACAGCTGAAAAACATCTCTCATTACCCACTAGTCTTGGGTTTTTTTTACATCTCAAAAATGCCCCAGCCAAAAACAGTTGATAATAGAGGCTTTGGGGTAGTTTTGTAGTTGCACTCTGTAAGTGCATTTGCTCCAGAGCTTAGTAAACGAGGGAGAGCTCTGCTGACTTCCATCATACATTCATTTACAAGCAAAATTTATTTTTTTTATTTTCCTTGCATGTGATTGGTTGTTCTTTGTAAAGTGAAGCTTTACCTCATTTACCACAGTCTATTTGCTTTTAGTAAATCAACTCCTTGTCTCTACCAAGACTTTTTAAGCCTCTGGCCTCCAGGATTCCACGCCGGGAATTACAATACCTAGAGAAAATAAGAAAAAACTGTTTTCTCATAATAGCCATCTTGGAGCCCCTCAATCAGAATTCTGGAAATCCCTGCCTGCCATTTTACCTCTTTTACATTGCCAGTGCTGTCACAATATGTAAAGCCCAAAAGCAACAACAGGGTGCACTGTATAGTTTGACCCTGCTGTCTGCCTACACATACCTTTCCTTTGCTATTATGAATTTGAAAAGACCTTTACCTAAAAAATAATAAAAGCAAATACTTTTGCAGGTAAAAAATGTGCATTTATTATTTGTTGACACAGGAGCCAGCAATGTCTTGCACTTGCGATCGGTAAATTGTGGGTTTAATGTCAGGCTCCTGTACACTCTCCAGCTTTCTGCCATACCTTTATATGGGTCTTCAGTTAGAAAGCTGGAGGAAGTGGAAAGGACTACGAGCACGTTGATCAATGCACTCCTCTTCCAATGAGAATTACAAGCCAGTTGGTGTGGTGGCAGATATGACTTGTAGTTTATTCATTCGCAAATACAGGTGTAACATTGAACATGTTCAAAATGTGAACGTATTTAAAGTGGCTGTCATCTTGTGTTTCTTTCATAGTGAATAGTATTCTATCTATCTATGTACTTGTTCTAGATTCTGTGCAAGTGAGGAAAAACTAGTAGAGGGAATATCTTGGGTACACATGATAGTGTCCAATAACACTATCTAAGTCTTCATTTTTCCCTCTTGATATGTTAGAGACTCTACGTTTTCCATAAATTTGATCTTGTTCATTTCACATACTTATAGATTGAGAATGGGGGGGGGGGGCTTTGTCTCCTAAGGGTGGGAATACACGTTATGACTGCATTTAAGAGTTGCATCAGAAGGGATTCATCATATTAGGCGGTGATTTTTCTGGGGTTGTTCGAAGGAATAGCAGGTCATCGGAAAATGCTGCTACTTTGTATTGCTTTCCGTGGGTGTTATGCTCAGAGATGTTATATGAGCTTTGAGTGATGTTGATTTTAGGGAGTTAATGAAAATTTGTTCAGGCTTATTGCCGCATTTGTAGAAAATACACCTGAATTTCGCCATTTGAGCTTTTGCTGTGTGTAATAGTAGGGAGGAGAATGTCTCTCTAGAGCTATGGAGAGTGATGTTTTATATAAGGACTCCAGGTGGTGAATTTGGTCAAGGATTTTAGATTCTTCCTTGAGTCTCGTTTTTTTGAATGTCTTGCCTCTTGTTACCCATTTACGTGTTTTCTGCACAACTGTGTGTGGAGACTGATAGCCAGGGCTGCCGTTAGAAAGCATTGGGCCCTGTACAGCCTACCTGATAGGGCCCCCTTTGACCCCGCCCTTGATCCCACCCCTGGCCCCTCCTCTGACCCTGCCTCAAAAGTTGCGGGGGGGACATATGGTGCAGGGATTGTGGAAGTGATCGAGCGGTTTCAGAGCTGCTTGAATTACTTCCAAATGAAACCTGACAGCTGCCTTTACAAGTACACTCCTAGCTGCTGTCTCCAGCATATGTTAAAAAAGACATGCTTGTGGGCGTGGCCTAGCATGGCATGTGATCGGATGTGTCCCTGAGCAGCTCCAGTCTCTCCTTACACAATCCTGCTCCATCCTAGATCGACCATGAGAAATACAACTATATACTGATACCTATCTTGTCGGTGAAGGCCCCTCTATCATTGTGAGTGGTTATGGTGGCTGGGCAGATGGAACAGCCTCTGGCCAAGATGAGTGTCGCGACCCGGTCCGACCAAGATGGCTGCTGTACCAACATGCTCCGCCATGCTCCTCGCCTTATCCTACCCCCGAGGTCTTTGGGGGTGATCAAGATGCCTCTCAGCCATCTTCCCTGGGTGATCCAGACCCACCAAAGCTGATCTCCCGAACCTCTCCGGGTGCAAATCATGTGTTTGACGGGATGGGGCCTACATTGCTGGATGTCATGAATACCATCAAGGTAAACCATTCTGATTTAATGGGAAAGGTGGATGAACTCAAACTTTAGCGATTATGCGGCAAGATATGCAAAAGATACGGGGGCGGGTTACTGAAAATGAAAGACACATTAGCGATATTGAGGACACTCTTAACCCATTGCTGCCTAAACTTGAGACTTGTGATGGAAGGATTGCAACCCTTGAAGACAAGGTGGGCGATTTGGAGAACCACCTTCGCAGGAATAACTTGCGGTTGGTTGGTCTCCCTGAGTGGGTGCAGGGGTCTGACCCTGTGGCCTTCTTGGAAAGCTGGCTTGAGCAAGAATTTGGCCACCACCATCTCTGTGCATGTTTTGTAATTGAGAGGACCCATCGGGTCCCTGGCCGTCCCCTTCCAGAGGGGCACCCTCCACGCACTATGGTAATTCTTCTGCTGAACTACAGAGATCATGAATCCATCCTTCGTGCTGCCTGGCTGTCTCCAGTTCAATAATGCAGCGTTATCCCTGTTCCCTGACTACTCTGCTTCTGTTCGTACCTTGAGAGTCACATATCAGCATATCAAGCAGAAGTTGCAGGAGCAAGCCGTTCAATACTCCATGCTTTTCCCTGCTACCCTCTATGTTACCCATCAAGGCAAGGTTAATTTGTTCCAGTCTCCTAAAAATGCCCTGTCCTAGTGGGAATCGCTGCCACAACCTCCTCGGGCACACACCTGATACCTGAGGGATACCCTGAATGGATTTACTCCAATTTTTTGCTGCCTGCATTGAGGCCTTACTGCAGCCTCCTTACCAAATCTTTTTGGTTGATCATCACAACTCTCTCTTCCTCTGTTGAGCTGGCCTGAGCTGCCAGGGGGTAAAATGTTTCCCCTTTCTTTTTGAACATTTTGAAAATTTTACTTTGTTTTACTTTGTTGATTAAGGGCCACGTGCCCCATGCAGGGTTCCAGTTTAAGGATTAAGCCTTAATTTTTCAGGAGCCAGGCAGGGGTGTTGCTGCTCTCTTTGGGTGGCTTAACTTTTCTTGTATATAGTTCTGTTGTATGTGTGCTGTGTGTGTGGTTGGTTGAAAGTGCACCTGTGGATCCCCCCTGTAACACTGATGCTGAGTGTGACCTGTTCTGAGGTTGTTGCTTCTGGGCCTAGGATACCCATCAAACTGTAACAGTTTGTTCATGGAATGTTAGAGGCCTGAACTCAACGTTTAAAAGAGCTTTAGTCTTTGACCTACTAAAACAACAAAGACCTTTTCCTGCCAATCTAAATCCTATTGTGCTCTCTCTAGGTTGGACTATGCACTGGCCATGAAAGATCTCCTTCCACTTGTGCAAGCTATAGAATATATACCCCAAGCGGTATCCAACCATTTGATTGTACAGGTAACTCTGACTTTTGGCCATAGGCCTTCATTACGCATCTGGAGACTCTCTGGCTCTTCATACCGGAAATTCATGGCTCTATACCGACGGACGTGACTGTGTACTGGAACTCTAACTCTGAATCAGCTGCTGTGGGATCAGTATGGGACGCCTTTAAGGCTGTAATAAGGGGCTCTTATATATCCCATATCAAGCACCATAGGTCTGCTGGGCAAGCCACCTGGGTAGCACCAGAAAAGTCTTTGGATGATTACCGCTCACGCCATATAGCGAATCTATCTTTAGAATCCTGAGGTCTGTTGACTGAGGCTGATCGAGCACTGGTTGACCTGACTAAAAAACAGCAACTATACCTTTCTGCCCGCATACATGAGCATGGGGGGGGGGGGGGGCAGGAGACTTCTTGCTTTCCTGGCTATCTGACTTGGATAGTTCAATTTCTGAAATTCAACTTCCATATGGGTCAATTACCTCTGATCCATTGCTTATTAATCAGGCGTTTGCTTCCTTTTATGGGCAATTATATATAGACAAGGTCGTCCCCACGGAAACCACCTTTATGGGATTTTTCTCCCTCTTACACTTCCCCACACTTAGTGACTCCCAACGACTCCTTTTACATAAGCCCCTGACAGTGGAGGAGGTGGTAACTGCCATTCGTTCCTTACCATCGGAAAAAACTCCAGGTTTGGACAGCCTTCCTGTGGAGTAGTATAAGGCTTATACAGAGGAATTAGCCCCTAAACTTCTTAAGGCTTTTTGCGAGTCTTTAGAGCAAGGAATACTTCTCGACTCTATGAATGAAGTCCTCATAATAGTTTTACCTAAACCCGATAAGGACAAGACACTGTGTGGGTCTTATTGCCCCATTTCCCTCCTAAACAATGACGTGAAAATTTTGGTGAAAATTCTTGCTCTTAGACTACAGAAAGTTATCCTCTTTCTCATACCATCTGATCAATCAGGATTTATGCCAGGAAGGAGCACTTTTGATAATATTCGCAGGCTATTTCGCTATATATATAAAGCATGTGCCATGAAACGTAGTGGTTTGGTACTTTCATTAGATGTGTTTAAGGCATTTGACACTGTTTGCTGGATCTTTTTAGGGGAAACTATGTTGCAGATGGACTTTGGTCTGCACTTTGTCCAATGGGTTCGCTTACTATATGCTGACCCAAGGGCCAGAGCCCGTACTAATAAGGATATTTCCCTATCATTTCCATTGCAGAGTGGTACGAGGCAAGGATGCCTCCTCTCTTCGCTTCTGTTTGCACTTGCTATTGAGCTTCTGGCCCTGGCAGTGCGTCAGGCGTCGGAGATTGGGAACATCTGCTATTGCCCACTAGAAGATCTCTCTCTACATGGACGATGCTCTTATTTCCCTTAATGCCAGGTAGAGCTCCTTCAATAAGTTGATGCAGGTGGTGGAAGAAATAGGGGAAGTATCTGGTCTGAGGGTTGGATGGGAAAAATATCAGGGCTTTCCTATTGGCCCTCCTTTCCCTACTGAGTACCTACAGAGATACAATTTACAAACAACAGATACTTTTAAGTATTTGGGAGTCCACATTCATAACAAACTCTCCAAATACGAAGTCCTTAATATCACCCCAATCTTTAAGCAGCTGGTTCACAAACTTTACACTTGGTCAACACTCCCCTTGAACCTTATTGGTCAAGATGATTATTTTACCAAAATGTTTATATTGTTTATATTGTTTTAATGCGGCCCCTGTCTTTTTTCCCAAAAGCTTTTTTCGAATATAGAATCCATTTTTCCTCTTTTTTTATGGAATGGCACTCAGCCTCATATTGCTAGGTCCTCCTTACAGGCTCCTAAATCTATTGGAGGCCTTGCGTGTCCCAATCTTCGTGACTATTTTATTGCTTCTCAACTCACTTACGTTTATGACTGGTTACATTCTGACCCTCTGATGCTCACAATCTTCCCCAATTGATGTGGGTTTTTTGGCCTGGAGATAGGGAGCAAAATGCTTTCATCACAATCTCCAGGGAGGTCACCACTTACCCCCCTGTGGAAAAAATCCAAATCTTCCTGAGCTCTGTGGTCACCCTGACTTTTCGTGGTGGTGTCGCTATGGGATCATTCACCTCTCTCACATAATTACAGACCAGGCTTTTGAAGCCCTGAGGGGTGGTTATGGTATGCAAAATAAATTCTTCTTTAAATATCTGCTACTTCGGCACGCCATCCGGGCACAGTTTGGGGCTTTGAACATAGAGCTCATGGAGTCTCCATTGGAGGATTTGCTATGTTCTCCAGAACTTACCAAATTGGTAACGACATTTTATGGCCATCTTCGGCTTGCTGGGGATGACCCTTTTCAGAATTCTCACCCTAAATGGCTATTACTATTGCCTGGGCTTTCTGGGAAGGGCTGGGAAGAAGCCACTGAAGTTTGTTTTAATGATGTTATTAGTACTGCTGATCAGTTAATTCAATTTAAGTTAATTCATCATCTTCACTATACACCAGCTAAACTGGCTCGAATGGGCTTAGGAACAAAAGCAATTTGCTCCAGATGTGGACTCCCTGCTGCTGACTTATTTCATATGTTTTGGAATTGTCCAGGGTTGAAAATTTTTTGGCAGGATTTATTTGATTTTTTTCAACAAACACTCAATCTTCCAATACCTTGAACCCTGGAAGTTGGACTTTTAGGCATCCTGAACGACTTTGTATCTAGGACCCACGCACAGACATATTGTTGTTTTATGCATGCAAAATTATTTTATTACAATAGAAGGATCATTTGGTTAATGGGGAATTACCCAAGTATAAGTTGATATACAAAATCAGGACTTGTTCTAAAAATTGACTAAGATATGGCAACCCTGGTTGGATGTGTCTAAGTCATTCTGGGGTGGGGTTTTGTCCTCACAGCTTTCTTGAACAAAGTTGTTCCCATATAATGTGGGTGTTGTACAGGTTGGCTGTCTCACTCTAAATGTTTCTCATGACTGGGGGGAGGGCGATATGACGCAGATATATGTTGAGTGTATGGGGTTTGAGTGGTTGTATGTATGTTGGTTATATTGCGGGTTTCTGGCACCTTCAACTGCTGTAGCCTGGCCTCAAATGCCTCCACCTCCTATCACCTCTTTTATAAATGATTGTACTGGTGTCTGGTGGAATCCTAAAGCCAAGCTCATTATATTGTGTCATCTATGTGTTTTACTGATTATTCCTATGTATTCGTTAAATACTGACGGTGCCTTTTCCTTTAATGTTTCTTTTATTTTCTTTTGTATGGCAAAACTCTAAATAAAAACCTTTTAAAAAAAAGACATGCTTGCAGCATGGCTTCAGCTCCATTTTAAAATGGCATGGTTAAAGGGGAGTAGTTGAGGGGCTATAAAAAAGATGCATGTTTACTCCCCCCCCAAACACAAGTGTACAGTAGCATCTCACAGTGCCTTATGATCTTTAGACCTCATGCACACAGGTGTTTTTTTTCTGATTCCAAGCTAGACTTTTAGAATATTTTAGTGGCAGGGACATTTACAGGCCGGAAAGAAAACCACAGTGTCAGTGCATCCAGGAGCAGCAGTGTTTTGGCTGCAAAAATGTTTGACGAGTGTAAGCGTGCCTAAATGTGTATTAACACTAGGCGCGTTTAGCGTTAATTCATTTCATTGGTCAGAATAAATGATTATTCTGGCCAATAAAATGAACGCCTAAATGCGTAAGCCCTGTAAACAAGCCTAAACACGTGTACGTGCTTTAGACACTTTTATAAGCATCAGGCATTTTTTTCTGGCAAAAGGCTGCTGCCAAGAGGAGGAGCATTCTTAAAACAGCCTGTGCGCATGAGGCCTTTTAGCATTAGGATAATTATTCTCACAGCACAGCAAGTGCTCTATGGCTCTGTCAAAGTGTGTCACGTGCTGTTGGTTGCTGACTTTGCTGTGGCTGTACAGTGGTACAATCTATAACACACAGTACACCCTTTAAATGAACGAAGTCAGCACCCAACAGCATGTGACACACTTTGACAGAGCCATAGAGCACCTTCTATGCTGTGTGAACAAATATCATAAGGCACTGGGGGATTTGGATGATTCTGCTAAGATGTAACACTTCACTCACTTTGTGCTGCCCAGTGCGTGCTGTGCTACCCTCCGCCACCACCAGGATTCGTTTTGCCGTTCCCTCCTTGCCAGCTATTTCACATCAGTCCTTGAAAGAGCAGAGCAGTTAAATCACTTTACGGATCACCCCGCCAAGTATCAGGGAAGAAGAAGAGCGGGCAGAACTCCAGAGCATGCGACTGGGCACAGGTTTGTTTACCTGCGCCCGGAAATGAAAAAATGGTCCCTCCTCAGCTCCCACCTCCTAAACCCCTCTGTTCACCTGATGGGGTCCAGCAAAATATATTTATACACCCTCTAAGCCAGTAGGAGCGGGGGTGTAATTTATTGAGTCCTATTTTTTTTTTTTTTTTTAATGAAATGCACTATAAATCTGCCAGGGCCCCCCTGATGAGCTGATGGAGCCTGGGCCCGGTACAACAGAGCTGGCTGTACTGCCCTATCATGGCCCTGGTCATAGCTCTTATTGAAAGTAGTTATGAAGGTCCCCCTCAATTTGCTTTTGGTGTGTGTGCCCTCTTGGATGAGGGAATCATTAAGCTTCCACTACCAAGATCTTGATGTCTGCACAGGAAAATAGTGAGGGTAACTCTAGGGCATGATCAATTATTGTTTGTTTTTCAATTGAGGTCTTTAGCACCTTCGGTAAGGTTGATTGGGAGACTAGAATGTAGTCAATCCACAAGTAAGACTGGTGTGGGGATGATTAAAATGTGTAATCCCTGGTATCCAGATGTTGTAAGAATGAGGAGAATGCTCTTTATTTTAAGTTAAGTTAAGAGTAGGAGAGGTAGGTCACTACATTAGAGATGTCTAGTAATGCATCCAATGCTAAGTTGAAATCCCCTCCCAAGATCAAGAGATCCTCTGAAATATTTTGTAGCAAGTTAAGCTTGTCTCAAGAAACTGTAATTATATAACCCACCTGACTTATGTTCACCATTTATACTGTGTACTTCAAAGTTGTTCTTATTCTGTTCTATTCTAAGGTTGTCTTCCCTTATTTACTTCTATAAGCAACTTCGAGAAACTAATAAATATTTTTTATTGGAAAATGGACTATGTTACCTCGTCCCCCGCCACAGCTTGATCCTATATGGGGTGGCGGGAGATTTGAGGTAGCCTCCATTAAGACACGCCGAGCACTACCTGCATGCCTACGATTCCTCTGTAAATGTGACTGCATCGTGCTTAGGGCATACGACCTCAATCGTAGGCCTCAATATACCTTGTCCATTGTAACACAACTGTATGACAATATAGTTTCTTTGTTATTGTTTTATTTGCTGAAAAACAATAAAAACTATTGAATAAAAAAAAGAAACTGTAATTAATCTTGATTCGGTAGATAAACTGTTGCTATTTCAAGCTAGAGATGTGGCTAGAATTAGCCTATTTTCCACCATTGGACACCCTTGAAAAAAGGGGTGCTAAGGGGAATGTGTGATAGGCAATCACTTTGCTGGAGTTACATCATGTCCTCAGAAAATGATAAACACAGATGGCACATTTCATGTTCACAACATTAGCAGTGTAGGCTTGTAAAAAGGTCGTTTTCTGAAAGCAAGCTTTTCAGAAGGTTATCAACAAGGTTTTGGCTTTGGTAGCCAAGGTCATAGTGACAAAGAAGACAAGGTAAGTTGGGAATAATACATTAACTGCTCTAAGTATCTTAGTGCAGAAATCATAATTATTAACAATGATGTATTAAACCAGTAATTTCCTTGTAACTGTAGCTCTACCCCCACAGGAGTCACTGATGTCCTGGGTCCCCACTGCTGCTCAGCCAATCAAAAAGCATTTCCTTCATTCATTCCAGCTCAGAAAACAGTCCTTGGCTTGTTTTTAGTTGCTTTTATTAGGGGATGATAACTTACAAAAGTCATCTTCTTCCTTTCCCCTGCACAAACTTGTTTTCAAATGTACAGCACCTGCTGCTCAATTCTGTTGGAACTAACACGATATTGATAGATTGGCAAAGGCCCATTACAGGCAGTGACTCTCAGTCCCTTGACAAAATAGCACAAATGAAGTGAATAGCATGACATCTCTCCTCCTGCTTTCCTGTGGCCACTGATCCCAGCTCCACTTGCTTGCAGAAATGTTAACCCATCTGACTGCCACCAGCCACGCCTGGCTTATCTTCCTCCTAGTCCTCCTGACTTTCTGCCCCAGTTCTGCTCAACTGGTACACATACATGGAGACCTCCCAGAGCAAGGTTAGATGAAGACTTGGCACTATACTGTGTTCAGAGAATCACTGTTACTGATGAAGTCTTTCCCCCTTGTCTTGTCCCTGCACCGTGCTGATCTACTTGTTTCTCCTTGCTCCTTCCCGCTGCCTCTCCGGCATGAATCCTTCCACTGCCTCCTGTGTTAGGATCCTTCCAGGCCAGATTTCCTGAGCTCCCAGCCTGAGGTAAACCCCCTCCCAGTAAGTGGTCTATCAAGGGCACTGACAGCCTCCTTCAGCACTGCTTCTCCATCTTCCAACTGACTCCCCTTTGCTGGCATGGCTCAGGACTATTTATGGATTATCCCAGTTCCCTGCCAGCCCACTTCTGGGGATTGGCAGAGAACCCATAAATATTCAAGACAGCCCCTCCTAACTTCCACCCTAGTTCTAGAAGGTTCTACAATCTTCCAGATACCAGAAGGAGGCACCAGAAAGCTGCCAGGATGAGTCATCTAGCCCTAGCCTCTAGTAACCCTAACCCAATTCAGTGACTCAGGTTTATTCTTGGCCAGAAATATGCTTTTAC
>BLSH010263859.1:988226-1004456 GCA_018402905.1 Glandirana rugosa
TTTTGGGTTAAGGTCGGTTAAAGTGACATAAGGTGTTACTGTGTTTGTAACAACTTTACAACATTGGAAAGGGTGTGATAGGTTTTCACGTAATTTGGTATTGTTGGTTAGTGTTTAGTAATGAATGAATTGAATGGAGCCCGGCACACAGGAGTCATCTGGCGGCGGACACAGCCCGCAGACACTGCGGAGGACATCGCTGGATCCTGGGGACAAGGTGAGTAGCGCTGCCTGGATCCAGCAATGCAATCCCGAGTGTGGCTCGGGGTTACCGCTAATGGTACTGAAATTCCACCCCGAGCCACACTCGGGATTACCGCCAGGGAGGTTAAGTAAGTAATGATTTGTGATTGGTTGTTATGGTTTAATGCACTTTTGGATAGTGTGGGAAAGGTTACAACATTTCAACAATGTTTGTGTCATTGTGGAATACAGTGAAATTGGCTGGAATTGGGTTTTAAAGTGAATATGTGGTTTAGTTTAAAAATGTTAAATACCCAGTAGACATTAAATGCAGATAACTTGAGATTGTAGATTACCCTTTTCCGTATCTTATGCCTGGTACACACAATGAGATTATTGGATGAACGATTGCATGTTTTCTTTTTGCATGCTAATCTCATATCGAAAATGGACTGTTTACTAAAGTTGCGAAAATTCTCCTATGACACTATGGAAGTGATGTAATGTGTTGTATTGTATTTGTGTTATATTTTCTACCTACAATAGTACTGATTAAATGACAATCGTATGATCTGGTACCATGCGAGAAAAATTTTCATGCATGTCCCATTGGATAGTATCAGATGAACTATTGTGATTGGCTCTGGAAAGCTGTGTTCTAATGATCAGATTATCGTACGAGCTCTTCAAAAGCAGTATTTTTCCTACAATTTTCTGATCATGTGTATGGATTTTTACAAAGCACCTCAGGAGCTCCAAGATAAGAGACAGTCTACTAGGTCAATTGTCAGGCCAAGGAAAGGTAAGAGAAGCTTTGGGGGACTATAAATATACCCCGATATATAATTCAACAGAACCTATAAGTTAATAAAAAACACAATTTTATTAAATACATTTTAAAACCATATAGACATTAAATATATTGCAAAGGCAAGCAATCTGTGTCCTTCAAAGGAGGTCTACGTGTTTTGCAGATATGCTGCTTCTTCAGGACTAGCAAAGGTTCCTGTATGTTCAGAGAGCTTGTTCACAATCATAAAATCATAAAAACAAATCTACAGAAAAAGGAATGAAGAAAGCAGCAAACCAACAAAATATACTATCACATTGACATATTCAAAAGGTACGGACTGGTCACATTTTAAATGATATACACAGATATATCAGTGCCAACCAAAAAGAAAAGATATACAGTATCTCACAAAAGTGAGTACACCCCTCACATTTTGTAAATATTTTATTTTATCTTTTCATGTGGCAACACTAAAGAAATGACACTTTGCTACAATGTAAAGTAGTGAGTGTACAGCTTGTATAACAGTGTAAATTTGCTGTCCCCTCAAAATAACTCAACACACAGCCATTAATGTCTAAACCACTGTCAACAAAAGTGAGTACACCCCTAAGTGAAATTGTCCAAATTGGGCTCAAAGTGTCAATATTGTGTGTGGCCACCGTTATTTTCCAGCACTGCCTTAACCCTCTTGGGCATGGAGTTCACCAGAGCTTCACAGGTTACCACTGGGGTCCTCTTCCACTTCTCCATGATGACATCACGGAACTGGTGGATGTTAGAGACCTTGCACTCCTCCACCTTCCATTTAAGGATGCCACACAGATGCTCAATATGGTTTAGGTCTGGAGACATGCTTGGTCAGTCCATCGCTTTTACCCTCAGCTTCTTTAGCAAGGCAGTATTCATCTTGGAGGTGTGTTTGGGTTTGTTATCATGTTGGAATACTGCCCTGCGGCCCAGTCTCCGAAGGGAAGGGATCATGCTCTGCTTCAGTATGTCACAATACATGTTGGCATTCATGGTTCCCTCAATGAACTGTAGCTCCCCAGTGCCAGAAGCACTCATGCAGCCCAGACCATGACACTCCCACCACCATGCTTGACTGTAGGCACACTTGTCTTTGTACTCCTCACCTGGTTGCCGCCACACACGTTTGACACCATCTGAACCAAATAAATTTATCTTGTTCTCATCAGACCACAGGACATGGTTCCAGTAATCCATATCCTTAGTCTGCTTGTCTTCAGCAAACTGCTTGCGGGCTTTCTTACGCATCATCTTTAGAAGAGGCTTCCTTCTGGGACGACAGCCATGCAGACCAATTTAATGCAGGGGCATATGGTCTGAGCACTGACAGGCTGACCCCCACCTCTTCAACCTTTGTAGAAATGCTGGCAGCACTCATACGTCTATTTCCCAAAGACAGCCTCTGGATATGATACTGAACTTCTTTGGTCCACTTCTTTGGTCGACCATGGCGAGGCCTGTCCTGAGTGGAACCTGTCCTGTTAAACCACTGTATGGTCTTGGCCACAGTGCTGCAGCTCAGTTTCAGTGTCTTGGCAATATTTCTATAGCCTAGGCCATCTCTATGTAGAGCAACAATTCTTTTTTTCAGATCCTTTTCAGTTCTTTGCCATGAGGTCCCATGTTGAAAGTCCAGTGACCAGTATGAGAGAGTAGAGCGATAACACCAAATTTAACACACCTGCTCCCCATTCACGTCTGAGACCATGTAACACTAATGGGTCAATGACACTGGGGAGGGAAAATGGCTAATTGGGCCCAATTTGAACATTTTTACTTAGGGGTGTACTCACTTTTGTTGCCAGGGGGCAGCAAATTTACACTGTTATACAAGCTGTACACTCACTTCTTTACATTGTAGCAAAGTGTAATTTCTTCAGTGTTGTCACATGAAAAGATAGAATAAAATATTTACAAAAATGTGAGGGGTATACTCACTTTTGTGAGATACTGTATATATTTAACCACTTCTGTTTGGGCGGACGTCATATGACATTGCTACCTTTGAGAAGTGATATCTGAATGGTGCCTGCGGCTGCAGGCACCATTCAGATATTGTTTTTTTCAGGAAGCAATTCTGAACATGATAAAAGTGGTCTTAGCAGCGGATTCACCGCAAGATCACTTTTATCAGGTGCCCCCTCCCGCCGCTTTCCGGTCATCTCCGCCGCTTACCGGACCCACCGACAGCGGTGGAGATGATCCAATCTGTCCCCCCCCCAGTGTCCGAGAGCTCACTCGGCTCCATAGTACGGCAGGGCGGAAATGACGTCAGAAGTCACGTCCGCCCAACGGTCTTAAAGGGCCCGTTTTTTTTTTTTGGGCTGTCATTTTTTTCAATTTTTTTTTTTTTTTGCATTTTTGTGTAAATATGAGATCTGAGGACTTTTTGGCCCCAGATTTCATATTTAAGAGAACCTGTCATGCTTTTTTCTATTACAAGGAATGTTTACATTTCTTGTAATAGGAATAAAAGTGATCATTTTTTTTTTTTAAAGAACGGTGTAAAAATAAAAAGTAAAAAGTAAAATAAATAGTTAAAAAAAAAAAATGTAAAGTGCCCCGTCCTTGCATGCTCGCGTACAAAAGCGAACGCATACGTAAGTCCCGCCCACATATGAAAACGGTGTTCAAACCACACATGTTAGGTATCGCCGCGATTGTTAGAGCGAGAGCAACAATTCTATCTCTAGACCTCCTCTGTAGCTCAAAACTGCTAACCTGAAGAATTTTTAAAAAGTCGCCAATGGAGATTTTTAAACTGCAAAGTTTGTCACCAGTCCGTGAGCGGACGCAATTTTGAAGCATGACATGTTGGGTATCATTTTACTCGGCGTAACATTATCTTTTACAATATGGAAAAAAATTGGCCTAACCTTACTGTTTTTTTATTTTTTTAACTAAAAAAACTGAATTTATTAAAAAAAAGGCACGCTTGGAAGACCGCTGTGAAAATACGGTGTGACATAAAGTTTTGCAATGACTGCCATTTTATTCTCTAGGGTGTTAGAAAAATAAAAATATATAATGTTTGTGGGTTCTAAGTAATTTTATAGCAAAAAAAAATGATTTTAACTTGTAAACAACAAACCCAAAAAACAGGCCCCTTACTGAGGTGGTTAATATACTGTAGGTTTATACGTTCCTTATATGATATAAAAAAAGAAAAAAAAGGGGGGGAAAAGCCCACAGCCCATATCAATTAATGTTGTAAAGTTTCTTACCCTAAAAAGGATAAGGGCAAGATGCAGAGGTATACAGCTTTCCATGCCTGTTAGGTCAGTTGGCAACCTTGATTAGGTTCTTTGAGCCTGGGCCCATCCACTTTTAGAACCTCTCTTCTAGTCAGTGAGGCTATCTATTGTAATCATGGCCAAAAGTAGAATTGCAGGAGGCAGCCAGGGACCTTTACCAAATGTATTCAAAATTTGCATCCTCAGGTGTCATGTCCCTGCTGGAGTCTGAGTTGCTGGGCTTCTCTTCTACTCCTGTCAAACACCCCTAAAAGTGGCAACTGTCTATTAGATTTTGGTGTTAATATTTAGAGAGGCTTAATTGAAGGTAGTATTGGGGGAAACAATGTAACAATTTTTTTTTCTGATTCCATTTTCTTCCTAATTAAAATGTTTAAAATAAAAATATATGTATTCAAATCTACCACCAAAATGGGAAATGAAGATTGTTTAAGAAAACAATTCTCTGCATTGCAGAAGTACATTTACTTTTTGTAATTCAAACCGAGTTCTTATTTTTTTTTTTTCTGTGTAGCTTCCATGTACTTCAAGATAAGTAGTAAAACATAATTATAAATAAATGATAATAATTAATAATAATATATAATAATAATATTAATAATAATATGAACATAATAACTAATCATAATTAGCAAATCTTTTACAATTTTCAGTATTTTTTACTTAATGATATGCAAATGTCTTGCATCTGTCAATACATGTTTTCAGTTATTGATCCTTTGTAAGTAAATAAGTGTATGTACACACAGATGCCTAATTTCTTTTCATTTTTTATCAAGTCTAGAGCATTGTAGCAATGTATAAAACCAGTATAATAGTCAGTACTAATATATCCCCTAAGCACACAGACTCATATTATGTGTACGCCCTTTGTGTTTTATTGATCTCTAGAAGATATTTATCTTCTTGAATATTACAACACTTCACCATCCAATCATGCATTGGTTGGTGACCTCATATGGAGTCAGGGCCTCTGGCTGATGTCACCCGGTGGCCACGCCCCATGCCAATATAAGTGAATGCAGAGCCGCGGATACCGCATTTGAGTGCAAGAGAACGACGAGTCAACATCTCAAGAAGAGCAGAGGGAGAAGACAGTGGAGAAGAGAGTGGCAAAAGAGCAGAAGACAGAAGACCCAGCAGAAGATAGAAGACCCCTCAGAAGAAAGAAGGCCCCCTGCAAAAGAGCAGAAGAAAGAAGACGTCAGAGAGGGAGAAGAGCCAGAGAGGAGGAAGATGCCAGAGCTGATTTAATAAAGTATTTTAAAAACCTGTGTAGTGTCTTTTTTTTTTACACTTTTCTTTCAGGTGAATGGGTAGGGGTACAATGTACCCCATACTCATTCACATAGGGTGGGGGGGCTGGGATCTTTGGGCCCCCTTGTTAAAGGAGGATTCCAGATTGTGATAAGCCACCCGCCCGCAGACCCCGACAACCACCGGCAAGGGTTGTCGGGAAGAGGCCCTTGTCCTCATCAATATGGGGAAGGGGTGTTTTGGGGTGAGGGCACAGGCCTTCCCTTGCCCCAAAGCACCCCCACATTAGGGGGCATACAGCCTGGTATGGTCCAGGAGGGGGGGTGCTCGCTCTTCCCCAACCCCTTTCCTGGCCTGCCAGGCTATGTGCTCGGATAAGGGTCTGGTATGGATTTTGGGGGGACCCCACGCCATTTTTGTTGGGGTTCCCCTTAAAATCCATACCAGACTGCAGGGTCTGGTATGCTCTTGGGGGGGAACCCCACCCAATTTTTTTCTGTTAGTTTTTTGCGGGGTTCCCATTCAAGATTCTCAGCACACATGTCGCGCCGCAAGTCGGATCATCATCTGATTTTGAATAGAGGCATGAGAAACGCAGCTTAAAACTAGCACCGAAAAATGTACAAAAATGCAGTTGCATAAGCGCTCAAAAAAGCTGAAAAAGTCACTAAAAGCTACTGACGTTTTTAGGATGTTTTTTAACATCCTGTGTGCATGAGGCCTTAATGTTACTTCTTACTTTTTTTACAGATTAAACATCATAGAAGCAATAGGATTTTTTCTTTGTCTGACTCTTGCTGGTCTTTCTAATATTTTAACCCATACAATTTATGCTCTGATGTTTGTAGAGCTAACGTTTTTAGTGCTTTATTGGAGCTTTATGTAGCTCCATTATCTACTATGGTGCTGTATAAAGTAAACATTACAAAGAAACATGTGCGTAGGTAACAAAAATGGAGGGAGGAGAGGCTTTGGGCAGAATGAAGTTTACACTGAAGGTAATTTCTGGAAATTAGTGAGGGCATGTATGGAGGTGTGAAGTTGACATCCATATATTCTGCATGCGTCAATAATCTCAAGTACTCCTCTCAACTGTATATTAGGAAGCTATCCCCATGATGAGCTTTCATGCTGGTAGGCATATCCTGAAGTCAATAAAAAGCACTATTAAAGGTCAGTGAGCCATTAAGTGAAAACCAAACTTCTCCACCCACAGCCTGTTGAGAATGAAATGACTGGTGGTAGAGGAACCCAACGTGCACTGTGGAACAGCCCAGCAGTGTGTCTTTGTGACATGTAGCAGGACACTTTCAAAAGCTATAAATCAAAGGAGTGTTGCTTATTCTTTTGAGATCCAATATCCCTTTCTTGTTGATAATTCATTGTTACTTTGTAGTCCTTCCACAATGACAAGGCTGGCATCCCTTTACAAACGCCTGTGGTAAAATTGACTGATGTGTTCAGTCAACTGGAAAAGGTCTTTAGGACTTGATAGTAGGTAAGCTTTCTTATGATGTATATGTTTAGATAATCCACCTGATAAGAGCATTGACACAAGACTAATTATTTCAGGAAACACAAAGGCAGATACACATTTATTAAAACAATATGGCATATTTATCAATATTAAATAACTTTGCATTTGTAATTGGGTTACCTATACATTGCTTTAATGAATGTAAAATTGTAGTATGAAAAGAAAGGTCCTTGTGTTTGTGCTGTCTTATCTACACTAAATTGTCACCCGGCAGAAAAAAATATTCTCAAAGTATCTTCTTTGATAAGCAGTATAATAGGGAAAAATGTAGGTGCAAGTAAAATATCTAGATCCTAAACAACTGAAAATACCTATTTCAACAAAAAACTTTGCTAAATTAACAAATGAAAAAAGTGCCGCTCTCCACCTTCAATAAATTAGCCCTCCCATATGTCAAAAACCCATCATTGTGAACTTGTGCAATTACGCATTAACCTGTGCATACTCAAAATGGCAAATACAGAAATATATAAAGGAATATGTAAAAAAAAAAAAAAAAAAAAAAAAAAAAAAAAAACTGAATACAAATTCATATATCCAGTCCATGCATTAGCAGCTGAAGTATACAAATGTGCTAAAATGTGTATTTGTATGCAGTTTGTAATTATATTTTTGTACATGTTCCTTTATATATTTCAGTATTTACTGTTTTGAGTATGCACAGGTTAATGCTTAATTGCACAAATTCACAATGATGTTTTTTTGACATATAGGAGGACTCATTTATTGAATGTGGAGCGTGGCACTATTTTAATGTGTTCATTCAGTATAGGATGGATATATGAGAGTGTGCAATGTTGGAGTGATTCATCAAGTATACACATTTGGCATACACATTAGATTTTTCACTATTTCTTTATTTTTTATATAATTAATTTGTTATTTTGAGGTTAATACCGGAGCTGCTCACTCGATCCCTATTTATTTTGTATTAAAAATTACTTTGCTGATTTGTAAAGCTCTGCTATGAGTCTCATCTATTCATTCAAAGGAGTGATGTACCAAGTATCTAAACTTGACAAATGTAAAGATCAACTTGTTGCTTGACAAAACCTTAGGGCATATTCAGGTGAGCAATCTAATTACGTTAAACCAAAGTTTGCAGTGCCTTAGTGCATCAGCATGTCTGATGGCATGAGGTGGAAAATCCAAGCACTGTGCTTTGCGTCATTTAAATGCCACTTGTACAGTAGGGAAAATCATTTTTGATCCCCTGCAGATATTGTACGTTTTCCCACTTACAAGAAATGAAGGGTCTATAATTTTTATTATAGGTGTATTTTAAACGATAGAGACGGCATATCAACCAAGAATCCAGAAACACATAAAACAAATGCTATAAATGAAGTTGCAGTTCAATGAGTAAAATTAGTAAGTTTCTTGTAGTTGGTGACCAGGTTTGCACACATCTCAGGAGGGATTTTGGTCCATTCTTCTTTACAGATCTTCTCTAAATCCTTAAGGTTTCTTGGCTATCTCTTGGCATCTCCCAGTTTCAGCTCCCTCCATAAATTTTCTATAGGATTAAGGTCTGGAGACTGACTAGGCCACTCCATGACCTTAATGTGCTTCTTCTTGAGCCACTCCTTGCCTTGGCGGTATGTTTTGAGTTATTGTTATGCTGGAAGACTCATCCATGACCCATGTTCAGTGTTCTGGCTGAGAGAAGAAGGTTCTCATCCAAGATTTTGCAATACATGGCCCTGTCCATTGGCCCCTCAATGCGGCAAAGTTGGCCTGTACCTTTAGCAGAGAAACAGCCACAAAGCATCATGTTTTCACCTGTGTGCTTGACTGTAGGGATGGTGTCCTTAGGGTCAGAGGCGTAACTAGAACCTTCAGGGCCCCAGTGCAAGAAATTATGAAGGGCCCCCCTGACCCCTGGCCAGGGCCCTTCCCTCTTCTCGCTGATCCTGGGGCCCTTTACTCCCAACACAGGTCCCTTTATTACGGTCCCGCAGTGGCACCCGTTCTGCAGCGGACCCCCTTACTACCATCCTCGGGCCTCCCCATGGTGGTGAAATGCCAGGGACCGGTCACAATTGCAACCTTTGCAATCCCGATAGTTCCCTCACTGGTGTCAGTAGCTTTTAATTTTTATTTTATTATATTTTTACCATTTCATTTTATTTCTTTTACAATTTTATTTTTATTTTTTATTACAATTTTTCAGGAACTCTGTTGGGAGGCTTTGATGAGATATCAGGGCTCTAAACAAACCTCAGCCCACAATCTCCATCTGTGTAAACTCGGCTGCACAGAATGAATGGACAGGAATAGTTGAGTACCAAGCCTCCCATTCATTCAGAAATGGAAGTATAGTAAAAACAGTTTACTATGCTTCGGTTATGAATGAAACAATTGGTACCAATCACTAACTCTGTCCATTCAGAAAAGGAAGGAACCGGTAAATGACAAATTTACCGACCCGTTCCCATCTCTCCATCATGACACATCTTCTACAGCAGCTGGCAGAAGAAAGGTGGGGGGAAGACAGCAGCTTTGTGGGGGGACCACGGAAGCACACAAGGACCCTGGGAACAGCAGAAGATAAGTAAACTGGATAGGAGGGCGGCAGGGGCAGCATATAGAGTAACCAATCTCCTCCATTAGGAGGAAAATGGAGGAGATTAGCTCCTTTAAATGCCGCCCCCGCCATCCCTCCTATCCAGGTGTACAAGGGAGGCACATGGGCCCCCTGGAGCATGGAGCCAGTTGCAATCGCAACCCCTGCAACCCCTATCGTTACGCCTCTGCTTAGGGTCATAGTTAGCATTTTTCTTCCTCCAAACACAGTGAGTTGAGTTAATGCCAAATAGCCCAATTTTTCTCTCATCTGATCACAGCGCTTTCTCCCAATCCTTCTCTGAATCATTTAGATGTTCATTGGCATGACTGTACATGTGCCTTCATGAGGAGAAGGACTCGCCATGTTTGGAGGAAGAAAAATGCTGACTGTATTGTAAAATCTTGGATGAGGACCTTCTTCCCTCAGTCAGAACACTGAATATGGGTCATGGATGGGTCTTTCAGCATGATAATGACCCAAAACATACTGCCAAGGCAACAAAGGAATGGCTCAAGAAGAAGTACATTAAGGTCAGGGAGTGGCTTAGCCAATCTCCATACCTTTATCCTGTAGAAAATGTATGGAGGCAGTTGAAACTTTAGAGAAGATCTGTAAAGAAGAGTGGGCCAACATCCCTCCTGAGATGTGTGCAAACCTGGTAGCCAACTACATGAAATGTCTTACTTCTGTGCTTGCCAACAAGAGTTTCTCCACCAAGTACCAAGTCATGTTTTGCTTGGGGATCAAATTCTTATTTTACTCGCTAAACTGTAACTCAATTTATAACATTTGTATCATGCGTTTTTTCTGGATTTTGGGTGATATCTGATCTACCTCTATCATTTAAAATACACTTGTGATAAAATGATAGACTCTTCATTTCATTGTAAGTGGGCAAACTTACAAAATCTGCAGGGGATCAAATAATTATTTTCCCCACTGTATGCCTTGTGACATTGGCACACCTATACAGTATATACTTACCCAGAGAACACATTTACCTGTTTGTTGTAGCAAAACAGCACAGTGAAGTGAATTGTTTGAAAAGGAAGTATGGTTAGGAAGTAGTGTGGCAAATATTAGCATTTCAGATTTTCAAACCATTTACACCTGGGAGTGTGGGGCAAGCTGATATGCTTTACTGGTTTAGTCATCTAAATCTAATATAGTGTACTGGGTTGCATCTGAGAGACTCAAAGTGGCCAGCACACTGGCGGTTCAGTTACCAAGATACTAAAAGAAGAGGTTGCCAGGCAGCATTATGTTGCACTTTCTTTCAAAGGAGACACTTTGGGGTGGATTTACTAAAGGCAAATAGACAGCACTTTGCATAGTGCAGTTGCCCTCTGCAAGTGCAGTTGCTCTAGAGCTTAGTAAATGAGGCAACCCAATCACGTGCAAGAAAAAAAAAAAACTGCATTTTTGCTTGCACATGATTGGACGATGGAAGTCAGCAGAGCTTTTGCTCATTTACTAAGCTTTGGAGCAACTGCACTTTGCAAAGTGCACATACTTTTTGCCTTTAGTAAGTCAACCCCTTTTTTTCCCATTTTTTTCATTGACAAAAAAGCCTGTGGCACTCTGCATCTGCTACTTAGACACTACCAAGCCAAATTACCAACAGAAAGACTGCCAGTTTGAGCCAGAACTCAGGAAGCTCAACAAGAACCCGTTGCTTTTTGCTCCTTCTACTGGAGACAGCAAAATAAAGTCCAATCCCAAGCAACAGGTGAAAGCAATTAGTACACTGCTTTAAGGACTAATTTCACTTTTTACAAAAAGAAAAACAAATGCACCCACATTGATTAAATAAATGTACTTCCTATTGTTTTTACTCTGGAGCTTCCAGTTTTTTGTTTTTTTTGCCAAAGCTTAATTGATCAAGCTGCAGTTAGAAACTGGTTGGCTGCCATGCGCAGCTGCACCAGATTCTGATTGCTCCAGTTTTATTGAATCCCCCCATAGTCTCTGCATTCACAGATCTCTGTGAATGGATGACATGGCTGTGCAGGCAAAGCTAGGCACAGCTTGCCAAATTAAAAAAAAAAAAAAAATGATAGGATCCTCTGTGAAGAACCTATGGATTCAGGAATGGGGGGCTGTGGACTATTGCCATGTTTTATGTTACACCCTAAATACGGGGATAGTATGAAATAATATCAGAAGACATGATCACAACATCAGAAGAATCAGACTTTTTTGAGCTTAGGCTAAATCTATCATATTCAGACTTCCAGTGTAGGTTTTATTGATAGTTGTGAAGAACTTTAAAGTGTATGCAATCCCTAACAATGCTTCCTTGTCTATTCGATAAGTGCACAAAATAACTGTTGATCATATGCTGTCCTGTGCACACTTCAAGCTGCCCTCACATTTCTTATTTTCGATTAATGATGAGCTTCAGGTTAGAGTCAACCATGGTTTCAGCCAGAACCCAAGCTGTTTGCATCTCAGCCAATCACTAGGGAGAGACCCGCTAGAGTCTCCTGCACATTGCTGGTTGAGATCGGACTTAGGCAAGTATTGGGGGGTGGGGGGTGGGGTGGGGGGCTGAGGGGGGATTTGCACACTGAAGGTTTTTTATCTTCATGTATGCATAGAATGCGTGAAGGTTAAAAACCTTCAGAATTTACAACCAATTTAATTCAAAATATAAACAAATCAGTGACCATCCCAGGTGATGCCATTAACCAAATGGTAATGACAACATTTGGTCAATGATGTCACTTGGGATCCCCGACTGGTTTGTTGACACACAGCAGCAAGCCTGGGAGCTGGGATTTGCAAGGAGAGAGGATTGTAAAGTTTCAGGTCATTGTGTTTGTGTCGTGGGTCATCGGGGCATCACCCATTGTGATTGAAGTTGCATCTGCATCGCTGGATGACATGCTATGATTTACATTTTTGGGCAATTTTTAGTAAAAGTCTTTTTCCATAACATCTATGTGCTGTAGTTTTTTTAGTGAATAAGTAGCCCTTACTTCTTTGCATGGGCAGAAATTGGGGGTCCCCATATTTTAAATGGGCTTCCAGATTCCAATATGTCACCCCCCCCCACAGACCCCCACAGGGATGTAAGGGTCAGGTCCCTGTCCCTATCACCATGTCCCCATCTCCTAATATTGAAAGCATATGGCCTGGTATGATTCAGGACAGGAGGGGGGGGGGGGCAATGCTTGCTGCCTCTCTCATATTTGCAAGCAGGGATACTGAATTTTTAGGGGTAGCCCACAAAAGTTTTCTTCTTGCATGGTGTGTTTTCAGACTTTTTCAAACGTCCAGTGAATTGAACTTTGCTGTGTTCAGTTATCACTATCTTGGATTACAGACAAATGACATCCCTTGTTGTGGAGATGAGTACAGCACAAGTTGTTTAGCACAAGAACACTGCACAGGGCTGACAACTTTAAAGTGTGGACAAACATACATACTCACCTCCCTGTCCCCCGCTTTAGCTTGAAAACTGAGCAATCTGCTGTCAGGTTCTTGTTCTACTCTGATCAGAGAGTGGGGACTGTCAGTCATTGATCTCTGCTCTGCCCCTCCAGTACTAAATGGAGGGCTCGGCTGGAGGGGGGCTGGGAGTAGCTGCACGAATTGGAGATATGTACTGAATATGTTAGTTTTTTTTCATTTTGCCCTGCCACATGTCATATGTGTCAGGACAAAATGAAAAAAAAACAAACATATTCAGTACATATCTCCAATTCGTGCAGCTACTCCCAGCCCTCCTCCAGCCAGCAAAGAATCAGCAAGAGTGTGCTATTATAAGAAGCAATGTGTTTTGATCAACTGATTACTAACCAAAGATGCTAGGGTAGACTGATATATTACAATAATGCATGGATGAAAAATGTAGGCACTGAGCAAGTTAGCTCTAGTTGCTCTATATACATTATCTCAAGGCATTATTTTCAGATTTTGATAAAGAGTACCTTATTGGTGAGATTTGGTGCGTTAGGCAGCACATTCAAATGAATACACATTATGCACATTACTAGGAGTGCACACTACCAATGAACCACAATGGTGTACATTGGCTCTTAATGGTGCCTTTTATATCATCTTGTACATCATAAAGCTTGAATTTCATCTTGCAGTCAGTACCTGTTGGGGAGACACAACAGAGAATGTGATGGAATATTAGGTACCCCCACTTTTCCAGTTACAAGCAGGAAAGATAAAAAAACCTAACAGGGGTTTATAATTCCTGACTCTGTCCAAAGTTAAACGACAAAAAAAGTTATGGCTATTCATAATAAAGAAATAGATTTGTCTACCAAGCAAAAAAAGCTTTACAGTGGTTTCTTCCATATACATTACTTGAAAATGATGTATGACATGCTGTTCTTGTGTTGGTATATTATCTCTTTATCTTACCTTGTTTATTTTAGATAAACAGTACAAGTTGCATTAGTTCAGTAGCTGTCTTTTTTTATTTGCAAGTTGACTCTACACAGCTTTCTTTTGTTGGGACCACTTCTCCATTTGAATGGTCGGCTGTGTTGAAATGAATAGGGTGAGACATGTGTCTCTAATTGAGGAGGGGGCTCTTCTCTGGCACAGTAACTGATATGTTTGTCTTTTTGAACCATGTTTGATGTCTACACCCTTGTTGTAATCTTAGATCTATATTCTCTTGAGAATAAAAAGTAGTATGTTTAGTTATTTGACGCTGGACTTCTGCAGAATCACTCTTTAACGGAAATCCTTTAAATCGTTTATTAAAGATTTTTTGCTTTTGTATACTTTTTGTACACTTGGGCTTGAACATCAGCAGAGCCTAAAGTTGTTCAAGAACATTATATTGACCTTAATCTGTTACAAAGTTGGAAACTTTCCCAGTTCAGAACTTAAATGCATGCCACTTCCCGGATTGGTACCTTTATCAATCCATTTTCAGTGAGGAACCAAGAGAAAAGTCAGAGAATCAAATTCAGAGCTGACTTTCAATGTGAATACATATTTATTAATTTTTAAAGTTACTCTATTTATTTTTTCTACAAACCCAAATAGACTATAGTCCAGCTAGTGCCAAAAGACCTTCTTCTCACAATTCCAGCACAAACATGCATGTAACAGCAGGATTGTGTCATCTTACATTACTTAAGTTGTAAATCAGAAATAACACCTAAACACAGAAGGTTATAGAATCAGACAAGGTCTATGCACAATATTTTAGCAGATAAAATAGAAAAGTAACGTGCTTAAGGGTCCATGAACATTGGGTTTAAAAATTGCTGCTACAGGAATTGTGTGTTTTTGCCTGTAGAAGCAGCTCCTATGTGTCCATGTACATTAGGACGTTTAGAGCATTTAGAGCCAAAAAAGGAGTTTTCTGGCAGAAAAAAATGCTAAACACGCCTAAATGCTTGTACAAAAATGTTCTATATGAGCATGGACCCTTAACCTGCAGTATACCCCAGAGCAGAAGTTTACAGTTTGCCTCAGTCATACCAGCCAGGGCTCAGCTGGAGCCTCTCACTTAAAGGTACAAATTCAGAGAAGTCAGGAAATGAGTATCAGGATCCATTTGGCAGTAGATTGGAAACTCATTTGGTCAAAATGTATAATCTCTTCAGTACAAGAACTTGCATACAGTATATGTTGCCTAATTCACATTATGAACATTATACTGAGAGCTGTTTTTAATAACAAACATGTCTTACGTCCCTGCTTTATGCAATGGTTTTGCACAGAGTAACCCCAATCATTCTCTTCTTGCCCCCCTCTGCTGAGTGCCCCCATAGCAAGCTGCTTAGTATGGGGGCACTCATGCGTCCTCACTCCCAGGCCCCACTCTCTGTGCCCATAAGATACAGAGTGAGCAACTCAGCCCTGTCCCTGCTTCCTCCTCACTGGCTGTAATTGACTGCAGTGGGAGCCGATGGCTCCTACATCTCAGCCAATGAAGAGGGAGAGACCCAGGAGAGCCGCTGCTTTTGTGTACATTACTGAATCGAGAGCGGGCTTAGGTAGATATTAGGGGGGCTGAGGGGGGAACTGCACACTTAAAGTTTTTTACCTTCATGCTTATAGGTAATGAAGGTAAAATATAGGCATGAAGGTAAAAAACCTTCAGTCTTTAGAATGACTGCAAGCTTTCTTGCCTCTCTGTAGGCTTGAGGAACTTCCCCTGGCCCCATGGTTGGAAGCCATTTATGATTAACTAGATCATTACAGCACTTCTCTGTACTACACCGCTTACTCATAGGCTGTGGGTCATCACACTCCAGAGCTCAGCTTTCACCACAGACAACAGCAGCAACTCAAAATGTTCAGTACCGGTCCCCTCAGTGCTTCAATTACATGAGTTCCTGCTGCTAAAATGAACACTGTGGGGCCCATACACCACGCCTGTCTGACCATTCTATCAATGGCAGCTCAAGGGGAAGCGTTCTGGATGCTTACATTTTCTCCCCTTGTCCCTGTGATGCAAGTCAGATCCTAATGGATTAGGGGTGAATAAGGTTCAGGAGGGCAGTCTTTTCAATATGAAATCAAAATCAAGAACATGGGGACATGACCTCAAACTAACTGGGGGGAAGTTCAAAACTAATCTTAGAAAGTATTATTTTACTGAAAGGGTGGTTGATGATTGGAATAA
>BLSH010263859.1:1011897-1022083 GCA_018402905.1 Glandirana rugosa
CTACGTCCCATGGGCGAAGGTCCGGGAGTCTCTATCCCCATTTGTCATAGAGTCACTGAAAAAGTTGGTCCTGCTTGGTTGATGGAACGTTACCGTGCTCAGTCCTCATCCGGGGAACGATCTAAAGACCTCACCAGATGTCGACGCTTCGAAAGAAGCATCTTAGCGACCCTGGGGACCCTAGGATGCACTAGATTGCCAAAAACTTGTGTAAACGGTGCGGCCCCTCGGCCACGCCGTGTGAGAAAGTGATTAGATGTGAAACGACCATCTGGGTCCCTCACTAATACAGGGCGGGAAGGAAGACTCCACCCTTTGTCTAGACTTGTATCTGTTTCCCACCTCAGAAGGAAGGGCGGGACATAATCACTCCCTGGGTCTACCAGCAAAGTGTAGATTAGTGAAAGAGTGTGCCGCACCGGCTCCCCGGCGTGGCAAATGTGTTCAAAAACCGTTAGATCACGTAGGATCCCAGGGGTCCCAGCGATTCTACGAAGAAAGCTTCGCAGCTGTAGACCACTCCAGAAATCTAGCAAGGGGCCTACTCCTGACTCGTGCCATTGCAAGGTAGTTGGTTCGTCCTGGTTGAAAAAGTCACTGAGATACTGTTTACCCCTATCTCTGAGGGCCTGGAAGCGGGTACCCTGCATCCCCGGCTCAAAGGCAGGATTACCCAGGATAGGGATCAGTGGGGAGGGCATGGGCGAGATCCGAGAATGGCGAAAAGCCTCTCTGGCCAACTTAAGGGTGCAACCGAGGGTGGGGTGGCCGGCAACGGTCGCCGGAGGCGGCTCCGGCGACCACAACCAGCCCCGCAACGTGTCGTCGGTATCCTCCATTTCCATGGACACCCAACATTTCGTTCCTGAGTGACAATGCCAATCGACCACCCTTGCCAGATGTGCTGCTCTGTAGTAGGCCTTAATGTCCAGGAGCCCCAAACCCCCCCTATCCCGAGGCAGGTGAAGGAGTTTAAGTTGGATACGAGGCCTGGGATGGGACCAGAGGAATTCCCTGAAAAGGGCGGCTGTCCTCCTGAAGAAGGACGGGGGTAAATAGACAGGTAAGGCTTGCATGATATACAAGATCCGGGGAAGAATCGTCATCTTCAAGGCACTGCAGCGCCCAAACCAGGATAGGGTAAGGGAATGCCAGTGAATGAGATCCTTATTCAGGCGAATTAGAAATTGGGCAAAGTTGGCTTCGTAGAGGTCCGCTGGGTCTGGGGTTATGTTGATTCCTAGGTAACGGACCGAGGACTGGGCCTGCCGGAGGGGGGAGGAGGAGATCACAGCCCCGATCTCATTGCTGTCTGCCGTGATATTTAAGAGGGTGGACTTAGCTAAGTTGATTTTATAAAATGACAGAGAGCCGTATACCTCAAGCGTGTGTAGTAGTTCTGGAAGGGAGATCTGCGGATTGGTAAGGAAGAAAATTAAGTCGTCCGCGAAGGCGGCAACTTTGTGTTCTCCGGAGCGTTTGCAGAATCCACTAATGGCAGAGTTACTTCTAATCACGCAGAGCAAAGGCTCTAGAGTGAGTATAAAAATTAGGGGGGACAGGGGGCAGCCCTGACGCCTACCATTGCGAATCTCAAAGAAGGATGAGCGGGTCTCATTCACCTTCACCGCCGCCGTGGGGCTGGAGTAAAGGGAGAGGACCCAGCTGCGCATAGAGGACTGGAGCCCTATGTGTGCGAGTGTTGCCTGCAGGAATGACCACTTAACCCTGTCAAAGGCCTTTTCCGCGTCCGTTGACAACAGGACAAGCGGACGACCCGATGATCGGGCAGCATGTATTAAATTTAGTGTCCGAATGGTGTTGTCCCGGGGTTCCCGAAGGGGGACGAAGCCCGCCTGATCCCTATGGATCAGGGATGGGACATGAGGTAGGATACGATTGGCAAGGACCTTCGCAAAAAGCTTCAGGTCGGCATTTAGGAGCGCGATCGGGCGGTAGTTACTACAGCGGGTCGGGTCCTTACCCTCCTTGGGGATCAGGGAGATGTATGCCCGTAGCGAATCAGTCGGGAAGGAGTGGCCCTCCGTAATGGAGTTCCATGCCGAGACCAACGGTTTTGAAAGGACTCCAAAGAAAGTCTTGTAGTAAATTGGGGTAAAGCCATCCGGGCCCGGGGCTTTTTTGGGTTTAGAATGTGCAAGTGCCAAACTCAACTCCTCGACTGTGATGGGTTCCTCCAAGGCCTCCACGGCCTCGGGAGGCAGAGACGGCATACCTGATGATGCGATGTAGGACAGGGACCCGTCCACCCCCACAGGCCCAGAGGCCTCAGAGAGTTGGTCCTCTATGTTGTAGAGCTCCTGAAAGAAAGATTGGAATTCCCTGGCTATTTCCGGAGAGGAGGTGAGTTTCCGGCCCTGGGCACCTGAAATTTGAGAAATTGAGGTCTTGACCTGGGGGCCCCTCAATGCCCTTGCCAGGAGGGTGCCTGGTTTGTTAGAGAAGGGAGGAAGGGAGGGGGGGGGAGGGCCGGCCAAGCGGAAGCCGGGGGAACGGCACCGCGGAACCAGGATCACAGCGAGTAGGGTAATGTGGGGAACATAATGCAACATAGCCACACAGACCTGGAAGAGAACATGGGGTTAGAATGCAACAATGGTATACATCATAAGGACTGCAGCATGAAGCCCGAAGCCACCATGGAGCTGCCCGGACATTAACGGTCGCGCGGCAGACGGCCAGGCAGAGAGCACCCGGAGACCGCGGCGCTCCCCACCCGGCCGTCCCCCGGGACCCAACCCCACTCCCAACAACAGGAACATAAAATGACAATTCCCAGCCGCAAAACGGCGCCGCATCGCCCGACACCCCCGGACCCCCCCCCCACACACAAACCCCACAACGGCACTGCGGAGTAGGGAGTACATCACCCGGGGGAGTTCCAACCGGGCAGGGGAGCGGGCAGGGCAAGGGTGCCAAGGGCAACCAAGGTCCAGGCAGACATAGGTCCCCCAGTCCCCCGAAGACGTCCATCGTCCAGTGTAACCGGGGCAGCAGAGGAACAAAACAGGGGATAGGAAACAACCAAGACCAGCGGATCAGCGTATATATTCCCGTGTCCAGGGGGGGGAAGAGGGGGAGGATGAAGTGGGCAGCCCAAGCAACCCGGCCAGTCAATTGTGAGGTATGTATGGGAAGAGACCTGAGTCCCCCGGGGGGAGTCCATCGCGCACCAGCGTGTACCCCTCCAAGCATCAGTCTACAGGATCAGTCACAAGGTGCACTTGGCCTCTGCAGCAAGGTGTGGGTGCAGGAACAGGGATGGAGGTGGAGGGAGAGGGGGGGGACTCCGCGAACAGGGACATGGGGCCAGGTCGGGGGTTTCAGTCTTACCAATCCCCCTGGTCGGGCACTGTACGCTACATCTCTGCCGCTGTGGGATGAGGTCTTCGTGGCTCTCTGCTGGAGGTCCTGGAGCGCGGGCGTCTAAGGCGCTGTGGTCTCGGCGCTGGCAGGCCAGGGCCGTCCAGGGACAGCAGATAGGCGTGCCAGTCTGGGACTGGGATAGGGGGTTTGTTCAGTAATCTGAAGAGTTCTGGCAGCTGCTCCGGTGCCCGTAAAAAGAAATCTGTGCCCTGGTGCTTGATGATAACATGGAAAGGGTGACCCCATCTGTATGTGGCTCCAGAGTCCCTAATGAGCTCCAGGAGGGGTCTAAGCATCCCTCTCATAGCGCGGGTGTGCCTCGAGATGTCCGGGTAAATATTGACCGAGGCTCCATCAAAGTCAAGAGGCCCCTTCTCCCATGCCCGCCTAAGAATCTCCTCCTTGATGGCAAAAAAGTGAACTCGGCAGAGAACATCTCGCGGCAGGGTTCTGGAGTCCGGGGCCTGGGATGAGCGCGGGGGGCCCCGCGCACCCGATACTCTGTGCACCCGGTCTAGCTCCAACTCGGCATCCGCGGGTTTGTCTAGGGCCTGGTTTAAGATAGCAGTCACCGTTGCACGTAGGTCAGGGCCCGTCGTGGCCTCCGGGATCCCACGGAGGCGAAGATTATTCCTTCGGCTTCTATTTTCGCCGTCATCCAGACGAAGTTGTATCTCGATGAGATGACGACGAATATCCACATGTTCGCGCTCCAAGGCCGAGACCCGGGCCTCCGTTGCAGTAGCAGATGCTTCTAGGTCCGTCACTTTCTCTTCAACCGTGTCAACCCGTTGTCCCAAGTCACGCAGTTCTCCTGTGAGGGCCGTGACTATGGATGCCGCCATTTCCTGGAGGTCTCGTTCGGAGGGGAGGGTAGACACCAGACCCCTGAGACACCCCTCTCCATGTCCTGCAGATCCACCGGAGCAGCACTGATCCCATCGCTCAGGATGCTCGTCCTCCTCCGCGAGGACGGGAGATGCTATCGGAGAAGGTCTCCGTGGTGTGGGGACAGTGTCGCCGGCTGGTGCCGTCTCACTGGGGACGCCTTTCTTGGTGGAAGCAGGTCCCTGAAGAGCGCGTGGCGGCGCCATCTTGGCCCCCGGGTCCCGCGTCGGGGTAGAGTTGTGCCGAAGGAAGTAGTGTGTGATTTCAGGGCCCCTCGGCTCCCCAGGCACCTGCGAACTTCTCCGGTCCCCCGGCATGAAAAGATTAGGTGAGTTTGGTCGGATTTTTGGGGATGTTTAGCCTCCAGCCATGCAGAGCTCCGCAACGTGCGTCCTCACTCCTCCATAGCCAAACCACGCCCCCCACAGTAAAATATTTTGTGCTGTTGTCTCTATTTTTATTTCATAATAAAACCTGACTGGTCTCTGATGTTGTGGCCTAGGAAAATAACTGCCATTGTGGGCAAAGAGTCTGCATAATATTTCTGGCTTTTGTTTCAGAATTTAAAATTTATATGTATTTTTTTTAAATTCACAAACAAACTGACTTGTCTCTTCCTCTTTAATTTCAGCCTTGTTAAATTGCTTATATATTGTGAAGCAAGTCTGTACACTCCTGGCTATTGTCTCTCAAATCATACACTATTTTTTTTCCTGAAAAAAAATGCCTCATTTGTCTCCTTTATATTGCAGACCAATCATTTGCTTACATAATCTGCAACCTCTGCACTATATGTGTGTGTGTGGCTTTTATCTCTGAAATATTACATTTTAATTTTATTTCTGGATAAAAAATCTAATTTCAAAAGTTTGATACAATACAGTATGGTACTGCAATAAAATAATGTTTTACTATGAAACTGTTTTGTTAATGGCCAATTGATATGAAGTTAAAGGATTTAGCTTTATTTTTTTCTTGTAAGATTAAACTTTCCTATAGTTTTTAGATATGGTACTTCCACTGCTTAATTCAGGTCTATTACTGCTAAACAAAAGTAAATAGGAATAGCAGCCAAAACTACTTTAAGCGGAGTTCCACCCAGAATTTTTTTTTACATCATTCAAGTCCTTTGCCTATATAGACTTACCTTTGAAGGAAAAACACTTTTTATACTCACTCTAAGTCGCTTGTTGCTAGGTGGTCTCTCTAATCTGCTACTAGGTCCCAGGCTCTTCTCCTCACTTCCTGCTTCGCCTGGCCTCCTGGGAGATGTGACTCATCATTTCCCAGGAGTCAGTGGGCTTCCCTGTACTGTAAAATCGTGTTATTTCCAGACAGGAAATTACGCAATTTAAGGTGGACTGAGATTAAGGAGTGCATGATGGTTACCCACCATGCACTTCTTTCAGGAAGAGATGCCAGGAGACTACGGATGGGCTTCAGATGCCCTCACCTAAAATGGAAAAATCCAGCAGTGAGAGAAACGAAATTGTGAGTAAAAAATACATGTAATTACTAGGCGGTTTGAAAGCAAGGAAACAAAAGGTTACATCTATTTAGTATTAAAAGAATGGATGCCAGTATAAAAAAAAAAATCTGGGTGGAATTTCGCTTTAAGAAAGATTAAGGAAAAATGTAAAAAATAATCAATTACACATGCAAAATATTTGCTATAACGGGGGAAAAAATCCTTCCTAATCCCCCGAGAGGCAATCTGTTACACCCTGGATCAACTTTACCTAAAAATGTTAGTACCCAATTATATTATTTACACTAAGGAAAGAATCCAGCCTTTTTAAAGCAATCAACTGTGCTGGCCAAAACCACCTCTGGAGGGAGTCCTACCCTATCCCACAGCACCTCTCTATCCCAACACTCTCTACCCCACCAATTTTTACCCTTAAGTTTTTTTCAACATCTTGTTTGTTTCTGGCAGTTAGAAACTTTATTTCTGATTTGATGTCTTTATGTGTTAATTTTTTACACTAAGGGCCTGAAGAAGGAGGCATGGGATTGCAAACCACCCACGCCCCTTCCCTACCAAAAACATATATTCTTTTCAGTACAGTCATACAAACTATATTAGAATGAAATATACACAAACAAGAATTTTTTGTGGAAAATAATGGCCACTGCACTTTATTGGTTTTCAATAAAACATTCAAATATTTCAGAACTTAACTTTTATTCAACCAATAATGAGAATATACATAATTAAATCTATATATATATATATATATATCTAACAGCTCAGTTATCAGTACTCGAGCCATATTAAAATGAACATGAGAATATAAATGTCCCCCCCAGAATCCGGGGTGACCAGCCACACAAAGCACCAGCGACGTAAAGAATTTTTTTTTTTTTTATAGGGGTTGGGAGGGTGGGTAGCGCTTTTGCTAGTCTTGGCCAACTGCACTAGAACACTGGGGCTCATCCCTATTTATAAGGTCCCCCACCATTCTAGAAGCTTCCATTCATCCTGATTGGTCAGTTTAAAAACGCCTCAGAACTCTTAAAGGGACAGTAACCTCTAAATTTCCTATATGAAAAATACACTAAATTACATAAAAATATAAATGTATATGTCCAGTTAATAATAAGGGGAGCAGGGCTGCTGCAATCCCATGAAGGCGGGACCAAATACTTGTTCCCTCCTTTTATATGGGATTGCAAACCGCCCACGCCCCTTCCCTACCAAAAACATATATTCTTTTCAGTACAGTCATAAAAACTATATTAGAAAGAAATATACGCAAACAGGAATTATTTGTGGAGAATAATGGCTGCGGCACTTTATTGGTTTTCAATAAAACATTCAAATATTTCAGCAATTAAATAAATTTTATTCAACCAATAATGAGAATAGATATAATTAAATCTATATATATATATATATATATGTATATATATATATATATATATATATATATATATATAACAGCTCAGTTGTCAGAACTTGAGCCATATTAAAATTAACATGATAGACTAAATGTCCCCACAAGCCAGAATTTTGTTTAAAAAAGAAAATTCCGGCCTAACCCACCACCGCGGCCATTTCCACGCAATTTTGCAAACCTAGATTAAATAAATAAATTCCAATGTCTGAAAGATGTACTCCATCCTGACGATACAATCCCGGGATCCCTCCCTCCAAATCTATATGCCTGTATGCAAAACCATTGAGCAAAGGTAAAAATCTTACAATAGCTCTGTTTATTTGTTTTCTAACTTTTTCCCAGACTCTACTGTTATCAGAAGATAACCAGCAAAGTCTTGGAATTAATTCTGAGAAAATAATGACTGTACCTGGGGAAATCAAGTGAAACCTTTGAAGATCCCTTTTAATCAAAAATATTAAGTCTAACGTTCTTATTTTACATAGGTCATTACCACCCAAGTGAACCACTAAAATAGCCGGCCTAGGCCAACAAACATACAAACGAGGTAAAGCATTATAAAGCTGGCACCAACGTAGACCATAGAATCGTAAATTCTTCACACGGCATCGATAAATTTTCAGTATAACAATGTTGCGCTGCTCTTTTACTTGCCCAATAAACGTATGAATGTCCCACGATCCATACATATTTCCAGACTCCTAAAACAAAATTCAAATAAACAAATTAGGCCGAATTTAAGTTTTAAAGAATTGAACCCCACCTACCTAGTTTTCTTAATGTCGTCACAGGACCATCCATTCTGAGCTGCAACAGAAGCAGCCACGATTCGAAAAGAGTGCGATGAAAACTTAAATTTTTGAAAACCCAAAAAAGTAAGGCATTTTTTAAATACCGCATCAAATTGAAACTTTGTAAGTGGACTACTATCTTCATGCAATAAAAAATTACCAGAATTATAAGGACGAAGTGATACATACTTACGCAAAGTACTAACTGGGCAAATGCTATCCACTGCATTAGCCTGCAAAACTATCCATTGGCCCTTACCTAATTGGTCTGTCTTAGATTTGTTAATGAAAATCTAACCCTATCATTGTCAAAAATTAAATGCTCCTTTTTAATACCCGAAAGACTTCGCTTATTACTAGGTATCGATTCCAAAATCCTCAAGGCCCCAAAAATGATGAAATGCAATGATGAAAGCCAATCTGAAAAGCAAAGCCTCATAACGTGAAAAACAAACCATCTTTGTGCTTTGGCAAATACCTATCAACATTTCCAAAGATATAGGCCTTCTCTCATCCGGGGCATATCTCTTCTTTCTATATCCCTTCAATGCTTGTCGTACAGAAAAATAATTAGAACAAGCCGGAAGTCTATGGAGTCTAAAAAAGAAAGATATGCCCGCCAAAATTTTTACTAAATGACTATGGGCCAAATACATAACCATTAAGGACTCTAAAAAAGATAAAATGTACTGTTCAGCAGGAGCAAGAGAACACAATTTGTTCTTGATACAAAAATCTTCCCATTTGTTCCAAGCTTTGGAATATTCTTTCCACGTTTTTTGAGCCACAGAGTTTTGAATTGCTTCAGGCACTATATTCAAATCAAATCCCATAAGTGACTTGGGCAAAGATGACCCTCTAAATCGGCTTCTGGATACAATTGTCGAAAACGTCTGATCTGTAAACGAGAGAGTGCATCAGCAATTACGTTATCAACCCCGGGAGAAAATTTTGCCTTGATCCATATATTTCTTTTTAAGCACAATAAAACCAGATAATGAAGTAATTTAACTACTGGTAATGATTTGGATGACATGCAGTTTACTGCATAGAGCACACCCTTATTATCAGTTTGAATAAGGATATGCTTATTAGCAAAAAACTCACCCCATAACTCTATTGTTACCACTACAGGAAAGAGTTTCAAAAGTACTTTGTTTTTTACTAACTTTCTGGCTACCCAAGTGTCTGGCCAAACACCACAACACCAGTGTTGTTTCCAAATTGCTCCAAAACCTTTTGAACCCGCCGCATACGTAAACAATCGAAAATCTGCTGCAAAAATAAACTTACCGTATCTTGAAAAATTGACTTCCCGTTATATACATCTAAAAATTCGGACCATATTACTAAATCTTCCTTGAGTGCTTTGGTGAGCCTAATATGTGCAAAAGGAGATTTTAAACCAGCTGTAGCAATATATAATCGCCTAGCAAATATAAGGCCCACAGGCATAATTTGAGAAGTAAATGCCAATAAGCCTAAAAGAGATTGCATCTCCTTAAATAACACTTTCTTTTTCCTCAGAAAAACAAAGATCATGTTCTGAAGACGTACAATCTTTTGATGCGGTAATCGAAATTCGAAAACTGAAGTATTGATCTGGATACCCAGAAAATCAATAACAGTACAGGGGTAAATAGGTTTCTCTTCTGCTAGTGGAAAACCTAAATGCATAGCTAAAGCTCTAAACCTTTCTAATAGAGTTGAGCGAACACCTGGACGTTCGGGTTCTGCTGGTCCGTCCGAACTTCGGGACAAAGTCCGGGTCCGGGTCCGGACAGAACCCGAACGCTCGCACGGACAACGAACCCCATTGAAATCAATGGGGACCCGAACTTTTAGGCACAAAAATGCCTGTAACAAAGTCCTGGAAAGCCCCAGAGGGCTGCAAAAGGAAGTAAAATGGGGGTAAGGGTAGGGCAAGTGCCCTACAAAAAAATGGGGACAGGGAAATAACTTTAAATATTTTTAAAAAAATAAAAACATAAAAAATGCAAAAATGGAGATGAATGTGGTTCATCTTCAAACTGTGTCTGAAAAGTATTAATTAACGGTAGAAGCCATATAACTGTTCTAAAATCATCTTCAAACTAGGGCAAGTGCCCTACAAATAAATGGGGATAGGGAAAATAAATTAAAATCAAATAAAAAAATGGGAAGGGGGGTGGATGTGGAGTAGGAGCCTAGAGGTTGACTAGGCCGTGACCGTGGCAGTGT
>BLSH010263859.1:1035475-1054972 GCA_018402905.1 Glandirana rugosa
AGAGACTGGTAGAGGACATGGTACAGGCGTCGGATACTGGCAGAGGACATGGTACAGGCGTCAGAGACTGGTAGAGGACATGATACAGACGTCAGAGACTTGCAGAGGACATGATACAGACGTCAGAGACTAGTAGAGGACATGGTACAGACGTCAGAGACTGGTAGAGGACATGATACAGACATCAGTACAAGAGATGGTCAGAGACTGCAGACATAGTACAGGAGATGGTCAGAGACTGTAGACATAGTACAGGAGATGGTTAGAGACTGCAGACATAGTACAGGAGATGGTCAGACTACAGACATAGTACAGGAGATGGTCAGAGACTGCAGACATGGTACAGGAGATGATCAGAGACTGCAGACATAGTACAGGAGACGTTCAGAGACTGCAGACATAGTACAGGAGATGGTCAGAGACTGCGGACATGGTACAGGAGACGGTCATAGGCTGCGGACATGGTACAGGAGATGGTCAGAGACTGCAGACATAGTACAGCAGACGGTCAGAGACTGTGGACATGGCACAAGAGACAATCAGAAACTGCATACACGATTCTAGAGGATAAGGACCTAGTGGGGAACCCCCGAACCAATCCCTGATTCCAGGGGGGGGCAATTGCCCCCCCTTGCCCCTACCTGCGGATGCCCATGCAACCAATCCAATGTAAGTTTAGAAAAGATCATTCCACGAGTACAGCTTTAGTCACTTGCCAACCTGCCACAGTACATCATAATCACGTAGGTACATAGGTATACAACACAGAGCTCTCTTCATAAAGCAGCGACGTGCCATTTTTTTTCTCCCTGCAAAGCAGGAAGTAAAAACCAGCACATTGCTTAGTAAAACACCACATAGTAAACACACTAAACTTTGTTAGGCCCACATTTAACCTATTAATCGCCCTAGATGTTAACCCCTTCCCATCCAGTGTCATTAGTACAGTGCCAGTGTATATTTTTTAGCACTGATCACTGTGATAATGTCACTGGAGATGTCAGTGGCAGTTAGTCAGTTCTCCAGTGTCAGTTGGCGTCAGATTTCCCACCGCACTATCACAGTCCCACTACAAGTCGCTGATTACTGCCATCACTAGTAAAAAAAGAAATAAATAGAAATTCCAGTATCTGTACCATAGTTTGTAGACACTATGAGGTTGATTTACTAAAGGCAAATAGACTGTGTACTTTGCAAAGAGCAGTTGGCAAGAACAGTTGCTATGGAGCTTAGTAAATGAGAAGAACCACTGCTGACTTCCATCATCCAATCACTGTGATAATGTCACTGGAGATGTCAGTGGTAGTTAGTCAGTTCTCCAGTGTCAGTTGGTGTCAGATTTCCCACCATACTATCACAGTCCCACTATAAGTTGCTGATCCACCATCACTAGTATAAAAAATAAATAAATAGAAATTCCAGTATCTGTACGATAGTTTGTAGACACTATGGGGTTGATTTACTAAAGGCAAATGGACTGTGCACTTTGCAAAGAGCAGTTGGCAAGAACAGTTGCTATGGAGCTTAGTAAATGAGAAGAAGCACTACTGACTTTCATCATCCAATCATGTGCAAGCAAAAATGCTGTTTTTTTTTTTTTTTACTTGCATGTGATTGGGTATTCTTTGTAAAGTCGAACGTTACCTCATTTACTAAGTGCAGTCTATTTGCCTTTAGTAAATCAACCCACTAGCTTTCACACAAACCGATTAATATACTCTTATTGGTTATTTTTTACCAAAGACATGTATCAGAATACATTTTGGCCAAAATTTATGAATACTTTTTTTTTTTTATTGGATGTGTTTTATAGCAGAAAGAAGAAAACGTATGTTTTTTTAAAAAAAAAATTTGGGTCTTTTTATTTCTCAAAGAATAAAAACCTATTGGTGATCAAAAAGTACCAAAAGAAAACTCTTTTGTGTAAAATTAAATTATATCAATTTTGTTTGCATCATATAACCGCACAACCAGCAGTTAAATTAGCGCAGTGCTGAACTGCAAAAAATGGCCTGGTCATGAAGGAGGTAAAATCTTCTGGAGCTCAAGTCATTAAATACAAGATACATTCATACTAATGCTGTGGAACAGCGGCACAAAAGAATAATTTGACAATTCTATAATTTAATTTCTATAATTTATAAACAGCGACCAGAGCTATTACTGGGTGATCTAATCCTGTGTAACAATCTGCCTTGTGAAAAACAATTTTATAAAAATGGACAAGGCAAAATTATACAGCTGACCAGAAAACCTTTCTGAACTCCATGTTTTATTAAGTGATTAAACCTGGTTTGTTGTTCTTGACAATAGGTCCGCTTTTTGCTCCAGCTTCAATAAACCAATTTCTAGAAAGTCTGCCTTTTTTATTTTGTTCAACTTATATTTTTAGGCTGATTTCCAAGATGGTATAACAGACCCACATTTATACAGCTCTGTATGATTGAATACATTCTTGAATGTATTTTTTGTAAATGCAACCTTTATAAGAATCTAAATTGTACTTGGTATCAGATTCTTACAGTCCCTGTATAACAGAGGTCAGACTGGGGGAGGAAGTGCAAAGAACATGCTGATAGAAGGAGAGAGCAGAGTGACAGAGAGATGGTCAGTCTGCTGTTTCTACTTTCACAGTTCAATCACAAGGCAAGGGTAGGTAGGAGATCTGTCAGTGTTACTGAACTGCAGCAGAGAAAAATCACTTCTTCCCTGCGAGACGAGAATGTACTATGTGGCAGAGCCGTGTAAACCCCAAAATTGGATGTGCAAGAATACAAATACTTTGGCAGTTAAAACACTCCTTTATATGTGTTTCATCTTTCTGTATAGCTGTTTGCCTGGAGTTCAGCTTTAACTTTCTTTTTTTGCAAATGACAATTGTGTGAATAAGCGTAGATGGTGTTGCAGATCCAAACAGAAATGAATTAAGATATTCATAGAAGGAATTCAGGCTACACACACATGTATATTGTTGGCTAAGATGCTCTATAGCAGCTAATGCTAGTTATTGCATTGCCTGCTCTTTTAAACTGCAAAATGAATTCATCAAAAATGCCAGCTTTCTTTCTATTCGGTCCACAGAACAATATTGTACAATGCATTTTATTCTAACAGGGCTGCAGAAATGTCAGTAATTCCTCAGTGGTCCCTCTGCTGGCGAGGACTTGGCATGGTTTCCATGTTCCACTTAACGTCATGCTTTGAGAAGGTATGCATTGCAGGGATGTTGTCGCTTTTGTTATATTGGACCACACTTCATAGGTGTGTCCAGCGCATTGCATTAGGGTGTGCACCCCAAAGCTCAAGCACACTTGCATGCGTGTGTATGTATATGTACTGACTACATTGTGCTCAGCCCAGCTTACCTTCTCCTGGTAGGCTAAAGTTCATCCCACACTGCAGGCTGTGTTACTCCTCCCCCTCCCACCCGCTCCAGCTGCCGGCACTTCTCGTTGTTAAGTTACATAAGGCATGCTAGGATGGGTACAGCGTCGTTCCCATTGGCTAAGAAAGCAGCAGAGACGTGGAGCAATTGTAGTCTATGATTTTTACATACACTGCTTGAGTGGCAATCTTGGTGATTAGGGTGTGCCCAGGCACACCCGGGACACCCCCCGTGCATGCCTATGCCACAAATACATTTTAGGAAGTTGAAATGAAATGACAAGCTCTGTCAAACCATGGCTAGCTCAGTTTGAAGTGATCCTCTGCTTTGCCCATGCCTCTTACTTTCCCCAACGCTCTGTTTGGCAAGAGTAAACATAAACACCAAGTACTTCCTAGTATAAGGGTATAGGACTCACTCACCTTCATCCCATATGACAATTCTGGTGCTTGGCCAGCCCTTGTCCGGTCAGTCTCCCAGTGCTGTCACATGAGCGGGAGGAGAGAGCCTTCAGTTTGGTGTAAATTTGGGATTTGAGCACTCTAATTGGGCTTCCTCTCTTTGATGGCCAAACACAGTGGAAGGAAATGCAACTGGTAGGGTGGCAGGTAAAGTGACTATCTTCTAAAATGTAAACATATACATCCACTACTTAATGGCCTGTAATCTATTTTTTTATGAAATAATTAATTCATCCCGCATGACAATTCTGGGGTTGGCCAGCCGTTGTCTGGTCAGTCACCCAGTGCTGTCACATGAGCTGGAGGAGAGAGCCTTCAGCTTGGTGTACATTTGGGACTTGGACACTCAAATTGGGCTTCCTCTCTTTGATGGCCAAACACAATGGAAGGAAATGCAACTGGTAGGGTAGCAGTTAAAGTGACACTATCTTCTAAAATTCATCCATGTACATCCACTACTTAATGGCCTGTAATCAATTTTTTATGAAAGAATTAATTCATCCCACGTGACAATTCTGGGGTTGGCCAGCCATTGTCTGGTCAGTCACCCAGTGATGTCACATGAGCGGGAGGAGAGAGCCTTCAGCTTGGTGTACATTTGGGACTCGGACACTCAAATTGGGCTTCCTCTCTTTGATGGCCAAACACAGTGGAAAGAAATGCAACTGGTAGGGTGGCAGGTAAAGTGACTATCTTCTAAAATTTAAACATATACATCTACTATTTAATGGCCCCATAATCTATTTTTTTGATGAAATAATTTTTACTGTGTTTCTCTACCTCCTTGTAACATCCTCCATGAGCTCCCAAACCTCTCCTTTTCCCTGCTCATTGTATAGAACCAGCAGTGCATTGATCTATGCACACTTCAAACTCTATATTTCATAGTCAATCTCAAGAGTGAGCTAATGTGGGTGGCTACCTTCCTGCATACAGTGAGACCATGGCAAGTGAACACAGTCACCCTATAACAGGAAGTTAGATCGCAGATGCAAATAAAAAAGGAATTTAGAGATTTGGGGGAGGCTGAAAGCAATAAAAGGTGACTATTTGAATTAGGAATACATACTTGAATTGATTATTTTTTAAAACAGAGTAAAGTGTCACTTTATATGAAAATCTTTTTGGCATGAAAAAAAAACCTGCAAAGACTACAATTTCCAAGAATGTTTTTCTTTTTAAAACCACATTAACCACTTACCAACCGGAAGGTTTTCCAGCTTTAGGACCAGATACTTTTTGCGATTCGGCGCTGCGTCGCTTTAACTGACAATTGCCCGGTCGTGCGACGTTGCACCCAAACAAAATTTGCGTCCTTTTTTTCCCACAAATAGAGCTTTCTTTTGGTGGTATTTGATCACCTCTGTGTCATTTCTGATCGCCGCTATAAACAAAAAAAGAGCGACCATTTTGCAAAAAAAACCCAAATTTCTTACTTTTTGCTAAAATTCTAATCCAAAAAAGAAATATAAAAAAACATTTTTTTTCACCAGTTTTGGCCGATTTATATTCTTCCTCATATTTGTGATAAAAAAATCACAATTGGCGTTTATTGATTGGTTTGCGCAAAAGTGGCCGTGTTTACGGATGATGAGAGTTCATTTCTGGGGTTTTTATTTTTTTTTTATTTTTTGCTAGTAATGGCGGCGATCTGCGATTTTTAGCGGTACTGCGATATTGCAGCAGACATGTCGGACATTTTTGACACTTTTTTGGGACGAATGACATTTATTCAGCGATCAGAAATTTAAATGTCCACTGATTACTGTATAAATGTCATTGGCAGTGAAGGGGTTAACCTGGGGGGGGGGAGCTAGGGGTTAACTGTGTTCCCTGGGTGTGTTCTTACTGTGGGAGGGTGGGCTACCATGGGCATGAGAGATCTAACTGATCCCAGTGACAGGGATCAGTAGATCACCCATGCCTGCACTAACAGATCGGGGAACCGCCGTTTTTACATCCACAGGCACACTCCTAGCGGCCATTCGCAGATCGCCGCGTTTTTACGGCGATTCGCGCACAGCAACCCGACTGCCGCCGTGAAAGCACGGCAGGCGGTCGGGAAGTGGTTAAAAGGTTCATTATAGTATGGTGTAATTGTAAAGATTTTATTGCAGATAAGACTGTATATGTTTTTTTCGGCAGTAACAGCTACTCTTCTTTCTCTAACTATATATTGAGCCATGTATTTGTGCCTCAGTGTACATTCTCACCTTGGTCCTGGGGTGAATTAGTTCCAATGCACATGCGAAAGAGTTACATCATCCCAGGTCGGTCAAGCAAGATGGCCAAGAATGCCAAACCCGGAAGAATACCGGGCAAATATGTCAGCGTGGAGAAATGAGCTAGGGGATGCATCACTGGAGGAGAAATAAGTCTTGAGGACTTTCGTTTGATTTTAAGTCGCAGGTAGAGAAAAAATATAATACAATGCTTGTTCCTGTTTCTTCAAGTTGGAAGCCTTTAATTTGTTAGTTTACTTTTTTTTTTTTTTTTTTACTGTATACTACCTATTATTTTCTTTCTGTAGAAACAGGAACATAATAAGGCTAATAATGTGATGTTCTTGCACAAAAGCAGGTCCAGATTATCTGGAGAACAAAAATAGCAACTGCTCCAATCAATAGCTTTTCTAAAGCAAGGGTTTTCCAAAGTGCACACATAATATGAAAATGTCTAAGCACACTTATCAGCTTGTAAAAGTTAATGAAATTGGGTAAATTTGCCAAAATCTCCCTATTTTTACATAACCTTTAAAAACAATAAATAAACTCAATTACATTGCCTCTTATAAGCACTTGTAAGATAAATGTGGTCTTACATATTTTAGTAGTGATCCTTGTCACACACACACAATTGGGTTAATTTACTAAAGGCAAACCGACTGTGCACTTTGCAAAGTGCTCCAGAGCTTAGTAAATAAACAGAAGTTTGCTGACTTCCATCATCTAATCATGTGCCAGCAAAAATGTTCTTTTTTTAATTTGTTTTGCACGTGATTGGGTATTCTTTGCATAGTGAAGCTTTACCTCATTTACTAAGCTCTGGAGCAACTGCAAAGTGCACAGTCTATTTGTCTTTAGTAAATCAACTCCACTGTGTATATCAATTATTATATTAATAGTAAATGACAGAATGGGCACATGCCTTACCAATTAATAAATTGATCCAATAAAATTCAATGACCTAGCATTAACAGGTAATAATGATTTTAATATATGATTGCCTAACTACCATTTATGGCACTTCTTAAACACAGACTCTGTTTCGCTGTATGAGAAATGGAATGCCATAAGCTATTACTGTAAACTCCATGTGGCAATCAGATTCAGTTATTGCAGTACATACTATTAGATTTGTGTGGATTAGAAGCAGTAGTGTGCTGCTAAGGTGAAGATTTACCATACTAGTGCTCACAAATGGACCACTAATGATCTAATTGAACCCATAAATATTTTTATCTGTCTTGGTTACTAAATATTGCCTTCGTGAAGGGGTACAGAGGTAAACTGGTAAGATCATATTTGCATTGCAATGTTTGTTCAGATACAGATTTAGAGTAATAACAAATGCTTCATTTTTTTTAAAAGAATGCATGTTTTGAGGCCCGGTAAACATTCCCCACTAACTAATATGCAGGTTATGTGGCACAAACTTTTACGGTAGTTCCTATTCACCACTCTTAGCTCCAGGTTCCTCAATGCAGCTTTCCTGAACTTCCCATTCCCATAGTTGTCTATCGAGAGAGAAGGTTGGAGGGGGGATTAGGGAAATGGCTCTGGAGCATGCATGTAAGGGTGGTTCTAAAGGACCCTGCAAGGAAAAGCAGCCAGCCTGAAACCAGAAAGAGGCACAGGTACTGAGGGGACTGTCCAACTAGCTGAAGCAGGAGGAAAGAAGAATTTTATATCATCTCGAGGCAGCATGTCTTCACGTTAGTTGGCAAGTAAAATTTATATAAAAAAGTAAGGCTTTATATGTCTATATTGAAAAGTTTTGTGTAGACAGAGCATAGATCTATGCAATGCCAGCTTTCTGCACACCTAACAGTCTGGGGTCTAGGGTTGCAGAACTGCCAAGGGCAGCACGTATCCACCCAATCATCATGTCTTTGATTTCAGTAATACATTCCTTTATATATTAAGAGATTCTAGCCCGCCACACTGTGTACATGAAATTCACCCATTCTGGGTCCATGTTATGAGTGTAAGGTGATGGTCCTCTCTACTCTTCTAGTGGTTAATTCTAGATGTACTGACACAGAGTAGAGTGCCTTTGTGTGGCCAGTGCATCCAGCAGTGATCAATGCAAGTAATCACTGGCTGTGTGGACAGCTGCAAATAGCTGCAATCACTGGCATTCTGTCATAATGGTGAATGGGGTACCTAGCTGTTCACATCCGCAGCAGGAATCACAAAATTCCCAGCGCTACCATTTGAACTGGCCTAAATCGCCTGTGTGAGGCTCCGTTCACATCTGAATGATCTGAATCGCGGGCAGAATCGCCGCGACATGCTCCCCGCGATTCTGTTTGCGTAATTTTACCGCAATTCGTCAGTTGACAATCACTGCAAAATTTCGTTGCAATTGAGGTGCCATTGGAAGTGACAGGGATGGTATGGGCATCCCGCGATTTGCCGCTATTTCGAATCGTGGGGAGAATCACAGCGATTCGGATGGCTCAGATGTGAATGGAGCCTTAATGTAGCCTAAAGGTACATGATACAAATGGTACTGGTACATGGTACAAAGATATATGTTACAATCTGATCATACATCCTTTGTGCAATCAACTTTAGATTTATCAAAGCTATGTAATATGAGAATCTGGCTAAACTGTCAAATTAGTCTGTATCCAGTCAGACAGACCCTTGGACTGCATAGTTGTTGGTAAATTTTTAGAAAATTGTGTGTTGTAATTTGTTGGACTGTGAGTAGGAGGTTGGGTGGTGGGCTAGGAAGTGTAAATTGAGCTTTAGTTATATGTATACTAGCATATTCATATCACCTATTTGATTTATAGCATACCTGGACCCAGTATAGCCCTTGAGGCATGTTACCGTTTGCAACAGCTTGTATTCAAGTGGTGATCATTTATTTATATTATCTTGCTGCTTTATAAACTCCCTATTTGTATAAATTATTAGTTATCATGACAATATTTTTTATAGGGCTGGTATAAAGTGTGTGTTGCATAGTATACACAAGTATGGTTCAGGTAATATAAGACAAGGATCAAAAAGGAATACCCTTGATATTTTTCACAGTTGGACTATAAAGGTAAAATAAGGTAGTATTAGGCCTCATACACACGGACTTTTTTGACGCCGATGTTTTTTAGCGTTCTTTGCAGCTCTCCATGTTAGTCAATGGCCCCATAAAAACGCCAACGTTTTTTAGCTGTAGAGGGCGTCGGCCTTAGTGAGCTGAAAGTAGAACCCATGACCAGCGCGTTCTGAGGCTGTAACTTTTTGGTGTTTTTTGACGCCGACACCGCAAAACGCTCACTAATGCCCACTAACGCCATACCGGCATTAACCGGCATTTTTCGTTTAAAAGATTTTTATTGAGTTTTCTACAGAAAATATATATAATATCAAAACATCCAATCAGATAATCACCCACAATCACATTAGAAGGAAGTATTGGAAGAGGCTTTGCTTCACTGAAAGCCATTCTAAGATCAAACACATCAATTAGTGATTTAGTGATGAGGATTGCCAAAAAGAAAAAACAAAAAGTAATCGCTGACTGTTCTCAGAGACAAACTTGAGGAAAAACTGCCCAGAGCAGTCGCCAACTACACCTAGGCATCCAATGTGATGCATTAGGAAAAGAGAACATAGGAACAATGGAAGAGAGAAGAGACAGAAAACAGGAAAGAAAGGATAGGTAGGTGGCACTAGGGAGCCTTGAAGGAGTGAAGGGGAACCATAGGTTACATTGGAAGGTTTAAAAATTTCCTCCAGGGCCCCCAGACTAGATCATATTTAGATGAGGAGTCTAGTATGATATTGGCAAGCTTTTCCTGAGTCATGATCCAGGAAATCTTGTGTTTAGCAGCGGCAAAGGACATTGAGGGATGCCTCCAGGCTCTAGCAATTGTAATTTTGGCACCCAGTAGAATGAAGTGGGTAAGTTTAAAAAGGGTTTTGGAAAGACCGTCTGGTCTGAAGTTAAGAAGGGCCGTTTCAGGGTTCTGGGAAAAGGGATGGCCTGTAACCTTTCGTAGAAAGTGGAACACTTTGTTCCAAAAACCCCTAATACGAGGGCATTCCCACCAGGTGTGGAAAAAGGAGCCCACGATACCACACCCCCTGAAACAAAGGTCCGAGGAGTTCGGAAACATGGCTGCTAACCGAGTAGGTACAAGGTACCAGCGTGTTAGTACCTTTAGACTGGCTTCCCTTAAAGCAATATTAGCTATCCCTTTGAAGGATCTCTGAAACAGGGAATTCCACTTGTCCGCCCCCCAAACCACATCCAAATCCTTTTCCCATTTCCTCACATAAGGAGGCTTGTCTGGGTTCTCCACCAGTGATGCATAAATCAGGGAAATTCCTCCTCTTTGAACCTCTAGCTCAGAGCACCATTTTTCGTAAGGTGTAATGTTTGAAAAATCATTCCTGAGCTTCCACCAAGAAGTCAGGAAATGAGATAATTGTTGAAAACGAAACTGTTCCGAAGGAGGCATTTCCTACTTATTGATGCAGTGAGTAAGAGTCATAGGTCCCGTAGGGGTCAAAAAATGGCCTATTCGGAATAGGCCATTCTTGGTCCACCATTGGAAGGCTCTGATATCAAGGCCTGGTAGGAAACGGGGGTTATTAAAGAGATGATTGAGGGGGCGGAGGTTTGGTATTAAGTTAGAGGATTTGAGAACTGAATCGCTGAGGGCTAGAGAATGTGACAGGGTAGGAGCAAGGATTGGGGGTCTCAATTTAGGAGGGGCCCCCATTAAATAATCTAAAGTGTTTTTAACGGTACTGCCTGCCTCTCCATCGATGTCCAGTCGGGTTTGTCCCCCTAGCGAAGATGGTTGAGAACTGGGCTAATTGAGCTGCCAGGTAATATTTATATAGATGCGGAAGTCCAAGCCCACCCTGATTGCGTCTTCTGTACAAAACATTAGCTGAGCATCTGAAGCCTTTTCGGCCCCATATGAACTTCAAGATTTGGGATTGTAGTTTTAGCAGCTGGGGTTTCTTAATGGGGATAGGGAGTGCTCAAAAAAAATTAAGTGCCCTAGGAGCAGGGTCATCTTGACTGAGTGAATCCTGCCTAGCCATGATAGGCCCTCCTGATCCCATTTAGAAAGGTCATTAGCTAATTTCTTAAATAGGGGAGGGTAATTGACCTCATATAGCTGGCTAACGCTGGCTGCCAGGTTGACCCCCAGATAAGGTAGATGATTGTCATTCCAAGAGAATTGAAAGAGCTTCCTGAGCTGGAGCACTGTTGGCTCTGGGATCGAAACATTTAAGGCCGCTGATTTGGACCAATTTATGTGCAGCCCAGAGACCTCCCCAAACTCCCGAAGGAGACTAATTATTCGAGGGGTGGAAGTGAGGGGAGACAAAATGAATAGAAGTAGATTGTCTGCAAATAACGCACATTTGTGCGTACTAGTTCCATACCTCACCCCCTCGATGCAAGGGTCGCAAATATTAGAGGAGAAAGGGGACATCCCTGTCTAGTTCCCCTAGAAATAGTAAAAGGATCTGAGTAAAATTTTTGAAGTTTGATCTGGGCACTAGGGTTAGAATAGAGAGCTCTCAGGGTCTGAAGGAATTTAGGGCCAAAACCCCATCTGTTGAGGATGTCAAACAGGTATGTCCAGTCTACCATATCAAAAGCTTTTTGTAGATCCACGGATAGAAGGAACCCTTCCTGGAGTGGACCGCCATCCCAACCTGACTTGAGGAGGGAGATGATGTCAACCGCTCTTTGGATCTGGTCTGGGCCCTTTCTACCCGGAATAAAGCCCACCACCTGGTCCTTATGGACATAATTGCCTATAAATTTAGATAGTCTTTTGGCCAAAATTTTAGTCATAATTTTGAGGTCATTATTAATTAATGAGATTGGCCTATAGTTGCTAACATCAGAGTGGTCTTTACCGGGTTTAGGGATAACCGATACGAAGGCTCTATTGGCCTTATTCTGAAGCATAGACCCAGCCTGTAATGAATTAAAGAATTTTGTTAAGTAGGGAGCCAAGATGGGGCCGAATGTTTTATAGTAGCCTGTAGAAAACCCGTCAGGGCCAGGGGAGGAGCCCCTCTTGAGGTTTTTAATTACCTCCAGGAATTCCACTTCAGAAAACGGTTGTTCTAACGATGCTATATGATCCTTCGAGAGCCTGGGGAGTGAGATATTGTTTAAGAAAGAGGCGAGAGGTGGGGAGGGAGATGAACTCCCTGACTCATAAAGTTTGGCGTAGAAGTTTTGAAAAAGAGCCATAATTCGTTGGGGGTTCTGAGTGAGGTCACCTGAAAGATCCCATATCTTTGGGAAAAGGAAGGCCCTAAACCTAGGGGACAACCTAGCCAACCTGGCCGCCAGCCCAGGGCCAATTTGGTCTTTTTGTAAATAGAAGTGAGCTTTGGACCATTGGATTTGTTTCTCAGCACTAGTGGTCAAAGCAAGATTTAATGCTACCCTCCCTGCTTCTAGCTGGGCCCTGGATTGGGAAGTAGGGTTCTTTTTGTGGGATCTGGAGAGATCGTTGAAGGCCTGCTCCAGATTCTCTACATCTACCTTTCTCTCCCTTCTGAGCTTGGAGGAAAGTTGAATAATCTTGCCCCTAAGGACCCCCTTATGAGCTGCCCATAGAATCGGAGGAGAGACTTCCCCATTATCATTTAAATAGAAGTATTCTTCGAGTTCTTTTTCTAGTAGGGTGCAATGAACGGGATTATTAAAAAGAGACTCATTCAAGCGATTCCTCCTATGGCTCAAATTCACATTAATATGTATTATAACTAACGAATGGTCTGATAAGGGAGAGTCTCTAATGTAAGCTTTGGAGATCATGGGGGCAACAGTGGCAGGTACAAAAATGTGGTCTATCCTAGCCATGCTCTTGTGGGGGGCGGACAGGTGTGTATAGTCCCTCTTCCGAGGGTTGAATTCCCTCCAAATATCTAAAAGCCCCAATGAGTGGAGAAGCTTGGCGAGTTTAAGGCTATATTTTGGTGGATGCAGCAGATGGGAGTGTCCTGACCCTGATTTATCCAGCATGTAGTCCAAGGCAGTGTTTGAGTCACCCCCCAAGATCACAATCCCCTCTAGGTGGGGCGTAAGAAGGTTAAACAAACTATGGAAAAATTTAGCTTGGCCTTGATTTGGGGTATAGTAAGAAACAAAGGTATATAGTTGGCCCCCCAGGGTCCCTTTTAGGAGGAGAAACCTGCCCTTCGGATCTTTAATTTCTCTCTGGGACCTGAAATCTATATGCTTAGCAAAGAAGATTCCCACCCCCCTGGTCTTCTCAGGAGCATTTGATAAAAAAAAACAACAGATATTTGGAGTGTATAAACTTGGGGTTATACTGTTCGGGAAAGTGAGTTTCTTGTAGAAGGAGCACAGCAAGGTGCTGGGAGTGGGGGAGAGAGAAATATTTTTTCCTCTTAACAGGAGAATTGAGGCCTTGGACATTGTGTGTTCCTATTCTCGGGGAGGTTGGAGGATTAATGGACTTTGCTGTGATTCAGGAGTCGAGATTTATGCATCACAGTAAGAGAACATACCCAGGAGCTTACCTGATACTGAAAGCGGGAGGGGTGACACATGCCCTGCAGGAAGAACAGAAGGGTGACCCCTTGTGGTACAGCCAGAATTGGGCTTTCCTGGTGCCTAAGTTGTAAGAGAAAGAACAGAGTAAGTATGAAAAAGAGACACAAAGAAACAATGAGGAGAACAGAGAACTTGGGAGGGGAGCGGCGTAGAACTGCCGCCTGCCCCCTCAAAATCCTGACAATAGGGGATCCAAGAGTTACCCCAATTCTCAGTATAGGACAAAAACATATCTGCCAATTCGGCAGAAGTACATCTGTCCGAGGGAATACCAACATTCGATTCCCCAATACAAAGGAAGGAGCAAAACAGAGAAAAACAACACACGGAAACATAGGATACTCTGTGAAACCGAAACCAATTAGTATTGATAACATTACTTCTATGGATTTTACAGGACCCACAGTTGTAAAAAAAAAAAAAAAAACAGAGGACAATTTAGTGAATCCCCTAGGGGAGGACTTGTATTAGTTTCAGGATCAACTGTAAATTAACTAACGAGAAGGTGAACCCGAGATCTTGGCCTGAGTAGGGTCAGAAGGCTGGTCCCTGAGTGGGGTGTTAATAAGTTCATCTAGTGTCCTCTCTAAAAGCAAGACAGTGGATGCTGGTGAGAGAACCTGGGCGGAGAGTTGTGCCCCCGGCAAAGGCCACGGTGAGGAGAGAACTTGAGAGTCCCCGTCTGAGCCAGCCTCCATAGCTTCATTGTCCCCTGTCGCTGGCTGTGAGCTTGAGGGCATTTGGGGGGCCATAGGGGCAAGGTCGTTAAAGGTTGGTTGTCGGAATAACTCCCTTCTGACTGAGCCTTATTGAATGGGACGATAGAATAGGTAGCCACTGGGGGCCTCTTGAGTGTGCCTGGTCCTTAGGACAAATGAGAACCCCCTTAAGTGGGTTTATAGGGGATTTACAGTTGCAAAATTGTAGGCTGCTAAAGATGCATCAAACCAAAGCATGTTATATCTTAGGAAGGGATAAAGGATCAGAGCTGGCACACTGCCAGGAAGCTGCACCGTGTTGCGGTGTATAGGCCCGATCCACGGCCTCGAGTCTGGGGCTGGATGCAAGCTCACCAGCAAGGTCCCTTTGCCGGTGGGGGCCACTGTAGCTGCCGCTCATGTGATAAGAGTCCGGGGCCCCCCCGTGAAGTCTCTGGGAGACTGCTTACCTCCCCGCCACTCGTAGACCCAAGCCGCGGCCTTGCAGTGGCGGACCGGGCCGATCGCGAGGCGCTCGAAGCGACCCGCGGGACCACTCTGCTCCGGTGGATGCCCCCCCTCTGTGTCCACTCCCGGAGTGCCAAGGGAGGGAGATCAAGGGTCCGTTTCCAGCGGAAAAGGGTCAAGTCGGCCGAAGCGGACCGGAGCTCCCAGCTTAGGCGACCATAGCCAGTGCCCCGAGCATGCGCACTCTCATTAACCGGCATTTTTAACGGCAACGTTTTTAGGTCGAAAAATAGCAGAGGATTTAAAAAAAAAAAAAAAAGCCTATTGACGCCGATGCTCACTAACGCTCATTAACGTCGATGCAAAATGCCAAAAAAAATGATTTTTCCCTGAAGTTTTTCTTAGTTTTTAAACATACACCCGTGTGTATGAGGCCTTAAAGACAAGTTACGTTTTAGACTTGTATTTACAAAATTTATGATTTAAAGCAAACAAGTGTTTTGTATATAAAGTGTAGTATTAAAGTGATTGTAAAGTCTTGTTTCTTTTAAGTTAAAAATAACAAACATGTTATACTTATCTGCTCTTTGCAGTTGGTTTTGCAGCCCCGATTCTCCTCTTCTCGGGTCCTTCTTTGCTGCTCCTGGCCCCTTCCTCTTGTTGAGTGCCCCCACAGCAAGCAACTTGCTATAGGGGCACTCGAGCTGAGCCACAGCTCCCTGTGTCCAGTCAGACATGGAGCCGTGGCCCAGCCCACCCCTTTCTCTCCTGATTGGCTGACTGACTTTGATTGACATCAGCGGAAGCCAGTGGCACCATGCTGCTGTCTTAGCCAATGAGGAGGGGAGTCCTGGGCAGCCAAGACAATCCTACAACATCGGTGCATCTAGATGGACCTCAGGTAAGCATTAGAGGGGCTGAGGAGGGCTGCTGCCCACAGAAGGCTTTTTATCTTAATGCATTGAATGCATTAAGATAAAAAAACTTTCTGCCTTTACAATCACTTTAAGGTCCTGTTCACACTGGCATTAGAAACAGGCATTTGGGGTGAAGGTTTGCTGCTCCCTGAACTTCTAGCAAAGCAAGCTTCAATGGATAATATGGACAGTGGACAGAGCTCTGCACATTTGAAAAACATGAGCATTTGCTTTGCTTCGAGTTACTGTGCGGCACAAATGAAGCTATTTGTCAAGTCTCAAAGGAGTTGAAGCTTGTCAACTTGAAGTCTATGGTAATGCACTGTAAACTCACCTGTTGCATGCACAGGGCATTTGACAAGCGTTTATCAAATAACAGTGGTGAAAAAGAACAATTCCCCCTCCTTAATACAAAAAAAAAAAAAATTACTTGGAGGGCATCTGGGTTGTGTTTTTATCGTGCCTTAAATGTGTATTAAAAGCATCAATAATGCGCATGAATACTATAGGCACAATGGTTTGCGTTAGTGTCAGTGTTAGAATGTTTTGCAAGTGTGAACTTAGCCTTATGCTGCTTAAATTTGCTAACAATATATGCAATGTACGTTAAAAAGAATTTAAAGTAAACATGTCACTAATCTTGGAAACAAATGTTGAGTATAAAAAAAAAAAAAAAAAAGGAAGTTATTTTTAAAGAAAATTGCTGGTTAATATGAATAGTAGATCTGAAGTAGGGATGAACCCAGGTTCAATCAGATTATGTGATCCTTACTGAAGTCAAAGGGAGCTGAATCTTAGAAATCAGTAAAGATAATTTTCTAGGGCAGCCTTTCTCAAACTTTTTACCCCAAAGCGACCCTTGAAATCATTTTCAGATCTCAGGGAACACCGGTAAGATTAGTCCATCAGGGGTCATTGGAAAAATACCCTCTATGTTGGTTGAGGTAGGTCTGAAGAATGCCGTCCTTGGAGGGGTGGCCAGAATGGCACCCTTGCAGTCAAGACGCTGGCTCTGTCAAGTGGCATTGGCCCTGGAACTATGTAGGCACCATCAGATGGGAGGACAGGTAGCCATAGCTTAAGGAACCCCTAGCCAACCCTGGAGGAGCCTTACCATTCCAGGGATCCATGGCTGAGAATGGCTGTTCTAGGGTACTAGGCATGGGACTGTCCAACAAATAACCTGGGGGACTGGGCTCTTCCCGGGCTAACATGTATTAAAGAATAACACATTTCAATAATTCTGTTTGGTGCAGATTAGCATTTTTAATAATACTTAAAGCGAAAAATTAAAATACAAAAGTTCTTTAAATAACATCTATGGGGAAAGTCATTAACCTGGCACACTGGGATGATGAATGTGAAAGTCCACTGTAGTACTGAAAGTCCTTATACTGGTAGCAATAAAAAGTCCATGCTGACTGCCCACATCAGTATATGAAATTCATGCTCATCAACTGTTCGCTCCCAAGAGTAAGAAGCAAGTCTAAATGTAAACACAAAAAGGAAGGGGGACAAGCGCCAGTAGGTGTGGCTACGCCCAGCAATGTGTAGCCACAATCGGCGTGCAATGTCTGGTTGTGACGTCACACCCCCCATACTGTGTGTTCCACGCTGAGCAGGAAGCCCTGGGTGCCCCTGGCGTAGCCAATCAGTCCATTCCATCTGGCCAGGATCCGATGTTGCAGCCAGATAGCGATTTCTTATTTGCTTCATGTGAATGCATATCTTTAAGCCAATAAAGTGTTTTACTTACTGCTACACTTAGCTGGCGCTTGTTCCACCTACCTTTTTGTATAATGTATATAACGTAACTCAGTGAAACTGAAGAAAAGGTATTTAAATTCTTGTTAAACAACATTTCCCTTCATCTATGCTAGGCCATTATGCTAGATGAGTGCCTGGTATGGATGTTAAGGGGGACCTGATAAAAAAACAAAAAAACAAAAAACAGAGTGATGTTTCCCCTAAAGGTACATGCCAGACCTATATCCTTGATTATGGTCTGGTATGAATATCAGAGGGGGCCCAATGCAATGCAAACATAAAAAAAAGTTGCAGGGTCCCCCTCAATTTAAAGTACCCAGTGAAAAAAAAAAAAAACCTGCAAGACAATAGCATAATGAGCTAGTATGCACCGCATACTAGCTCATTATGAAATACTCACCTTGAAGAGGAGATCTGACCGGGCAGCTCGGTCCCCTCTGAGGGAACGGACATCTTCCCTCAGATCTTGCTACCGGGTACGCGGCTCCAGCGCTGTGACTGGCAGGAGCTGCGAGGCGTCACTCCTGCGCATGCGCGCGGGAGCCCGTCTTTCCAGCAAGATCCGGTGCTATGCGCCTTTCCTTTGCCAGGACATCACAGCGCAAGAGCCGCGACATCACGGTGCATGCGCCGGAACATACAAAGCGCATGCACCATGACGTCACAGCTGCTTGGAGGGGGAATATCTCCTAAACCTTTAGGAGATATTCATTTTACCTACAGGTAAGCCTTATTATAGGCTTACTTGTAGGTAAAAATCCCTCTAAAGGGTAGAGAACTGCTTTAATTCCAGACCAAGATTTGGTGAAGGTGAACCCTACATGGAAATCAGGGGGAAAAAATATGTGGTTCCCTTATCTAAGAATGCAGCAGGGTAGGCCTGATGACCCCCAACTTTTGAACTATACTAAACCACATGCCTTCAATTTGGCAAGGGTACCTTGTAGGGGGAATCCTGCTGGCAAAAACTCCTTCTATGAGCTTATTATAATTTGCTAATCCAATTCTCAATTTTGCTTTTCTATGAAATCAATTTTTAAATGTTTCCTTCAACAGATACACAGCATGCTATCTTGATATTAGTATTATTCTAGTATGGTGGTGATGACTGAATAAAGTAAACTTGTCACAAAGCTTTGAACTTTAAACCCCACTGGTTATGAAAAATTCATAAGGAAAGGTTACCTTCAGTGTAAACAGAGTGGCAAAGTGATCAGAGGATCCTCAATTATAGGTAGCTAAAATAATGTGCAAAACCTTTCCTGCGAAAAAACTTAGTCCTGAACTCTACCTTTTTTCAAGCATTGCTGTTGGTCAGTGAAGCTGCCTGTCATTAAAAGAAACTAATAGAAATATAGGAATGGGCATGGGCAAACTCACATTTCACTGAAAAATGTTTGCTCTCTATCTTCAGTGGTCTATATTTATGGATCTACTGGTTGTTTTCATATACAAATTCCTTTTTATATGATATAATCAGTATAATTTTCCCAGGTTTGAGGCTTAACCACTTCAGCCCTGAAAGATTTACCCCCCCTTCATGACCAGGCCATTTTTAGTGATATGGAGCTGGGTTACTTTAACTTACAATTGTGCGCTCATTCGACACTGTACCCCCAATAACATGTATGTCCTTCCCCGCCCTCCCCCCCTCAAAAATAGAGCTTTCTTTTGGTGGCTTTTCATTTGTTTGCACTATAAACAATAAAAAAACAAAACAATATTCTTTTACTTTCTGCTATAAAACATATCCAATAAAAGAATGTGAAAAAACGAATTTCTAAAGAATTTTAGGCCAATATGTATTCTGCTACATATTTTAGTAAAAAAATTCCAATAAGTATGTATTGATTGGTTTGTGCAAAAGTTATAGCGTCTGCAAACTATGGGATATATTTATGGAATTTGTATTTATTTATTACTAGTAATGGGAGCGATCAGCAGCTTATAGCAGGACTGTGATATTGCAGTAGACAAAACGGCCACTAACTGACACTTTTGAC
>BLSH010263859.1:1073236-1085945 GCA_018402905.1 Glandirana rugosa
TGATCGAATGTTAAGCAAAAGGTATTGCAGGTCACAAGTACTCCGGAATTCTAATGGTTGATAACCCTTGAGGTCTGGTCCCTCTCAGGTTTTTTTCACAAGACCAACAAGTGAAGCCCCCATCTGTTAATCTTCCTTCTATAAAACCCTCTTCAAAATGTTGGAACTTCACGGGTTTCTTAAAGGTAGATGTCAAACGGAAACCAACGACACAGGTACACAAACGAATAAGTAAGGAATTAATGTTACGTATGTACTTCACCTATTGTTATATTAGATTCAACAAAGAAAGATGTACATTAGAATGGAGACAAAGATCAGGTGTTTACATAACATATAGAGACTTAAGGTTCCTCGTTGAAAATTTGTAAAATGTTAAATACCCCCCTTAGTCTGTATGTCTGTGCACTATTAGAAAGCATTTACCTGTTCTGTTACACTTTAATAACACTTGCAAAATGCAGTCAACATGTTCTGTTTACTTTAAATGGCTACGAAAATGTACCTTTGGAATACCGCCATAAATTGTAAAATGTTTAAAAGTTGCTCCTTGGAATTCAGAGATATACAATACATTTGTGGACTAGAAACAGAGGTAAGATTACATGTAGAAAGAAACAACTTAGATTATATTGTTATCCACTTCATGTATGCATTGTAATTAAGGAATGAATAAGCAAACACATGGACACAGCAACCAAAGGCAAACTGTAGATGGAAATTCTTTGGGCACTTCAAGGTTGTAAAACTTCTCCCAAAATATCTTCCTTCTAATTGTCTACCCCCGAAGTGAACAACCAGAACACTTTTTTTGGACTCTCCCTGGTCTGGAGTTCCCAATAGTTGGTAATCTTAAGGCCTCATGAACACTGGACGTTATGGAAAACGAATTGTAAGCTAGTACAGACACCAAGAAAAAAGCTGCGTTAAAAACTTGATTTTATCAGCGTTTCGTATTGGCATCAATGTGCGTTTTTCCACGTTAGCTTTAAGCCGTGTTTCTCTGTCTCTATTCAAAATCAATGGTTCCCTATGGGAGCCCCTTGATTTGAATAGAACTCACACCAGAAGACGGATCATGATGATCCGACTTGCGGCGCGACTTGTGTGCTGAGAATCTTGAAGGGGAACCCCCGCAAAAATGAAGCAAAAAAAAAATTTGCGTAGAGTTCCCCCCCAAGGGGTACCAGACCCCCAGGTCTGGTATGGATTTTAAGGGGAACTCCCACATCGAAAAAATGGCGTAGGGTCCCTCCAAAATCCCTACCAGACCCTTATCTGAGCAGGCAGCCTGACAGGCCAGGAAAGGGTGTGGGGACAAGCGAGCGCCCCTCCCCACCAGAACCCAGGGTGGGTGCTTTGCATTGTCCCCATGTTGATGAGGACTAGGACCTCTTCCCGACAACCCTGGCCATTGGTTGTCGGGGTCAGCGGGTGGGGGCTTATTGGAATCTGGAAGCCCCCTTTAATTAATGGACTATCTGCGCTCTGCATTGACTTGTATTGGCATGGGGCGGGGCCACCCACTGACGTCATCCGGAGTCCCTGCACCCTTATGACGTCATAAGGGGCGGGGCCTCCGGATAACGTGAGTGGGTGGCCCAGTCCCATGCCAATATAAATCAATGCAGAGCGCGAATAGTCCATTAGTCCGGGAGATTATGTCGTGTCAACATGGGAAGAAGAGCAGAAGAAGAAGAAGACAACGGAGAAGACAGCTGCAAAAGGGCAGAATACAGAAGACCCCTCAGAAGAAAGAAGACAGCTGATTAATAAAATATTTAAAAAACCTGTGTAGTGTGATTTTTTTCAACACTTTTTTTTCAGATGAATGGGTAGGGGTACAATGTACCCCATACTCATTCACTTAGGGTGGGGGCCAGGATCTGGGGGTCCCCTTGTTAAAGGGGGCTTCCAGATTCCAATAAGCCCCCGCCCGCAGACCCCAACAACCAACGGCCAGGGTTGTTGTAAAGAGGCCCTTCTCCTCATCAACATGGGGACAAGGTGCTTTGGGGTGGGGGGCGCAGGGCCCCCCTGCCCCAAAGCATCCACCCCCATGTTGAGGGCATGCGGCCTGGTATGGTCCAGGAAGGGGGGAGCTCTCGTTGTTCCCACCCCCTTTCCTGGCCTGCCAGGCTGCATGCTCGGATAAGGGTCTGGTAAGGTTTCTGAGGGGGACCCATGCCGTTTTTTCGACGTGGGGTTCCCCTTAAAATCCACACCATACCGAAGGGTCTGGTAATTCTTGGGAAGCTCTACGCAATTTTTTTTTTTTAATTTTTGCGTGGGTTCCCCTTCAAGATTCTGAGCACACAAGTTGCACCACAAGTCGGATCATCATGATCTGACTTCTGGTGCAACTTCTATTCAAATCAATGGGCTCCCATAGGGAACCACTGATTTTGAATAGAGACAGAGAAATGCCCGACGAGGCTTAATGCTATGTATATGACGTTAAGCTGCGTTTTTGCGTGTTTTTCAGCGTTAGAGTGTTTTTACAGCTGAAAACGTCTCTCAGAACCCACTAGCCTTGATTTTTTTTTTACAGCTCTAAAACGCCACAGCCAAAAACAGTTAATAACAGCCTATGTGTGCATGAACACATAGGCTAACATGATGAGGAGTTTATTGACTGTAGAAAAAAAACATCTGCAGCTAAAAACAGCTGCTGTAAAAACGTCCAAAAACGTCCAGTGTGCATGAGGCCTAATGCTTGCTGCTGTTATAGTTCTGCTGCTGCTGTGGATTCAAAAGGAACATGGTATGGAGGATTCATTAGCTTGGTTGATTACTCTTCTACTCCATACTCCTTTTGCGCTCACAGCAGCAGTGGAACTATAAACGCAGCAAGCATTAATGCTACCAACTTTTCAGAACTCCAATGCCTATACAGAAGCCTCTTTTACAGAGCTTCTGACTGCAGTAGCCAAAGCATTGAATTTTCTGGAGAGATTGTAAAATATAACATTTTTTTTTCTACACTCCTCTCTAAACTAGAAAATCACCAGATGTTTTTATCTTCAACCACAGGAACATACTTTAAATTTTCTGTTTTACAAGAAGCTGCACAGAAAAAATATATCCAAAGGTAGCTTATATGCAAGTACAACTCCGCTTGTGTTTTTTTAAGGACTGGTAAGACACGTGCCATTCAAAGCTTTTATTCATATAACGGTATCTCCAGTTCACATTACTGAGGGGAGTTTGGCAGTCAGTAACAAAACCAGGAATATTAATGAGAATCATAGTAAAAAAAATGTTGTCTAGCAACCAAGGATGGTTCCACAAGGGCCAGAGCTAGCACTACTTGTTCTTAGAAAGAGTTTGAATTCATTATGTTAGCAAGGTTTCACAGGAGACACAGGGGGTCCCTGTCAAGGCTGCAAGAAGTTGGGGGTGTGGACAAGGCAGCTTACAGGACAGTGTACACTGACCTGAGAGCCTCCTATACCTCAATCAAGGGATCAAGCCTAGAACGTGCTGTAGGTGAGATACCTGGAGAATAAAGGACCCAAACAGGGCCACAGAGCAGAGACTTTGATCTATCCTTCTACTCTTCTTCATTTAAAAAAAACTTGGGTGACCAGTTAGAATGAGCTTAACATAGGTCACATACCACTGGTATAGTGTTTGGCAAATATTTTTAATTTACTTTTATTTATTCATTTATTTTTCTGATTTTGCTAATTTAGTATAATCTGGAAACTGGTATTTGTAAAGAACCCTAATGGGCAAAAAATATATTTAAACCATAATCTGTATTCATTTATAAGGTCACTAGGGTTTTTTTACAACATGATTCTTAAGAAACAGTTATATTCACTTTACAAACGAGTTTTAGCAGATTCAACACAATATATATTTAAAGTCAATTTAATCAGTTTGATTTGACCATTTTACAATAAGCAAGCCCAAATGTATGTTTACTGCCACTTTGTCAAGTCTGTAAACAATGCTAAATGTAGAGCTCTTATACTCACCTCTATAGTGGTCAGTGTCTTTTACCTTCTCTATTCCAGTTCTGTAGCCTCCAGCAAAGTCTTCAGCGTTTGGCACTTTCTGGAGTGTTGGATGCCTGTGTCCCCCTCACACACAGCTGACCATGGCTCGATCTACCAACATTTACACAGGAATCCAGTTTAGGAACACATAGGGAGCTGGGTGGAAGTGTAGTCACCAGGTAGTCACAACATGAACATACAGCCATTATAGGGAGCCTGATTGCTTAGACAAGGCACAGGTAAGGAGAAGAAAAATGCATGGGTGAAGGTAGGCAGGTTATAAATACCAAGGAGTGACAGATTGGCTGAGCAGCACACAGATAGAACAATTACACAGAAAGAAACTGCTCACAGGCTAGAGTCCAGTCTGGTTTCCAACAGCAACTGGAGGACCCAATGAGGAGTGTTAACACAGCATTATCATATTGCAGAAGCATGCTTGAGGTCTGGCCTGGAAGAAACCATTAACCTGCTGTTGACTGTAAGTGCCCTGGTGGGGGGGGGGGGGGGGGGAGTGGGCCTTAACACCCACATATCCCACATATGCATTCATGGTAGCTGAATTTTTTATGTTGAGAGCTCTCTCACTGAACACTCCCAGCACAGTGACTGAGCTGTTACAGACAGCTTCCAGTCTTTGTGATTGAGAGCCAGCAGGACAGACTCTTGATCATGTGAAAATTGTGACAGCCATTTACAGTAAGTACCTGATTGGAAAGGCCACCACACCACCTGACATAAAGACCCAGATAAAGAGCCACTGGGAGAAGACATGAATGGGATAAAGTGTATGGGTAGCCACAATTTGTTTAGTTTTGGAAGGAAGGATTACAACCTTTGTCAGGTTTTTATTGCTGTATGTGTCTCCACTAGGGAGATTAATTCTAACTATAGGTCCTAGTGACCATGGTCACTGATACAGAAAGCGATGTGAAATCCAACATTTATGAGTTGTCCCAGAGGAATATGAAGTAAAGGAATATCTTCCAATGGAGAGACCTTTTCTGGTGACAATTGTCTAAGGCAGGCAATACATCATGCAATTGTCTTTCCTTCAACCATGTGTTGAAGGAAAGAAAATTGCTTGATTTCACCATCAACACAGCCAGTGTTCATGGGAGAATCCTTTCCGCTGCGCTATTATAGTCTGTCAGAATACAATGATCACTGCTAGCAGAAGTTTTACCAACTGTCAGTATTTTTATTGGCAGCCAGTAAAAAATGGTCTCTTTTCTCTTGCCAGTAAATGCCAGCGACAAGAAAATGTTGCCAGTAAAAAACATGGCTGTGACGCTCAGCTCAGAACTGCACATGCACACTCCTGGTCCGGAGCTGGCCAAGACCATCCCAGTGCCTGCTATGGTGTGTTTGGGGCGGGTCTAGTGGAGGCAGTGCCTAAGCGTGTTGTATGATGGCATGGTGCAAGGGAGCAGAGCGGAACGGTTGCGGCCTCGTGTGTGGGTCTGCGGGACAGGTGCAAGGCAACCCGAGAGCAGGACTGTGAATGCTGTTTGGACTGGAGAGGACTGAAGAAACCACCTGGCGCGGAGAGACTCTCACTGTGACTCAGGAGGGGGCATGTCATGTCGGTGAGGTGTCATTGTCATCTGTGCTGATGCACACTGCTGTCAGTGTCACTGTGAGAGTCCATTTCATGTGTGCGTGCCACCCATTATAATATCTTGCCCTCCTGAGTCCTGTCCCTAAGCTACTTACTTACGATATCAAAAATATAATAAATATGTTTTTGCTTTAATATCTAATTGCATATTGTACTTGTTTGTAGCCTAAATACTCACATTCGCATTTAAAACTGAAATATTGTAACTTTTAGAAATGTCAGTAAAAACTTGGCTGTGCCAGTAAATTTTGGGCGCTGTGAGAGTAAATTTCAATCTGGTAGGTTGGCAACACTGGCTAGCAGCTCTAGCAAAAAAGGCTGGTTGTACTGAAGTCAAATGATACATCAACTTCAGTACCTACCCACAGATGGATTGAAATTTGCCCGGATTCTTCTCAACCGGGCAAATTTCAATTTGTCTATGGCCAACTATAAAGGGGATGTCCATTCATTATGGATGTCTCTTAAAATGTTGAACACAGGAAAAAAGACTAACAAGGTTCTCAACAATTTTCTTTTCTATACAAAACAAAGAAAGAATTGGCTTTACCTGTACTTTTATTGCATTAAACAATAAAACACATCCTCACAGAGCACACAGAGGAGGAGTTTAATTAGTCACAGGTACATATGAAACCTTGTATGAACCTTGCGTAGTGTCCATGTGACAGTTTGTATCAGCTGACCTATTCACTGTAAATACACACCGTTCTTGTTATGTTCTCTTTGTCCTACTAAGCTGCAGTAACTGCCAGCATTATATTCACTAGATGCTTGAATTCTGAGATTTAAAAAATGTCGTGTCACCCGTTAAAAAAAAATGCATACACACACAATAACATTTTACAATAAAACATACAAGTGGAAATACTTTACCATTTTATGGTTCTGCTTTGTAGTCACTTCTCATGCAGTTGGTGATAAAATGCAATAGTTCACCTGTTTATTAAAAGTCACAGTACAGTCAATCTAATCTGACAGGTTACGGGGTTCAGTACCGGCACGCTATAGTATGTGTAAGGAATCTTCAACTATTTTGTTCAAGTAAATATTTCTGATGTTATAATTTTTTTATACCAGGAAGCTTAAGAATGTTTAACTTTCTCTTTACAGCATTCTCATATCTTCTGTGGAGAAGAACTTTGTCCTTTACTTATTTTATTGCTTTTATAGAAGGTGTTACAGTAGCATACAGTTTCTAAGCAATACTCTGCAAAACAATATTTTTTTTGCAAATATTTCTCTTCATTTCTTGTGCTCATTGGTTTGCCTCTTTTTTTGGACTTTGCTAACCACTTCAGCCCCGGAAAGATTTCCCCGTTTAGGACCAGAGCACTTTTTGCGATTTGGCACTACATCTCTTTAACCGACAATTGCACGGTCGTACAACGTTGTACCCAAACGAAATTTGCTTTCTTTTTTCCCACAAATAGAGCTTTCTTTTGGTGGTATTTGATCACCTCTGCGTCATTTCTGATCACCGCTATAAACAAAAAAAGAGCGACAATTTTGTAAAAATAACAATATTTCTTACTTTTTGCTATAATACATATCCCAAAACAATATAAAAAACAATTTTTTTCATCGGTTTTGGTCGATTTATATTCTTCCACATATTTTTGGTAAAAAAATCGCAACCAGCGTATATTGATTGGTTTGCGCAAAAGTTGCCGCGTTTACGAATGATAAGAATTCATTTATGGGGTTTTAATTTTTCTTTTACTAGTAATGGCGGCGATCTGTGATTTTTAGCGGGACTGCGATATTGCGGCGGACATGTCAGACCATTTTGACACTTTTTTGGGACCATTGACATTCATACAGCGATCACTGATTACTGTGTAAATGTCACTGGCAGGGAAGGGATTAACAAGCAGGGGGCGCTCTAAGGGTTAACCGTGTTCCCTGTGTGTGTTACTAACTTTATGGGGGCTGGGTTGAGTGGGGGGGGGAGAGTGATCACTGCTCCCATACACAGGGAGCCTGCAATCACATTCCTTCCCCCTGTGAGAACGGAGATCCGTTTGTTTACATACACGGACCTCTGTTCTGTCATTGCGGGGGGAGCGATCGCGAGTAGCCGGCGGACATCGAGTCTGCCCTACCCGCTCCCTGGCTCCCCAGAAACACAGTGAGCGCGCGATCTTTCAGCCGCCATCAGGTGACGGTGCTTTGCGATATCGAACCACTTTGCCGCCGTCATACAGCGGCTGGCGGTCGGCAAGTGGTTAATGCAGTCCACCCTGCACTGTCCCAGAGCTGAAGTCCAGCATATTCTAGATTGTAACCTCTAACGAGCAGGGCCCTCTGATCCCTCCTGTATTGATTTGTATTGTAATTGTACTGTCTGCCCCCATGTTGTAAAGCGATGCGCAAACTGTTGGCGCTATATAAATCCTGTATAATAATAATAATAATAATATGCAGCGCCATATGTAAATCAAATGAATGTTAAAAAGGGGTAATCTTTTCTTTGATAAAATATTCCATATGTCTATATTTTGTTGTTTACCTGGTAATTCACTTTGATTACATATAACCATCAATTTGTTGTTATCTTAAGCTGGAAATGTTTCTTATATTAGATCAATTTTCACTATGCATATACTGGCTTAATTATAATAGTTATATCACTTGACTGCTCTCTATAAATAAAAGTGATATTACCGTCTGGGGGCAAACTACAAATCTAAATTTTATTTTACTTTGAATTCTTTCTGTGCCTTTGAACACTCTTTCTGCATAGATTTTTATAGCATTTGATATCATTTTTACGATACTTATATAATCAGCACGTTTTATTTCCCTTTGTCTGCAAAACAAGTCTGTAGAATCTTTAATAAGGATAGAATTGCAGGATTCGAATTACTTCCTTTTTCACAGTAGTTATAAAACTTATCGTTGGCAAATGAGTTATCAACAACCATTAACAGTCTCATTTAACATCAAAAGATACATATCTCTAGGAAAAGGGAAGTAATAGACAACTGAAGATATGCTATTTGTTCAGTTGTATTATGGCGTCTAGAAGGAGCTCTGAAGAAGCAATGTTCCTGAATTACAAAATTCTAACCTTCATTAGACATGCTTTTGCCCCTACTAGGAATTTAATGTTATGGGGTTCTCTTTAAATACAAAATAATAAGTAGTGAATATTTTTAATACTCAGTGGCAGTTTTAAATTTTAATTTTCTACCTACTTTTTTTTTTATTAAAAGCTGTTTTTTATTTAAGGAACATGGAGACAATCCAAAATGTACAATGTACAAACATTACAAGTTTATAGGAAAGGGTAAGACTCAGTAAACAGTCAAGGTAGTGTATGCAGGATTAGAGAGATGTGAATCATAGGATGGGCAAGAACCATAAGCTGATCAAGTATTGAATAAGGGCATGATAGTCAGGAGGTGATTGTTTCAGTAGCAGGGGATTCTATATGGGTTAAGTGTTGGAAGTACGTTAGTATAGGAGGGTATAGTCTTGAAGAGTAAGAGAGTCTGTAGGAGGATAAGGGGAGCTTAAGTGTTTCTTAAAGGGTTGCAAGAGGGGTAGGGCTGAAGCAGTACCCCGAGTGCCACTTAATCTCTCCAGTTATGCATCGTAAAGTGATTAGGTAATATTGCATCTTCAGGGAACATACAGTATCTCACAAACGTGAGTACACCCCTCACATTATTGTAAATATTTTATTATATCTTTTCATGTGGCAACACTGAAGAAATGACACTTTGCTACAATGTAGTGAGTGCACAGCTTGTATAACAGTGTACATTTTCTGTCCCCTCAAAATAACTCAACACACAGCCATTATTGTCTGAACCCCTAAGTGAAGATGTCCACATTGGGCCCAAAGTGTCAATATTTTGTGTGGCCACCATTGTTTTCTAGCACTGCCTTAACCCTTTTGGACATGGAGTTCACCAGAGCTTCACAGGTTGCCACTGGAGTCCTCGTCCACTCCTCCATGATGACATCACAGAGCTGGTGGATGTTAGAGATCTTGCGCTCCTCCACCTTCTGTTTGAGGATGCCCCACAGATGCTTAATAGGGTTTAGGTCAGGAGACATGCTTGGCCAATCCATAACCTTTACCCTCAGCTTCTTTGGCAAGGCAGTGGTCATCTTGGAAGTGTGTTTTGGGCCGTTATCATGTTGGAATACTGCCCTGCGGTCCAGTCTCCGAAGGGAGGGGATTACGCTCTGCTTCAGTATGTCACAGTACATGTTGGAATTCATGGTTCCCTCAATGAACTGTAGTTCCCCAGTGCTGGCAGCTTTCATGCAACCCCAGTCCATGACACTCCCATCACCATGCTTGACTGTAAGCAAGAAAACATTATTTTTGTACTTCTCGTCTGGTTGCCGCCACACACGCTTGACACCATCTGTACCAAATACATTTATCTTGGTCTCATCAGACCACAGGACATGGTTCCAATAATCCATGTCCTTAGTCTGCTTGTCTTCAGCAACCTGTTTGCGGGCTTTGTTGTGCATTATCTTTAGAAGAGGCTTCCTTCTGGTATGACAGCCATGCAGACCAATTTGATGCAGTGTGCCGCGTATGGTCTGAGCACTGACAGGTTGACCCCCCAGCCCTTCAACCTCTGCAGCAATGCTGGCAGCACTCATACATCTATTTCCCAAAGACAACCTCTGGATATGACGCTGAGCATGTGCACTCAACTTCTTTGGTCGACCGTGGCGAGGCACGTTCTAAGTGGAACCTGTCCTGTTAAAATGCTGTATGGTCTTGGCCACTGTGCTGCAGCTCAGTTTCAGGGTTTTGGCAATCTTCTTATAGCCTAGGCCATCTTTATGTAGAGGAACAATTCTTTTTTTCAGATCCTCAGAGAGTTCTATGCCATGTCGTGCCATGTTGAATTTCCAGTGACCAGTATGAGAGAGTGAGAGCGATAACACCAAATTTAACACACCTGCTCCGTATTCACACCTGAGACCTTGTAAAACGAATGAGTCACATGAGACCGGGGAGGGAAAATGGCTAATTGGGCCCAATTTGGACATTTTCACTTAGGGGTGTACTCACTTTTGTTACTAGCGGTTTAGACATTAATGGCTGTGTGTTAAGTTATTTTGAGGGGACAGCACATTTACACTGTTATACAAGCTGTACACTCACTACTTTACTTTGTAGCAAAGTGTCATTTCTTCGGTTGTCACATGAAAAGCTATAATACAATATCTGCAAAAATGTGAGGGGTGTACTCACTTTTGGGAGATACTGTAGCTTGTTTGTACTTGTTGGCAAGTGTTAACTTAGTTCAACCAGTCCAGGTGTGAATAAACACTATAGGGTTATGTTATGACTTATGTGAATCGGTTCTTCCAGTTCTGCAAAATAGCTGATATGGTGGAACCACTCTCTCGTACTGCGTGTGGTAGGCAATTTATAAAGTCTAGGAATCACTGGTTTTGTTGCATTCAGTAAGGTAAAAGGAATAGAATATTTATTTGTAGTGAAAGACATGTTAGTTCAATGTAGGAGGAATTGAGCTGGTTGTGACCTGAGATTTTCTCAATCAACATATGAACTTTTTGGTCCAGAATGAGCAAATTCATGGGCAAGTCCACCAAATGTACAAGACAGATGCCTTAACCTTATAACATCTCCAACACACATCTGGAATGTCAGGTTAGATTTTGTGTAAGGCTTCTTGTGTGCAGTACTATCTGGTACACCGTTTATAAGTTGTTTCTTGTATATTAATATTGGTGGAGCCTTTAATAAGGTAGAATTTACTTGTTCCCATTCCTCTTCTGTGAGGATGATTTCCAGATCTTTATACCAAGTATATTCAAGCTACAAAACGCTCAGGTGTGAATGGGGCCTAAAGGTGTAAGTTGGCTAGTACAGAAATGTATTAAGTGCATTAAGTTTCACTTTTTTTTGCAAGGAACGATAGCTAGTGTAGATCGAACCTCTGGAAGTTCGGGTTCTGCTGGTTCCGCCGAACTTCGGGACAAAGTCCGGGTCCGGGTGCGGACTTGACCCGAACTTTGACCCGGACCCCGAACCCCGAACCCCATTGAAATCAATGGGGACCCGAACTTTTAGGCACAAAAATGGCTGTAACAAAGTCCTGGAAAGTCCTAGAGGTCTGCAAAAGGAAGGAAAATGGGGGTAAGGGTTGGACAAGTGCCCTACAAAGAAATGGGGATAACTTAAAATAATTTTTAAGCTAAAAATCACATTAAAAAAAAATCAAAATGGAGGTGGATGTGGAGTTGGAGGTTGAGGAGGCAGTGAAAGTGGCGGAGGAGGAGGAGGAGGAGGTAGCCAACACTGTTTTTTTTTATTTTTGCAATTTTTTTTTTTTTTTTTAAACCAGCAATGTAGATGCACTTTTTAATTTTGTGCAAGAAACAATAATCTGCCCCTTTAGGCAACAGTAGGAACCTCTCCCTATAGAACTAGGAGATGATTTTAGATTCTAAAATCATCTCCAATTTGTACAGGGAAAGCCTCCAACTGTTGCTTTAAGGGAAAGATTATTGTTCTAAAATCATCTTCAAAGTGTGTGGGAAAAGCCTATTGCAGGGGCATAGAGCCATATAACTGTTCTAAAATCATCTTCAAAGTGTGTGGGAAAAGCCTATTTCAGCCGCATAGAGCCATATTACTGTTCTAAAATCATCTTCAAAGTGTGTGGGAAAAGCCTATTTCAGCCGCATAGAGCCATATTAGTGTTCTAAAATCATCTTCAAAGTGTGTGGGAAAAGCCTGTTTCAGCCACATAGAGCCATATTAGTGTTCTAAAATCATCTTCACAGTGTGTGGGAAAAGCCTGTTTCAGCCGCATAGAGTCATGTTAGTGTTCTAAAATCATCTTCAAAGTGTATGGGAAAAGCCTATTGCAGGGGCATAGAGCCATATTACTGTTCTTCCAGCCGCATAGAGAGCCATATTATTGTTCTAAATTTTAGAACAATAATATGGCTCTATGCGCCTGCAATAGGCTTTTCCCACACACTGTGAAGATGATTTTAGAACACTAATATGGCTCTATGCGACTGAAAGAGACTTTTCCCACACACTGTGAAGATGATTTTAGAACACTAA
>BLSH010263859.1:1101679-1127132 GCA_018402905.1 Glandirana rugosa
AGGTGTTCTCCCTATAGGGACAGTTGTGACACAACTACCCCCTTAGTTCGTTTACATAAAGGACGATGAGAACCAACGTCCTCTCTTTAAACGAGACAGATACCGGCCGGAATTCGATCGGTATTGATACTGAGCTGTATACTGTGTCCTGTGATGCTGAACTGTATACTATGCCCTGTGATGCTGAGCTGTATACTGTGTCCTGTGATGCTGAGCTGTATACTGTGTCCTGTGAGGCTGAGCTGTATACTGTGTCCTGTGATGCTGAGCTGTATACTGTGTCCTGTGATGCTGGGGCTGTAGACTGTGCCCTGTGATGCTGAGCTGTATACTCCTGACACAATATGTGGAATACAGGGGACGGAGTGGGTGGATTCTATAAGTGATGGGGCTTATTCAAAATAGGAGGGGTCAAAAAGGAAGGGCGGGGCTTGGCACCCCCCTATCCTAAAACTTCACCAGCCGACACTGAATCCATCTATGGCTAGCTTAAGGCCGGCCATAGACAGAGCAAATTTCTCTCCTGCAACCAAGAGTAGCAGGAAATACATTTGCTTGATTCCCCCATCAACACAGTGTTGACAGGGATATCCCTCTTGTGGAGCCATTGTGTTCTCCTGGCAGCTAGCAATAATTGCATGTAAAACTGATCAACTTGGGTGCATTCAGCCAGCCCATAGATGGTTCGAATTTAGGCCGGTTCAGCAGGAATAGGCTAAGATTCAAACCATCTATGGTCGGCTTTAGGCACTGCTAATGTAAGGTGATTTTGAATGAGATCTAACACTGTTTCCGCTGTGCTGCTCACTGTTCTTCTTGCTGGAGTTTCCTCAGCAGGTAAGCAAAAGCCCTGCTTCTACCAGGATGGGTGCCTCTATCCTCACACTAAACTAAATGAGAGATAGAAGAAGCCAGCCATGAAGTAGTTGAACTTACTGAAATATTTCAGTATTGTTTAATTGTATTGCCATACAAGTGCTCCTGTCACGTCACATTCAGAAAGCATAGAGTTTTTAAGATCAAAGTTTTAAAAACCTAATAAACTATTCAAGGCTTGAAGCCTCTGGCCTTTGTATAAAGTTCTTTACGACTTGTTTTAACATATAAACCAAAAACACAGTTTGTGTTTGCCATGCTGACAGAAGTTGCCCACAGTTGTTGAATATAACCACCAAAGTATTTCAATGTATTGCTACATTAAAATTAGATTTTAGCAGTAGGTACATTAGCATGCCTGGACTGTATGCTGATCCAAAGAAAGCCAGCAAACCAAGTCATGACAGTGTTACTTGACTGTGAATTGCAGTTTGACAGGTCCCAGGGTCAAATATTTTGGTATTGTCTGAATGAATGATGGATATAATTTGTTCTTTACATTGTATGTATAGCCAAACTATTTTGTGGAAGGGTTAAAAACCATCATCTATTTTGTTATCCATGCACCATTGAGGATATTTTTCTTCACTTTATGTCTCAGACGTGCAACAGGACATTGTGTAGAAATCTCCTCAAAGTGATGGGAATCCCCACTCATACCATTTTCTTGGTGACAGCTCTAAAATTTTGGATTTCCTCTGACCTTTTGTTTTAGTGACAATGCGCACCTTGACAAATAGAGAGGTGAATCCTACTGGTGGGAACACAGACAACAATGAAATATTGGCAGAGCATCCAACCCTTCCCCATTTAACCCAAAAGTACTCAAAAAATGTTTTTAAATACACTAAAATTTAAACTTTTGGACTTGTATTTTTACACATTTAAGGTTCATGGAAATGTTCAGATACTTTGGGATTTATACACTGAAGGCAAATAGATAATAAGGCAACAGTTCGCTTTGCACAGGAGTTTTCCCCAGGGCATAGTGAATGAGTCGAAGCTCTGCTGACTTCCATTGTCCAATCGTATACAAGCAAAAAATGCTGTTTTTTTTTTTTCCCTTGCGCACAATTGGGTATTCTTGGTGAAGTGAAAGTTCATCGCATTCAGTAAGCTCTGGAGAAAATTTCCTTGCAAAGTGAACACCCTATCAGCCTTTAGTAAATCAACCTCTATAAATCTAGTTCATCAAAGTGTGTTTCATATGAACTATTGCAACTGATCACATTAAAATATTTTCTTTACCTTTGTCATATTCCAGAGCAAGTTTGCAACCGATTGATCACTGTAGAGCAATACAGTCAGTCCTCATGAATAGTAGTTTTGAAAAGGAGGCCTGTTGTGAGTATATTTTGGTTTGAACCTAAGGGTTGGAAAAAGCTTTTTTTTGAACAAAAAAAACAATGAATGTGAAACTTCCTAGTAATTTATCTAATCACTGTCTGATGATTTTAATTATTATTTTTTACAGTAAGAGCATGCTGATATCTCACCTAGGAGGCTGACAATTAAAATACAAAGCAAGAAACGTAATAGTACAGAAATGCCAGAAGAACTGGACAGTTTATGCACAAAAGTTAATATTCCACAAGTCATACGCATCTAGTTAAGTTTTATGAACCATACAACCTGCTATTATAAAGACTAATGTTGATATTTTCACATGGGTCAACATGACACGCCTTACGGATCATTCAAATTGTGTGTATCCTGTAAACAGAAATGAAAATTCATGGATGCAATAAAAAAGAGCCACTTGCTATTGATCTTGATCTCTGCTGTACCATGTATGCTAGTTCACCACCATCACCAGAAAGTCCATACATTCACATACACTCTGCCTAACTGGGTGAGTGAAACTCTATTAAAATAATCTTCATATAAAAGGGAAAAACAACAGTTTGTTGACAGTTAGCATATCATTAAGGTCCAAGGTGGTACAAATGTTTCAAAATCCTGTTTTGTATTTTGGTCATGATATAAAAATTGTTTTATAATTGTTTCTGGTTTTATACAGGAAATGTAGTAGCTTTGCACACCAGCAAGATAATAGGGGAAATGTCACCATTTAGCTCTGTTACTTATGTATGTACACCATAGGCGTGCGCAGGGGGTGTGCCAGGTGTTCCTGGGCACACCCTAATCACTCTGTGTGGTACCCACTCCCCTTACTGCCCGGGATTTCTACCGCATTGCCCCCCCCCCACAGTGCTGCTGGCTTCCCTCCTCTCCTCTCTCCTCACCTGCTGCAGGGGGGATGTTTCAGGATGGAGAGTGCGAAAGGGGCTAGTCAATATGTCATTTTCCAGCCCCTTCCTTTGGTAAATGAACACAGTGAACACACTCACTCACTATGTTCATACACAAACTGAAGCATAATTAACACAGTTTCATATGCTTCAGTGTGCTTGAGCTTTTGGGTGCACACCCTAATGCAATAGGTGCGCACACCTATGATGTACACATCATAAATGTCATGATCAGTTTACTTATTGCATGCCCCAAGCTAAACACATCTTTTGAAATAGAACACATTATTAATTATATGTCTGTTCTTAATTACTATTTTAAACAGTAAATCATAAAGCACTACATATAACAAAGAAGCATGTGGCACTGGAAATAAGAGAGAAGCATTAGGCTCTGTATGTAAGAGAGAAGCAAGAGACACTGCATGTAAGAAAAGTACTGTAAGTATGTGGCATTCCATGCATTACAGAGGCAAGAAGTGCTATATGTAAAACAGATAAATAATAGAAATACCAATGCACTACCAAGTGCGACAATAGAAAAATAATGAGTGAATAAGATAAAATAAAGCAAAAGATAGAGCTACCAATCCTTATAATGTCACCACATATAATAATCAAATAAATAAGAATAACGGAACGGCGCTAAAGCTAATCCCTTGATAAAGTCACGTGCCAGTGGTGCAACGCGTCGGGCGGAGCCAGGTGACGTCACTTCTGGTCTACGGCCGAGACAAGAAGTTCGGAATTTTTCCACGCTGTATTGTTGCGTGACCCCTCGGTCACTGTGTTTTACACATATCTATCCGAATTTAAATGTAAGTGACTATGTTGTTTTATTAGTTATTTTAATATACTACACTATGGAGAACCTTGATTCCATTTCATGTGCGAGCTGAGTCTGATTTACCATGGGATGATCTTCACTAGTCGATGACTGACACTTTGAAAGCGTATTATTATCTACTATAATACAGTGATGTATAATCGGTTGTTTGGATTGAGCACCGTTTGGCATCACTATTTGATCGTCATTGGATCACGGTATCTATTGATGTAGACTTTCTTCCTTTTTGGTTAACATTATTATTTTTGCACTGGACTTGGTTTTATCACAATTTTTTTTTTTATTTCTATATTTTATTACTACTGGACTTCCATGCATCATATGCTGAGTGTTTGCACAATATTTTTATTTTTTTGTGTTTATATTGTATATTCATTTGTATACAGTGTTGATTTTCACAAACAACACATTTATACTTTAGACATATGCAAGAAGTTTTTATATTTTGTGATTAGATTGAGCATTGTTCTGTTATTCTTATCTATATGTAAAACAGAAGTGCGAGGCACTGCATGAAGTGCAAGTGTGTAGTACAGAGGTGTGAGGCACTGCATGCAGTCTAAAGGCATGAGGCATTGCAAGTAACAGAAAGGCTTGATGCACTAAATAATACAGAGCAGTGTGAGGCTCTAGGATTGATTTACTAAAGGAAAATAGGCTCATTACTTAGCAAATGTAGTTCCATTCCCCCTGCTCTGCTGCCTTTCATCATCCAATCACGTGCAAGCAAAATACTTTTTTTTTTTTTGCTTGCACGTGATTGGATATTCTTTGCAAAGTTTTCATCACATTCATTAAGCTGAGTGTAAATTTTGCAAAGTGAACATGCACTACCTTTTTTTAGTAAATTAACTCCACTATATGTAGGCAAGAGACACTTACCCTGATTTACTAAAGCATATTTACTCCACAAAGTGATTTTCAGTTTGCAAGAAAATTCACCCTTTGCTTAATGAATTTAATCATACGAACGATTATTTAATTGTACAAGCAAAAATCTTTTTTTTTTTTCTTGCATGTGATTGGGTGTTTTTTTGCAAGGGGAGTTTCCATCCCACTAACTACACTACACTTACTAAGCTAACTGAAAATTCCCTTGCAAAATAAAAATTCACTTTGCAAAGTGAACATGCTCTACTCCTTTAGTAAAGTAGCTACCATGCACAACTGCACCAGATTTTACACTCTCTAGTTTTAATTAGTCAACCCCTGTGAGTAATAAAGAGGTATAAATGACTAAATGTGTAGAGAGGTGTATTTATTAACCACTTCCCGCCTGGCGCATAGAGAAATGACGTCCGGGCGGAGGGTTCATTATCCTGACTGGACGTCTATTGACGTTCTCAGGATAAGCCGCTGGCGTGCGCCCGCCGGAGCGCGCATCGCGGCGATCGTGCACGGCTGTTTACCGTATGATCGGCTGTGTATAAGACACAGCCGATCACAGCATGCCGGTAAACGGCAGCGCGCCGCAAGTGCATGCTGTGCACGCGCCCGGAGGCGCGCTCACGTGATCGGGGGGGAGCGGGTGTCCCTTGGACACAGCGCTTTCCCGATCTGTAAACAGCCAATGAAATTGGCTGTTTACCATGTGACCGCTGTGTCCAGTCACAGCCGGTCACAAATGTAAACAATAGAGAGTAACTGTCTGATCCCTGCTTTTACTCCTCACACACCGATCGTGTGAGGAGAGAGCAGAGCAGGGATCAGTGAGTTATTTCAGTGTCTGTCAGTCAGTATACTGTGCACAACACAACACCCCCTCAATAAAGAGGACCTGTCACCAGTACTGTCAACAGCCCATCTGTCACACAGCCCATCTGTCAACAGCCCATCTGTCACACACCCCATCTGTCACCACAAGTACCGCCATCGGTACCGCTACACAGTACCGCCACCGGTACTGCCACACAGGCCAGCCACCAGTACCGCCACTGGTACCACCAAACGGAATCCGCTATTAGAACAGCCATCTGTATCACCACACAGGCCAGCCACCGGTACCACTAAATAGCCATAAACAGTATCACCAGATCCGCCACCAGTACCGCCAACTGTACCGCCACACAGGCCAGCCACCAGTACCGCCACCGGTACCACTAAAAACATCCGCTACCAGAACAGCCATCAATATCACCCCACAGGCCAGCCCCCAGTACCACCACCGGTACCACTAAACAAATCCGCTACCATTGCAGCCACCCGTATCACCAGATCAGCCACCAGTACCGCCATCGGTACCGCCACACAGGCCAGCCACCAGTACAGCCACCGGTACCACTAAACGCAGGTCCACCACCAATACCGCCACCCATCAGTACTGCCATCAGTATATTCACCAGGCCCACTATCATGTCTCAAAGAGGATATATCCCTGAGGAGGCGTATAAAATTCTTGCCAAGTCGGATAATGAGAGCAACGGGGAGCTCTCATCAAACGATTCTGGTTCAGAGTATGAGCTAATAGAGGGCAGTGAATCAGAGTCCGATTCAGCTGAGGAAACCGCCCCCCCCCTCCTAAAAGAATGAGACGATTAGGCCCAAGAACCGAAGACCTGCCCACCACCAGCAGCACCAGACCCCAGGAAGAGGAGCCCAGTACTAGCACTGGAACTACACGCCCAACCCCAAGAACCCTAATCCGTGCCTGGGCCCAGTCCTTCCTACCCAGTTGCCCTGGCAAGCCCCGTGTGGTTTCCCGCCAACTCAGGGTCTGCAATAGTCCCCAATTTCAACGGACAACCAGGTGTGCAGGTTGACACCACACATTTTTCCCCATTGGACTATTTTCATTTGTTTTTCACCCCCGAATTGCTACAGAGCATGGTGGACCAAACCAATCTGTACGCAGAACAATTCATAGATGTCAATCCCACTTCATCTTATGCCCGCATTCCATTGGCGACGTCTGACACTGGATGAATTAAAAATATTTTTGGGCCTCACACTGAATATGGGCATTACACAAAAAAATTAACTCCATGGGTATTGGTCCACCCACCCAATCCACCACATGCCCATATACTCAGCTGTCATGTCCAGGACAAGATACGACATGATAATGCGTTTCCACCATTTTACTGATAATTCGCAGTGCCCTCCCCGAAATCACCCCATCCATGATAAATTAAATACGTTACGCCCCATAATTAATTCATTTTCCTAGACATTCGCCCAAGTTTTCATCCCAGATAAAAATATCTGTGTGGATGAGTCCCTCATCCATTTCACTGGCCGTCTGAATTTCAAGCAGTACATACCCAGCAAGAGATCCAGGTATGGAGTAAAACTTAACAAGTTGTGCGATCGATCCACTGGCTATGTGTACTCCTTCAGAATTTACGAAGGTAAAGACTCCCAACTCCAGCCCCATGATTGCCCCACATATATTGGGACCAGTGGGAAGATTGTCTGGGAGCTGGCATACCCCCTCTTTGGAAAAGGACACCACCTATACTTGGATAATTATATCAGCCTGTCCCTATTTCGTCATCTTTATCAAAAGAAAACCCTGGCCTGCGGCACCTTCAAGAAAAACATTAAGGGCTTCCCAAAAAATCTCATAACCCGAAAGCAAAAAAACGGGGAATCTGCCTTCATGAGGAATGAAGAGGTATTGGCCATGAAGTGGAGGGACAAAAAAGATGTCTACATCCTCTCCACTATCCACAATAACAACTCAGTGGAGATCCAAAGAAGACAAGGCCCTGTTGTAAAGCCCAAGTGCGTCCACGATTACAATCTATTCATGGGGGGGGAGTGGATTTAAATGACCAGATGGTACAGCCCCATTTATCTACCCGTAAGTCCCGTTTTTGGTATAAGAAAGCCACATTTCACCTTTTTTCATATGGCCAGGTATAATTCGTTTGTGTGTTACATCGAAAAAATTATTACTGCCCTCATTTATCAACAAGGACCCATCCCAGAAAGTGTTCGCTCTGACAGTGTAAGTTGACTCCACGAACAACATTATCCCATCCCCATCCCCCCACAGAATCCGGAAGAAGACGACAGAAGAGATGCCGTGTATGCTCCAGCAGAGGAATCAGAAGAGATACCATGTATTATTGCCCCGACTGTCCCTCCCAACCTGGCCTGTGCATCGGACATTGTTTCAAAAATTACCATACACAAATCACATATTAGTTCCCCATATAGACTTTAGACTGCCATTTCCCGTTTCAAATACCTGTGTGGATCATTTGCTTGCTACCACGTTAACTGACCCTGGCCTGTTTACCGACAATGTCCTTGCCTGCCGTTTCAAACCATGTTTCTGACCTCAACGTTAACTGACCCTGGCATGTTTACCAACAATGTCTTTGCCTGCCTTTTCAAACCATGTTTCTGACTTCCATGTGTATGACCTCGGCCTGTTGATTGACCATGTTTTTGCCTGCCACTTGGACTGATCTTTTGCCCTTATACATTAGTACACAGGGGTCTCACATATGTGAGGGGCTCCAGAAAGCGTTCGGAGTATAGAAAACCAGTGTTTGGTTTTCTGTGTTCTAGAACAGGGTCTGGTTTCACGGAGACTTCAAAGCGTTTGGGTGGGAGAAGCCTCTACTCCTGTCCCCCTGGCCCTAAGCTTGATGGCCCTTCCTGCTGCCTGGACCAATTCTTTGGCTGTGCTGACCATATCGCTGCCTGTAATGACCCAGGACTTTATGGACCTTTCTTACTGCTGCCTGGACCAATACTTTGGCTGTGCTGACCATATTGCTGCCTGTAATGACCCAGGACTATCTGGACCATGTTTCTTCCTGCTGCCTGGACCAATACTTTGGCTGTGCTGACCATATTGCTGCCTGTAATGACTCAGTACTTTATGGACCATGTTTTTTCCTGCTGCCTGGACCAATGCCTTGGCTGTTATGACCATATCTCTGCCTACTGCCTCTACTGACTATGGATAGTATTTCTGCCTTGACATCTCTGCCTGCTACCTGGACCAATGCTTTGGCTGTGCTGACAGTATTTCTGCCTGTACTATGGACAATATTCCTGCCTGCTGCTTGGACAATTGCTTTTGTTGTCGCTGACCACATCCCTGCCTGCTGCCTGGACTGATGCCCTCCTCTGTGGACCACTGCACTACTAAAACCACAGGCAATCTTTTGTTATTTGGTATGTACATGTTATGTGTTACAAATATGAAGAGCCTTCATAAATATGATTGGTAGTCAGAAAATGGTATGTGTAATTTATGCTCCTAGAACGCCTGGAAGTGCTACTTGGATGTTGGGCCTCTATATGATTATACGTTGGGGTGTTAACTTTCCAAAATGGGGTCATTTTGTGGGTAATTCCATTGTCCTGGTGTTTCAGGGCCTTCAAAAGTGTAATAGGTGGTTTAGAAATGAGATATGTAATTTGTGCTTCTAAAATGCCTGGCGGTGCTGCTTCAATGTTGGGCCTCTGTATGTGGCCAGCCTGTGTAAAAGTCTCACACATGAGGTATCCCCATACTCAGGAGGAGTAGCAGAATGGATTTTGGGGTGTCAATTTAGCTATGTGCATGCTTTGTGTTAGAAATATTTTATAAATGGACAACTTTGTGTAAAAAAAATGCGTTTTCATTTTTTTTCCACATTTTCCAAAAACTTCTGGAAAAAAATGAACCGTTCAAAAGACTCATTATGCCTCGTAGATTATACATTGGGGTGTTAGCTTTCCAAAATGGGGTCATTTTGTGGGTAATTCCATTGTCCTGGTGCTCCAGGGCCTTCAAAAGTATAATAGGTGGTTTAGAAATGAGATGTGTAATTTATGCTTCTAAAATGCCTGAAGGTGCTAGTTCAATGTTGGGCCTCTGTAGGTGGCCAGGCTGTGTAAAGATCTCACACATGTGGTATCGCCATACTCAGGTGGAGTAGCAGAATGGATTTTGGGGTGTCATTTTAGCTATGTGCATGCTATGTGTTAGAATTATCTTATAAATGGACAACTTTGTGTAAAAAAAATGCGTTTTCATTTTTTTCCCACATTTTCCAAAAACTTCTGGAAAAAAATAAACCGTTCAAAAGACTCATTATGCCTCATAGATTATACCTTGGGGTGTTAGCTTTCCAAAATGGGGTCATTTTGTGGGTAATTCCATTGTCCTGGTGCTCCAGGGCCTTCAAAAGTGTAATAGGTGGTTGAGAAATGAGATGTGTAATTTATGCTTCTAAAATGCCTGAAGGTGCTAGGTCAATGTTGGGCCTCTGTATGTGGCCAGGCTGTTTAAAAGTCTCACACATGTGGTATTGCCATACTCAGGAGGAGTAGCAGAATGCATTTTGGGGTGTCATTTTAGCTATGTGCATGCTATGTGTTCGAAATATCTTATAAATGGACAACTTTGTGTAAAAAAAATGCGTTTTAATTTTTTTTTCACATTTTCCAAAAACTTCTGGAAAGAAATGAACCATTCAAAAGACTCATTATGCCTCATAGATTATACCTTGGGGTGTTAGCTTTCCAAAATGGGGTCATTTTGTGGGTAATGCCATTGTCCCAGTGTTCCAGGGCCTTTAAAATTGTAATAGGTGGTTGAGAAATGAGATGTGTAATTTATGCTTCTAGAACACTTGATATGTGGCCAGGCTGTGAAAATGTCCCACACATGTGGTATCGCCATACTCAGGAGGAGTAGTAGAATGTGTTTTGGGGTGTACTTTGTGGTATGCATATGCCATGTGAGAGAAATAACCTGTTACAATGACAATTTTGTGAAAATTTTTTTTTAAAAAAACATAATTTTGCAAAGAATTGTGGGAAAAAATGAAACAATGAAAAAACTCACTATGCCTCTTACTAAATACCTTGGAATGTCCACTTTCCAAAAAGGGGTCATTTGGGGGGTATTTGTACTTTCCTGGCTTGTTAGGGTCTCAAGAAATGAGAGAGGCCTTCAGTACATCAGGTGTGATCGATTTTCAGTGATTTGCACCAAAGTTTGTAGACTCTATAATTTTCACACAGACTAAATAATATCCACCAATTTGGGTTATTTTTACCAAAGATATGTAGCAATATACATTTTGGCCCAAATTTATGAAGACAAATTACTTTTTTGCAAAATTTTATAGTACAAAATAAAAAAAGTGTTTTTTTTTCAAAATTTTCGCTCTTTTTTCGCTTATATCACAAAAAATAAAAAACCCAGCGGGGACTAAATACCACCAAAAGAAAGCTCTATTTGTGAGAAAAAAATTATAAATATTTTGTTTGGATACAGTGTAGCATGACTTAGTAATTGTCACTCAAATTGTGAGAGCACTGAAAGCTGAAAATCGGTCTGGGCGGGTAGTGTTCTAAGTGCCTGGTATTGAAGTGGTTAAAGAAGCATCAAATGTATTGAATTTCTAAACAAATTGTTTTACTATTCCAGATGGCTCTCCATTGACTACACAGTTAAAATCTAGCAAGTCCACTACATTAATGCAAGAAAATTTCAAATCCTATTCAGGACCTACCTGACTCGGTTCTTGAGGTATAACAAATATATTTTCCCTATTAACTTTTCACAAGTTTGAAATGAGAAGTTCTATAGGAAGGATAAGGTCAGTGCAGAGCCTAGCAATGGATGTTGCAAGCCTGCCACGAGTTGGGGATCAGAGAGCCACAAAGGACAGGGAAGGGAGGTATCAGTAACCCAAAATTTGATTGATTTTGAAAAAAATAAAGTGAAATATGTCTGAATGGTTGTTACATTACTCCACTGTGCCTCTCTGATAGAAATGGGATGAAAAAAAGGCACCTATAGACATAAGACAACAGACGTAAGATTTAAATGCTACACATGCACTGTACTGAACTGTATATGATATATGTGCATATTTATGCCCTTTGTAAACATCCCCGATACCAGCCTTATCTCTGGGGGTTGATAACAATTGCCTAGGTAAATCTATCCTGGGTGATATTATTTCTCTTCTGAGCTCAGTAAACTTGGAGGGGGTGATTTCAGCACGTATGGCCCTAGACACATTATTATTTTCTCATATGTCCATTTTTAATGCATCATCTAGCATCTACACATCACCGATCCTCTTCCAAAGTGAATGATGCCAAGCTTCTCCTAACCCACTTCCTGTGAGCCTCCCTGTGTTATTATGCAGGCCTGAACTCACAGTACTCCTTCCTGCACAGTACACACAAGTCAATATGTGAGCACTGTGCTGTCAGGGAGTAGCGATTGGCTATCACTGTCACTGGAGGAAATGAAGTAGGGTGAGTGGTGGTGGAGTCCTAACACCTGGACTAATGTTGTATATTGCACTATAGTTCCATTCCCTGGGTGTTGAAAGTTCTCCGTAGAACTCTACGGCCCTTAATTCTATTATGCATCTCCACAATTTTGGTGGGGTGGGTCAGTGTTTAGCTCTGTGTGGAGTTACTCTTTAATAAAGACAGCACAGCTGGAAAAGGAAGGAAGAACTTAAATAATTTGTAACTGGAATAGGGTCTGCCACGGGGAGTCAGATTAACACTACAGAATCACTTCTTCCATACCACTCAAGACAGCTTTAGTTGTATGCTGAATAGATAAATAGCTCAGTTTCAAGTCTTTAAATATATGGATTTCATATCACTTTCTGTCTGCCTGTCTATATCCGTAGCATGCATTATAAGTTACAATGAACTATAACCACAACTGTGCCCTGTTACTATTGAGTGATTGAAAAATACCCTATTCACAGATCCTTTGCAGGTGTCGCTAATTCTCATCTGTTTGAGATAAGTGGAGGCTTGGGAAACATTGTAGGTGCACTAGAAGACAGATTAAGCGGATTCTCTCTATTATTTTTGAAAATAATAGCAAGGATTTATTACACTTTAATACTTTCCATTGAGTTATAGACTTAATGTATATGTAACTAAAGAAAACTTCTCCTTTCAGAAAAATAGAGGTTACCATGGCTGGCATTCTACAAATGCTGTTTGCATGGCTCACATGTTGGACTTCCATAGTTTAACCACTTCTATACTATGCACTTAGAACACTTTACTATCAGACCAATTTTCAGTTTTCAGTGCTGTTGGGCTTTGAATGACAATTGCGCAGTTGTGCAACGCTGTACCCAAGCAGATTTTTTAGCTTTTTGTTCCTACAAATAGAGCTTTCTTTTGGTGGTATTTGATCACCCCTGCGGTTTTTATTTATTGCGCTACAAATAAAAAAAGACCGAAAATTTTGAAAAAAAAAAATTCTCTATTTTTGTCACAAAACTTTGTAAATAAGTAATTTTTCTCCATAACTGGTGGGCACTGATGAGGCTACACTGACGGGCACTGGTGTGGCAGTACTGAGTGGCACTGATGAGGTGGCACTGATGATGAGGCACTTATATGCAGCGATGACGAGCACTATTAGGCGGCACTGATAAGCAGCACTGACGGGTACTGAGAGGTGGCACTGATATACAGCACTGATGGGCACTGATATGCAGCACTGACGGACACTGCTAAGTGGCACTGATGGGCACTCATAGACAGCAGTGATTGGCACTCATAGGCGGCACTGGGCACTGATAGGTGGCACTGATGGGCACTGATAGGTGGGCACTGGTAGGTGGCAATGGTGGGCACTGATATGTGGCACTGGTATGCATTGATAGGGGCACTGGTGGGCACTGATAGGTGCACTGGTGGGCACTGGTGGGCATATACACTCATAGGGGCTCATTCCCTGGTGGTCTAGGGTGGCATCTGAAGGTGGCACTGAGTGCCATCCACACTGAGCACTTAGTCACTTACCTGGTGGTCTAGGGGGGTCTCCCTGGTGGTCCAGATCGGCTCCCTGGTGGTCCCTGGTCGGCTCCCTGGTGGTCTAGGGTGGCGATCCGTGGGAGGGCTGTGCTGATAAATCATCAGCACAAACCCTCCCTGTCAGGGATGCAGCCGATCGGCTCTCCACTCCTCAGGTCTGTAGAACTGAGTACAGGAAAGCCGATAAACGTCTCTCCTGTGTTACACTGTGACCAGCCGTGATTGGTCACGGCTGGTCACATGGTAAAGTGCTTCAGATCGAAGCGCTTTACCGAGATCGGTATTGCGTGGGGTCAGATTGACCTCCCACACCACCGATCGCCGTGATGCGCGCCCCCCCGGGCGCGCATCGGCTTGTTATCCTGAGGATGTCATGTGATGTCCAGTCAGGATAACTGAGCCACTTCCCGGCCGTCATTCTGCATACGGCGGTCGGGAAGTGGTTAATCGACTGACCCAGAGCAAGCATGTAAATTACAATGTTACATAGTTGGTAAGGTTGAATAAAGACATCAGTCCACTCAGTTCAACCTGTGTAGGTGTGTGTGTGTAAAAAAAATCATTCCCGTATCCCCTTATATTGTTTTTGCTAAGATGCATGTCGAAGAGTCTTTTAAAACTATCCATACTTTCTACCAACACCACCAATTGTGGAAGAAACTTCCACATCCTTATCGCCCTGACGGTGAAAAACCCCCTATGCAGCTTGAGGTTAAGCCGCTTCTCCTCCAGTCTCATCGTGTGGCCTTGTGTCCTCTTACACTGCCTGGGACTAAAAAGTTTCATACTTATGCTGGGATCACCATTGAGATATATGTATATCGCTATCAAATCTCCTCTCAAGCGCCTCTTCTCCAGGGAGAACAAACTCAGTGTTTTGTTGTTCCTCATAATTGAGGTCCTCCAGTCCCCATATTAATTGAATTGCCCTTCTTTGGACTCTCTCCAGCTCTAGCACATCCCTTCTAAGTATTTGTGACCAGAACTGGACGGAATACTCCAAATGCAGCCAAACCAGAGTTTTGTAAAGTGGCAGAATAATCGTTTTATCTCTGGAGTAAATTCCATTTTTAATGCATGCTAATATTCTGCTGGCTTTGGTACCCGCTGCTAAATAAACACTTAGGCCTTTCAGTGCATTTTTCACACACTGCACATGAATTAGCAGTCCTTGCGAGACATGTGGGGGTACCAGTTAATTATTAATGACACTTCAAATGCATCCTGCAGTGCGATTTGCAAAAGTAGCGCTTGCACTACTTTTTGCGCATTCCAGTGCGTTTTGCAGCTCATTCAAATAAATGTGCTGTTAAAACTGAAGTGCCAGGGACCACACATTCCAGTGTAAATCAGTCCGGACATCCATAGATTCTTCTTCTTTCAAGTCTGGCATTTATTGGAGTCATTGGGTCCCATGCAACTAGCATTTTTCGAAGATGAATAGGGTTGCCACCTCATCCCTTTAAACCCAAACACATATGAATTGCACAGGTTCTGAAGCAAATTTAATGCAGATAAGGCACCAAGTGAGTTTAATTATCGCCTTAATCAACCACAGAACCCGTGTAATTAATATGTGTTTGGTTTTAAAGGGATGAGGTAGCAACCCTAAAGAAGAACAGCAATGGCGGCCATGTATTTTAATTAGGGAATGTTTACTTAAAGGACCTTTATGGTCACAGCATACACTTTCATTTTATCAGATCAGCATTGTAATAGCAATATAAAAAATATTTTTTTTTGCTAATCTAATATAAGCTTAAATGAACAATTTCCTTTCGTGTTGTGAGTGCCAACTGTCTGCTGGCCATCTCTTTCTACAACTTTCTGGATTCCCTGCTTGCTTTGAGGTCTCTCTTCTGCTATTTACTCTGTGAGCACTACATGTCCCATGATATCTTGCTGCCTTCAAGCCGTGATTCCTGTACTAACTCCACCTCCTAAACCCTTCTTTCCTGTCAGACTCCATGGCAGCCTATGTGTGGGTTAACCCCGCCTCCTCTCCAATGCTATAGGACCCCATTCCCATATATGTGTGCTTCCAGCCAGAGACTGTGTTCCTTTTTTGTCCTCCTCCTTGGATCGGTAACATGTGCACTTACGTTTCATGGCGTCCAATTCCGGAAAGTCAGGCATACTGATAAACGCGGTGCAGCCCAGGGCCCAGCCACGGGCAGTCGAGTGGCTTCAGGCACAAGTGTCCAGTGGTGGGGACAGCCTGTGTATGCCCAGAAAGAGGAGATGCTCAGCAGGAGTGCAGCTGGCTGGCAGTGGCAAGGGGTCTCGGAGGTGGCACTCCATGGCAGCAGGTTGTGTTTTTTTCATATTACATCCCCCTGATTGTCCGCTTGTTACCTTAGTTTTTCTCTCTCTCTCCCCTTCCTTTCCTTCTACCTCCTGGCTGCCTGCCTGGTTCCTATGGCGTCTGGAGCACTTGTGCATTCTAGGATGCCGCATCGGTTCCGAGTCTTGGCCGCGACTAGCATCGGTGCATGCGTGGGCCTTGAATGGAATTGAGGCCTGGTTCGTGCATGTGCGGTTCGCTCGAAGACCCAGCGGCCACGCTGGTGCCGTACGGCGGATCCCTGTGATGCAGGCGCGATGACATCACAGGAGCGGGGAATTTAAAGAGCTGTCAGCCCCAGAGTTCCTTAGGAATCTCTGAGGGCAGTATTGCGACTGCTTCCCCAGGCCCTAGGTATCCTGTTAGAGGTAAGCCCCAGCTGGGGGTCGACGGTTCTGGGATGTCGGCTCTTAAAGGGCAAGTAGGCTCCTGTGTTACAATTTCCCTTTCCTCTCGTCCAGGACTATTGGTATTGTTTCCTGCAGTCCGCAGATGTATTGTCTGGAATTCCTGCCAGGTCGCCATGGACAAGTAACCTCCCTCCTGTGGTCAACCCCCTCGCACAAGGTATGTGCAGGAGGGGAGGGAGGGGCCAGGAAAGCTCAGGGATGAACCAGCACACTGACAACTCGCTTTGTTTGTCTTCCTCTTTCCTTCTTTTTTTTTCTAGCCTTTCCAGGTCAGACCGCCAGAACGTAGTCCAACACGATAGAGACCCTGCCAGGCCACAACATCAACAGTCTTCGTCCAGATCCAGACATGACTCTCCGTCTGGGGGCCATCATCAGAGGAGATGTTTTCATTCCTCCTCCAGGCACCGCTCCCACTGCCACGACAGCCGCTCTGGTAGCAGAGCCTGCTGAGGACGTGGGGCACGAGTCCCACAGGGCAAGTCTCTGTGCGATCTCTGTTATGCTCGGGTGGTCAGGGAAAAAGAGACTGAGAATCAGCAGATGGAGTCACTGGTAAAGCGTGTTGTGCAGCAGTCCCTAAAGGAATGGGGCACGTCCCACACGCAGAGCAAATCCACCACCATGTCAGGCTCAGTGGCCGATGAGGCCCAGGAGGATACGGCCTTATTCCGGCCTTAAGATGCCTCACTCAGGTCTTCGGACAGCGAGATGGAGGGAGACGACTTCTCAGGCGGCTTTAACTTCGCCCTAGTCTCCCCATTAATCAAGGCAGTAAAAGAGGCCCTTAAGTGGGAAGAACCCTCCACGCTCCCAGCTAAACAGAGGAAATTCTTTAAGCCCCTGGGGAAAGAACCCCCCAATTTCCCACTCTTGGGGGAACTCAAAGACATTATTGTGGAAGAATGGGAGAAGGTGGACAGAAAGACGTCCTGGTCAAGCAAGACCTCAAGGCTCTATCCGTTTAAAACGTGGAGAATGCTCCCCTTGTTGACACGGCCCTGATGTGCCTGGCCAAGCACCTTACTCTTCCCCTTGAGGATGCAGTGTCCTTCAGGGATAGGGTCGAGAGGAGTATCGACCAGGATCTCAAGAGAATCTACGGGCTGGCTGGTTCGGCCTGCAAACCCGCTTTGGCCCTCGCCACAAAGGAATCCTTGACAGAGAACATACATTCGGTGATCAGGGGCATCTCTGAAGAGTTGGCTGGGAGTTCAGCGGTTCAGGAACTGAAGCTAGCGACAGCTTTCCTGGGGGAGGCTTCCATTTGAGATTGGGCCCGTCCAGGCGGGTTGGGTAGGGGTGCGTCTGCGTCTTTTCCGGCACGTCTGGACGGCCTCGATCTCGGACTACTGGACCATCAAGACAGTGTCAATAGGTCACACTTGGTCCTTCACCGCTACTCCTCCTCTCAGATTTGTCGCAACGCTACTACCACGGTCAGAAGAGAAAAAGCAAGTCCTCTTGGATTATGTGGATTCATTGGTGGAGCAGGAAGCCGTGGTGCCTGTCTCGAATTTGACCTATTTGAACAAATTCATAAAGTACGAGAGGTTCAAGATGGAGACACTGTCTACAATTCAGCAAGCCATGCAGCCTGGCGACTGGCTGATTTCGATAGACCTAAAAGATGCATATTTCCACGTACCGATGGAGGAAGAATTCCGCAAGTTCCTTTGGTTCGCAGTCGGGCCGAGGCATCTGCAATTTACCTGTCTTCCTTTCAGGCTCTTGACTTTGCCCTGCACCTTTATCAAAGTTCTTCTGGCCATGGTGGTACTCATCAGGACCAAAGGGAACCGGTTGTACCACTATCTCGACTATCTCCTCCTACTCTCTCAAGAAAAGGAGCAGCTGCTTGTCCACAGAACTCAAGTTATTTCCACCCTGGTCGAGTTTGGCTGGCTGATAAATCTACAGAAGGGCCAGCTGGAACCAGTGCAGTGCTTAGTATATCTTGGGGCTCAGTTTGACACAGTAGAGGGCACAATCTCCCTGCCAGCAGAGAAAATCCCCATCATCCGAGAGAGGGTGTCACGGGCCCTAACATCCTCGTACCTGAGGGCCTCTCACTGCCTCAAGATCATTGGCACAATGATCTCCACAACACCCATGGTCAAATGGGCCCTTTGGAAGCTTCATCCCTTCCAGACAGAGTTCCTCCGGCAATGGGAGTCAGGCAAGAACAGCCAACTCATCCGCATAACATCGGCCATGAGGGCCAGTCTCCCCTGGTGGCTGCAGCGAAAGAACCTGCTTACGTGCCACTCTATCGCCCCCATCTCATGGGCTGTGGTCACCACTGATGCCAGTGGTGTGGGATGGGGAGCTCATTACAAGTCAGAACTGGCACAGGGCAGTTGGGATCCCCGCATCTGCATCCTGGGCTCAAATGTTCTGGAACTTCGGGCAGTCTTTTGTGCTTTACAAGCCTTCAGTCATATCATCAAAGGGAAGGCGGTCTGTTAAGAATGGACAATACCGTGGTGGTCTCCTATGTTAAAAGACAGGGGGGGACTCGGAGCCCCACCTTGCTCCGAGAAGTCGAACCAATCATGTCGTGGGCCCAGAGGAACTTAGTCAACCTTTCGGCGGTGTTCGTTCTCGGAGCTCAGAACGTTCAAGCAGACTTTCTCTCGAGGGTACGACTAGGCAACAACGAATGGTCTCTCCACATGGAGACATTCAAATGGATTCTGTCATTGGGAGTCCATCCCGAAGTGGACTTGTTTGCCGCTCCCTGCAACTTCAAGGTCGAGAGATACTACACCCGGAGCTGCAGCCAGGCCTGTGGGACGGATGCTCTGACGAACAGGTGGGACTTCAACAGGGCATACGCCTTTCCCCATTTCCAGTTATCCTGAGATTCCCACGGAGACTCTGTGTAGAGGCGGTCGAGGTAGTGATGGTAGCTCCTTACTGGCCAAAATAGGCCCTAGTTTCCCCTCCTGACTCAACTAAGCATTCGGGAACCAGTACCCCTCCCCCTCAGGCCGGACCTGCTATCCCAAGGGACAGTCCTACACCCCTGTCCAGAGGTACTGAAGCTGATGATCTGGTTCTTGAGAGGGGGCAGTTGGAAGCCCTTGGCTGCGCAGCAGGTGTCATCTCCGCTCTCATGAGCTCAAGAAGAGCAAACACTAACAGAGTGTACGGAAGAATTTCGAGCCAAGTTCGTGGAGTTCTGATCCACTGTGGGAAGGTCATTCAGAGGCCCGGAGGTTCTAGGACTAGGGTTCCTGCAGACCGGTCTAGACCCGAACTTGGCAGTCAGCTCATTGAGAGTTCAAGTTTTGGCCCTGTCAGCCTTCTCCGGGACCGCGTGAGCCTCTCACCCTCAGTTTTTTAGGGGAGCAGTGAGACTTAGACCTCAAAGGAGTTCCAAAAATGGGACTTGCCCCTAGTACTTGACTCACTCTTAGGACTCAGTAGTACATCTGGGCCAGCTTCAATTAAAGATCTGTCTATACATAAATGTATCGAATGGTATTGTCTGTATCTTATACCTACTTGTGAACCTCAATAAAAATATTGAAAGATAGAAAAATAAATAAATAAATAAAGATCTGTCTATGAAGGCTGCCTTCCTGGTGGCGGTCACCTCGGCCAAACGGGTCTCGGAGATCGGTGCCCTTGGCCATAAAAAAACAGTTTTGACTTTTTTCCCTGACAGGGTAGTACTCATACCCATGCTCAAATCAAACCCAAAGGTGACGTCAGTATTCCATGAGAATCAGGAGATTGTCCTGTCCACGTTCAAGACTCCGTGGGCTGGGGATGTTCACCTGCTGGATGTGGGCGAAATACTGAAGGAAAACCTCCAAGTTACGTCTTCCTTTAGATGTTTGGACTATATTTTTGTCTTACACTCTGGAAAGAACAAGGGGAAGAGGGCCTCTTCCAGGACAATAGCGGCCTGGATCATCTAGGTGATCCAGCAGGCATACAGGGCTTAGGGGTTGGCTCCTCCGGAGGCAGTGACAGCTCATTCGATTAGCGGGTTAGCAGCATCTTGGGCGGCTGCTCGTCACGTAGCTCCAGAGGTCATCTGCAGGGCAGCCTCGTGGGCCTCCATCAATACTTTCATGTTTCATTATTGTGTTGAACCGGCCTCTTTATCTTCTGTAAACTTCGGACGAAGTATACTGTCAGTTGATGGGGCAAATTAAATTCTTTTTGTTCAAGCATACCCTCCCGTGTGGTTTGGCTAGTTATTTTCCACACATAGGCTGCTGTGGAGTCTGTCAGGAAAATGGAAATTTTTCTATCAAATACTTACCGTAATTTTCCTTTCCTGATGGACTCCATGGCAGACAGAGTCCCCACCCATGGATCAGGATGTAGGCTATTTACGGAAAACGGTCTCTGGCCGGAAGCACACATTTATGGGAATGGGGTCCTATAGCATTGGAGAGGAGGCGGGGTTAACCCACACGTAGGTTGCCATGGAGTCCATCAGGAAAGGAAAATTATGGTAAGTATTTGATAGGAAATGTTCTGTTTTTCAGCACCTCGGTAGTTTAGAAGACAGACTCTATGAAATGTGTGACACAGCAGTGCCTCCTCACAGGACATAGTGACTCAGAGTGTCACAGAATTCAAAGATGTAAATGTGTGGGGATCTTCATAAAGTACAAACAAATGTCAACCACCCCATCCTATAACTGGTCATTGCAGCAATTAGCACATGGAAGGGCGACACACGTCAAAAAAGAACACTTACCAGTTGGCCTGCAAAAAGCCGAATTGACCCTGTCTAACAGTTCACATTAATACCAAGGGGTTTAGTTTGCACACATTTGCAGAGTGTGCACATATATAATAATGGATAGATTAAGGTCAGGTATGCCTGGAGGAAGCCCACCCCTCCTTAAAGGTACAGGGACACACTAGACACCCAGCAATAGCACAATGGCAGCAAAGGTATCCTGTGTGTTCCCTTCAAAGAACAAGTGCAGTATAGTTGAACTAGATCACAACTGCTCAGATTAATAGAAGCAGGCTAGAAATAATTGTAATACAATTTAGCAATGAATATATGATGCTAAATTTTGACTATAGATACACTTTAAAGAACAAGTGCAGTATAGTTGACCTTTAATTAATGTGCCCACCCCCCTGATTTAAGCCCATCTGATTACTAACAATGGCCCCTGTTCCAGCAATATTCACTATGTGACCCTACCAGTCACTTCACAACCTTTATGTCAATAAAGTCCCCACTGGGTCCTTTTCCTACTGAGCATGCACTCCACACTCTAATTAATTTTAATTGCAGAGCTGTAATCTGTGGGACTACTGGAGGCCATCAGAATCCACCATGCGTGTGGTTTCTCCATAGATGCATGTGCTGAAGAGGAACTGGTGTGAATGATTTTGGTAGAAAGGCTGGTCAGTTCTCCTTAAAAGAATGGGCAGCCATAAGTTCCTGAATTTGTTCTGAATGACAGTAAGGGGTTGATTTACTCAAGAAGCACATTTTCACTTCTTTCAGAAAAGCTGTATCAAATGTAGTCACCCAATCAAGTGCAAATTACATTTGTATTTTGTCTTTATTTCCTCAGCATGTGATTGCATGTTAAAAGTGAACGGCTTTCACTTAGCTAAAAAAAATGCACTTCTTTAGTAAATCATCCTTAAGTAAAGCTGAAGAACATGTATAGTACCAAATATAGTACTTCATCTCTACTATATTATTGTAGCCACGCTGCTCTAAGCAAAAGTGTTAAAATGTTGTAATCAGCCTAAGCTGAATTTATAGTTCTGTATGCTCTTGGTCTCCCCAAAGTGCTGTGTTAATGTTTGCTTCTGCCTGCTACTGCGGTTTTCCATGGCAATAGAGCAGGAAGATTAAAAAAAGTTGGGTTATTAATATTAATTTCTCCTTGGCCAACCACTAGGAGGTTTATTGCCAGTGGTGCAGGATGGGAGATATGAATATTTCGGTATGACCTGGTGAAGCTCTCTTCTCTCCCCCTCCCCGGGTTTCTTCCTGGGGTAGGGTGTGTGCTGGAAGTCGGGTCCTCCTAGACCTGCTTCCTATGGAGGGCACCCACATGAGACAAGGCCTGAGTTTGGGGCCTGGGCTGACACAGCCTACTGAAGGTGGTTTTCCCAGGAGGAGTGGGTACATTCTTGAGCAGAACACCAGGGAGGAATCTGAAATTAGGCTTGGACCTTACAGGGAATACTGAATCTCTACTGCTATCACAGGATACCAGTGTAGATTAAAAGCCATTTTACGTGTGAAGGTCATGAGTATAATTTTTCCTAGCATCTGTCATATCCTTTGGCATCCTGTGCATAAAAACTCAAAAATTTGACTGGAGCCCACCTGTGCACAACTCCACTATAAGCCAAGAGCTTAACTCTGAGGTCAAAAGTTAGGCCACCTGACCAGTGGGGGTTCTTAATAGCCTCTAGGGTTTAAAGGGGTGTCTGTGTTTCTAAAGCACAACAGCCATATTATGGATAATTCGGGATCGTGATAAAGAACATTTTATACAGTATAATTTGAATAGTTCAACAAGCATTTGTTTGGCTGTGTGTACTGGTAAATGGCATCTAGACAGCTTGGAAAGCATTAGCACTGCACCATCACCACTTAATGCAAATCCAAATCCTCCACTCAAAACAGTGCTGGGGAAGTCAACGTGGCATATATGAAATGTTGTTTCAGAAGCCTTTCTTTAGTTGTATTTTTTCTATGTTATAAATTTGAAATACAACTGGTAACATTAGCCAACTAACAGTAACTTTAAATAGCATAACAACTGTTTTGTGGGACCACAAAAGCAGATACACCTCTCAAGGTGTCTCCAATACAGTATAAGAAATTATTAGGTGATTTAATCCACTAGAATGTAGCAATAACTAATATCAGCTTGAGTGGACTAAACTTTTTAATTAAAAACTGCAACCATTATGTGCTGAAAAGTTGCTGTACTGTCATATGAAAATCGACTATTCAAAGATCAGCCTTTTGTATGCCCTATAATGCACATGGTATTAGGATTAACACTTGTAAAGATCAATCTATATTTGGACTGAATAATGTAGCACACTGAATATTTCCTTTTTCTTCAAACAAGACCATTACACAAAATAAAGACACGGGGTGCCAAGACAGTGGGAGGATGCCAGTCAAAACTCGGCATGTGAGTCACCCTTAGATGGTTCTATACAAAGGAGGAGTAACTCAGGGCACTGTATTGCTCCTTGGACGTGCATATTATTAATCTATTTATTCATACTGTGTGGAATTTTAACCAGCTAGAAATGATGGCTTTTCTTAGCAAGTGTAAAGGACCATTCAAATGTTAGGTACATATTGTGAGCATATAAAAAATATGGAGAATTGTAGCATTATAATATGAAAACTGCTTGCTCAAATACTCTGTGGTGGGAGACCTCCAATTACCATGGCAACAGACGTGTGCCACTGTCGCAACAAAGCATTATAAAATGCCCCATAGCTTCAATGTAATGGTAAAAAGTTCAAGAACTAACTAACTTAGCATTTGTCTTAAATTTCCATAAAGCAGTTTCCTGGGCCATAATTCACAAGCAATTAAATGACTTTTTGAAAGCTGATTTAGAATAGTTACAGTATTACCTTCTGAAAGTTCACTGTAAAAATGAATAAAAACCTCCAACAGGTTCAGTCAGAATCCTATTGAATTTGTATGAATTCACAAAGGTGAGTTCTGATTGGTTGCTCTAGGTTATTGCTTTGCAACTTGTGATCATTTTTGTGTAAGCTGGCATGCTTAGTAAATATAAATATACTCAAAATATGGTCATTAGCGTCATACAAAAAATTGCTGATTTTTCTACTATGTATGAGAATCTAGTGGGTATAGTAGGATGAGCAGAGGATTGGGTAAGTTGCATTATCCATCCCCCAGGCATAAACAGGCATTCAACCCTTGCAGTACAGGCACAGCCCCAGTGTAAGGGAAGTGGGGGTGGGGGTAGATTTACTTTGAACAGATTTGGGCTTTTATCTTTGTAATAATATTTAGTACACAGCAAGGCTTCTCAATTTTGAATTCACTTGTTACCTAGCAAAGCATTCATAAATATAGACTTTGAAATGTAACACTTAAAGATCATTTTTAATGCCCTCTGGGAATACCCCAGCTACTGGGATGAAAAAAAACTGTACAATGCCACCATACAGCTGTATTCAATGGGTGTGTCTTCATATTAAACCATTGCATGCAAATTCTGGCTGCGCTAGACATTGAAGTGTACCACTTCTCCCAGTGGTGACTCAAAGAACTGTCACTGGAATTAACAGGGGCTCTTGATGCTCTTCTGCATTTGGCATTCTTAACTACCTGCCCCAACTGGCATTTTGAATGCTGAATTTTGTTTCTTTGTATACTTGCCACCACTAATTGTACATCAGGGCCTTTGGTTTATTTTGAATATACAGGATCTTACTATTAGCTCAGGCTCCATCTTTCCATGCCGTTGCTATTAGTGTTGAGCGAACCCGGACTGTAACGTTCGGGTCCGTACCGAACTTTCGGGTGTCCATGGCACGGACCCGGACATTTCAAAAATTGTTCGGGTTCGGTCCGGGGTTCTGCTATTTTACTCCACGTGTTGAAAAGCTGCAGGGCAGCCAATCAACAAGCGTTTCACTGGTTTGCCCTTAGAAGCCATCACAGCCATGCCTACTAATGGCATGGCTGTGATTGGCCAGTGCATCATGTGACCCAGCCTCTTTATAAGCTGGAGTCACAGTGCTGCAGTCACATGCTCCTTGGGTTAGTGTAGGGAAAGGAAGCTGAAAGCTTGAGGGACAGATTTGAGACATTTTAAGACCTGATCCTGCATCCTGAGATAGATTACTTTACTACTGCTGTCTGTGCTGTTGCTCTGAGGACAGATAGCAGAAATTAGAGATTTTACATACCGCTGCTTTGAGTTGCAGATCAAGCTCTGCATAGAA
>BLSH010263859.1:1143315-1155773 GCA_018402905.1 Glandirana rugosa
CCTCCATTTTTGTTTTTGTTTTTTAAATGCTTTTAGTTATTTCCCTGTCCCCATTTCTTTGTAGGGCACTTGTCCCACCCTTACCCCCATTTTCCTTCCTTTTGCAGACCTCTAGGACTTTCCAGGACTTCTTTACAGCCATTTTTGTGTCTAAAAGTTTGGGTCCCCATTAATTTCAATGGGGTTCGGGGTCCGGGACAAAGTTCGGGTTCTGTCTGGACCCGAACCCGGACTTTGTCCCGAAGTTCGGCCGAACCAGCAGAACCCGAACTTCCAGAAGTTCGCTCAACTCTAGTCACAAGTCAGTGGTTAGTAGGAATAATAAATGCCCTCATGTCAGTGGTCAAGGTGGGAATATATACAATATGTCCCTACTTTGGCGATCATAGGGAGCACAAAATACTACTATTTAGTGGTCAGTGGAAGTACAAAATGTCCCTGCATTCTTCACACGGGCAATTACCTGCAGATATCAAATTCCAGCAGCAAAAAAAATAAGTGGATTCTTGCAGCTGGAATGACAGGTGTATGCTAATATCATTGGCTGCTCAGCCTGTACAAAGTAATGAAAGGTTGACTGCATCTGTCACTGTTTTCATGTAGCCGTCCACCAATCAGTTACCTGCAGTTCAAGAATGATGTTCAAGCCTTGACGCATCTGACTCTGATTTAGGATTCATACCATTCCTGGAATCCAGCTGCTGGCATGCTCTCCGCAAGCCGGGCTCTGCACGCTGCCGGCCTGCTATTAGATGGGGTAAGTGCGGGACTTTGTCCCGACTTCAGGGGGGGTCTGTATACTGCTCAGGTGGCTCTGTATATCCTATCTGGGGCTTTGTATACTGCTCTGGTGGCTCTGTATACCCTATCTGGGGCTCTGTATACCCTATCTGGTGGATCTGAATACTCCTATCTGGGGCTCTGTATACTCCTATCTGGTGGCTCTGTATACTCCTATCTGGTGGCTCTGTATACTCTTATCTGGTGGCTGTGTATACCCTATCTGGTATCTCTGTATACCCCTATCTGGTGATGTGTATACCCTATCTGGTGATTCTGTATACCCCTATCTGGTGATGCTGTATTCCCTATCTGTGATGCTGTATACCCTATCTGGTGATGCTGGGCTGTATACTCCTGACACAATGGGTGGAAACTATAAGGGGTGGGGCTTATGAGAAGTGGGAGGGGTCAAAAGGGAAGGGCGGGGTCTGGTGCCCCCATCCTAAAATTTCATCAGCCGCCACTGTTTGTCAGTGTTAACCCTCAAGGTTCACACAGCTTTCCATTTTCACATAAGATGCCATTAGAAAAATGGGATAATCATTGATGAAAATTGTGTGAATTTCAAGCAAAAAAAAAAAAAGATAAATAGACCCCATACTTGCAAATACCATTATTTTATTCTGTGGGCCCTCTGCTTTCAGAAAATATATAGAGGTTTATTTATCAATATCTTCTCTTAAGACTCACACAACTTTTACTCAAGAGTCACCCATTTTCACATAATATCCCATTAAAAAATTGGTTGATCTTGGGTGAAAGTTGTGTGAATTTTGGGCAAATTTTTAAAAAAATAGACCCTATAATGCTTTGGGGCTTTAAGTGAATGTTCGTGTAACAAAAAGTGCATTTTAGCATGTATGCCATAAAATAAAAAAATGGCTTCCTCAGTGAAAGGGTGTTTTTACATGGAAGGTGGAAGCCTAACAAATAAGTAAGAATGGGCCAAACACCCCCAATCTGGTTCGCACCAGAACACCGCGAACAGTCAATAAGTTTGTGCGAACACACGGATCCTATAAAAGTCAATGGGATACGAACAAAGTGCTCATTTTATAGGATAATATGCAAGTTATTGCCATAAAAAGTATACAGGGACCCGGGTACTGCCCTAGGGGACATGTATCAAGCAAAAGAAAGTTTTTAAAACAATTGTTTATTTCAGGAGAAGTGATTTTAATAATGCTTAAAGTGAAAAATTAAAAATGAAATATTCCTTTAAATATCATGCCACCTTAGTCTGCCTGTAAAGGGGCGCATCTATGTGATGTTTAGAACAGTGCTGCAGCAAAATTACATTTCTAGAGAAAAAGTCATTTAAACTTGCTCGCAGATTTAATGTATTGCCGGCTGCTGGCCCTATAGATCAAAAAAATCACTGAAAGAATTTGCCTGGGGTCCCCCCAGTCCATACCAGGTCCTTCATGGTATGGATTTTAAGGGGAAACCAAAATTTAAAAAAAAAAATGGCGTGGTGGCGTGGGCCCCCCCTATCCATACCAGACCCTTTTCCTAGCATGCAATCTGGCAGGTCAGGATAGGGAGGGGACAGGAGAGCGCCCCCCCTCCTGAACCATACCAGACCACATGCCCTCAACATGTGGAGGGTGCTTTAGGGTCCACATTCCCCCCCAAAGCACCTTGTCCCGACAACCTTGGCTGGTGGTTGTCGGGGTCTGCAGGCGGGGGGCTTTAACAAGGGGGCCCCCAGATCCTGACCCTCCATGTGAATGAGTATGGGGTACATTGTACCCCTACCCATTCACCAAAAAAGTAGTGTGGTGTCACAAATAACTGTAGGCAGTTTTTGACAAGTCCTTTATTAAAAATGTCTTCTTCTTCCCCCGCTTCTTCTTCTTTCTTCCTCCGGTCTTCCTCCATCTTCAACTTCCTTGTTTCTTCTTCTGGCCTTCGCCTTCTCCTTTCTGTCTTCTTCCACTTCTTCCTTACTCTCGTCATCTTCTTTTTCTTCTTCTTCCTCTGCTGCCATTCCGGCTGCCGACCAGAGGCGACTCCCAGAATGGGCAGTCTTCAGTTTGACAGTTATTTTATAGGTAAGGGCGGGGCCACCCAGTGACGCAAATGGGTGACCTTGCCCCCTGTGATGTCATATGATATTAGAAGGAGGGAAGGTCACTCAGAGGAGGAAGAAGAATAAAAAGACAATGAGAGAAACAAAGAAGCGTACAAAGACCGAAAGAAGAAGGAGAAGACCAGAAGAAGAAGCGGGGAAGGAGACGATGGAGGAAGACCGGAGGAAAGAAAGAAGAAGAAGCGGGGGAAGAAGAAGACATTTTTAATAAAGGACTTGTCAAAAACTGCCTACTGTTTTTTATAACTAGGGATGAACTTCTGTTGTTCGCCTGTTTGGCAGACAGCCGAACAAACGGGCGAACGTGCCGAATGGCCTACAACATTATGGAGCGACTTCGCCACCACAGAGTGCCCCATAATGCATGGCGTGCAGACTGCATGCATAGCTCCTCCCTGTTGGGAGGGCTCCCGCCGTCTGCCCGCTGTTTATTATGACAGATTATTTATATGGCAGGGGGCGGGGCCACCCGGTGACTTAAGCGGGTGACCCCGCCCCTTCTGACATCATGTGACATCAGAGGGGGCAGGTCACACGCCTACCTCACCGGGTGGCCCCACCCTTCCATATAAATAAACTTTCAAATCAAAGACAGCTCAGTCGGCGGGAGCCCTCCCATGGAGGAGGAGCTGTTGCAGCATTTTTTTTTCTTCAGGTCCATCATGCACCGTGATCAATGATGGATTACAACGGGGGACACTTATTTTTTTTTAATAAAGGACTTGTCCCTAATTGTCTCCTGTGTTGTTTTCTTTTTTCCCACTTTTTGGTGAATTAGTAGGGGTACGATGTACCCGATACTAATTCACATGGGGAGGCCGGGATCTTGGGGCCCCCTTATTAAAGGGGGCTTCCAGATTCCAATAAGCCCCCCACCCACAGACCCCCACAACCACAGCCCAGGGTAATGAAAAGGCTCTTGCCCCCATCAACATGGGGACAAGGTGCTTTGTGGTGGGGGGCATGTGGCCTGGTATGGTTCGGGGGGGGCGCTCGCTTGTCCTCTCCCTATCCTGACCTGCCAAGTTGCATGCTCAGATAAGGGTCTGGTATGGATTTTGGGGGGACCCCCACACCATTTTTAAAAAAAAATTGTCGCGGGTTCCCCTTAAATCCATACCAGACCCAAATGGCCTGGTTTGGATTTTGGGGGTTATTCTCACAATATTTTTTTTTTAATTTGGTGCGGAGTTCCCCTTAAAATCCCTACCAGCCCCGAAGAGCCATGTTTGGATTTTGGGGGGACCCCCAAGCAATTTTTTTTTAAATTTTGGCGCAGGGTTCCCCTTAAAATCCATACCAGAACCGAAAGGTGTGGTATGGATGCTGGGGGGACCCATGTTGTTTTTTTCCCCCAATTCTGTCATAGGGTTCCCCTTAGCCACTTCAATACACTGTGTTATATATACTACACTGACTGCACCATATAGTCTGAACTGTATTATATATACTACGGGGACTGCACTCTATAAAATTGTAATGACATGCCCCAGTCAAACAGGTGCAGAAAAATTGGGCCTTTGTGTTGGTGGTGCCAGAAGACTGTAACCCCTCACAGTTACTCTTGTTGGGCGCAGGAACAGGCCCTGCTGTTGTAAATTATTTAAAAATTGTAATAACATGCCCCAGTCAAACAGGTGCAGAAAAATTGGGCCTTGGGTGTTGTTGGTGGCAGAACACTGTAACCCCTCACAGTTACTCTTGTTGGGCACGGGAACAGGCCCTGCTGTTAAAAATGATTTAAAAAATTGTAATGACATGCCCCTGTTAAACAGGTGCAGAAAAATTGGGCCTTGGGTATTGGTGGTGGCAGAACACTGTAAACCCTCACAGTTATTCTTGTTTGGCGCAGGAACAGGCCCTGCTGTTCAAAATTATTTCAAAAATTGCAATGACATGCCCCTGTTAAACAGGTGCAGAAAAATTGGGCCTTGGGTGTTGGTGGTGGCAGAACACTGTAACCCCTCACAGTAACTCTTGTTGGGCACAGGAACAGACCCTGCTTTTAAACATTATTTCAAAAATTGTAATGACAAGCCCCTGTTAAACAGGTACAGAAAAATTGGGCCTTGGGTGTTGGTGGTGGCAGAACACTGTAACCCCTCACAGTTACTCTTGTTTGACGCAGGAATGGGCCCTGCTGTTGTAAATTATTTAAAAAATTGTAATGACATGCCCCAGTCAAACAGGTGCAGAAAAATTGGGCCTTGGGTGTTGGTGGTGGTAGAACACTGTAAGCCCTCGCAGTTATTTTTGTTGGGTACAGGAACAGGCCCTGCTGTTAAAAATTATTTCAAAAATTGTAATGACATGCCCCTGTTAAACAGGTGCAGAAAAATTAGGCCTTGGTTGTTGGTGGTGCCCTAAACCCAAGATATTGTTGGAAGCTAGCATCATAAGGATTCAGGAGGAATAGCATAGGCAGTCTTCAAGGGATCCCAGATCCCTAGCAAATTCAATCAGTTACATCAGCATCAGGGGCTTGGTAGCTGCTGATCCAGGACTGATTAATTTTTATAAATGTGAGCCTATCAGCAGAGTTTGTGGACAGGCGCACTCTTTGATCCATTATGAACCATTTAGCAGCACTGAATGTCTGTTCAGAAAGCGTGCTTGATACAGGACAAGCCAGTAGCACAATTTCATATTGAGCAAGTTCCGGCCAGTGGTCCATCCTCATGACCCAGTAACTCAGTGGATGCTCAGCTGGAAAGGTCTCCAAGTCTGCTCTTGCCCCTAGATATTCCTGCACCATATAACGCAGACACGGCTGACGGTTGCTTGAACTTATCAGCCCTGGGCGCTGAGGACTGAAGAATTGTTTAAAGGCATCAGTCAGCCGACCACCTTCTCCACCACTCTTCCTATGACCAAAGGAAGCCTCAGAAACATGTTGTCCAGCACCAGGAAATGGTAACCTCCCAGGGTCTGGAAAGTGGTAAATGGTAAATTTGCTCGGGTTTCCTTTTCCGTGACTGGCAAACTTTGTAGTTCACTTCCCCTACTCTTTCCCTAGTCGCAAATGGACCCTGCCACTTTACTTTGAACCGTGGGGACTAGCACCAGCACTCTGTCTCCGGGGTTGAAAGTCCGGGTTTTGGCACCACGATTATAAACCCTTTCTGGGCTTCCTGGGCTCGCTCCATATGGACTGCTGTGATTTGATCCTGCATCAAGGAAATATGCTCGATGACGCTCCTATATGGGATGGCTTCTCCTTCCCATGTCTCTTTTGCGACATCAAGCAGCCCCCAGGGATGTCTATCATACAAGAGTTCAAAGGGGGAATACCCTGTAGACGCTTGCGGAACCTCTCGTATGGCAAACATGAGGTACGGCAGCAATATATCCCAATCTCTCCCTTCCTTTTCCACTACCTTTTTCAACATGCTTTTGAGCGTTTTATTAAACCTCTCCACAAGTCCATCCGTTTGGGGGTAGTAGACCGAGCTACGGAGATGGGAGATTTTATACAATTTGCACAATTCCTTGGTTACACGGGAGATAAATGGGGTGCCCTGATCCGTTAGGACCTCTTTAGGGATCCCCACCCGACTAAACACCTGGACCAACTCCCTGGTGATAGTCTTAGCGGAGGTGTTCCGCAGGCGTATGGCTTCCGGATAGCGGGTTGCATAATCTAGTATTTCCAGGAAGGGCTAGTGTCTCCGGGCAGACTTTACTACGGGTCCAACTTGATCCATGCCAATTTTTTCGAAAGGCACTTCAGTTATGTGTATTGGAACAAGTGGACTAAGAAAATGGGGTGAGGGCACAGAAAGTTGACACTCAGGGCAGGATTCACAATACTCTCTGACATCTGCAGAATCTCTAGGTTATTCTTTCCCTGGTCTTATCAATACCCAGATATCCCCCATTACATGCTCATGGGCTAGATCTAGCACCATCCTGCGAAAGGGTTTGGGAACCACTAGCTGTTCCACCTCGTCCTCCCCTCGTTTCAACACCTGATAAAACAAATTATTTTTAAGAGCCATGTGGGGAAAAGACACCCCTCAATTAGGGCCACAGATTCCCCATCTATCACCTTCATGTTTTCTCTGGCTCTAAGGAGTGACATCCCGTAGTTGCTCTGTACAGAAGTCCTTTCTCCGGACCTCTAAGTCAGGTACTACATTCGGTTCACTCTCACAGCCAGGGTCAGAGACATTTTCTGGGTCATTAGCCCCCAGCTGGGAGCTATCTTCCAGCTCCTCCGATTCCCCAGCCAGTACAGGAAAAGGAAGAGGGTCTCCTCCTTTCTAGGTCCTGCCACCAGTCTCCCCTTCCTTTTGGCAAAAAGGGTCAGGTGAGAGTTCCCGTGCCTCTGCAGTAGGGGAAGCTCTATCCTCAGCCTCCCTGTGCATTCCCATAACCTCCAAAAATGGGGAAAATCCCTGCCCACTAGGGCGTCATATAGCAGTGAAGGTACTACCCCCACTGAATGAGTCACACTGCCCCAAGGGTGTCAATCTCAACCACCGCACTCCGGTAGTCACGAGTGTCCCCATGGATGCAAATGATCCCAAAAGTGCTAGGGTGTAACCTTGCAGGATTTATACAATTGCTTTTTACCAACATTATCACACTACCAGAGTCAAGCAGTGCAGTGACTGGCTTCGATTCAACAAAAATCACACACATTTGCTTCTCCATGCGATTTGAACATGATGCTTTATATGCGACCTATGCAAAAAGAGAAAGGCGTCTATTTACATAAGTATAATCACATTCCATGGGTTCATGATTCAGGGGACAATTGGCAGCAATATGGCCCAATGCATGGCATTGGTAGCACTGTATGTGCTCTATACCCAGTCCTTTCCAGGGTCCCCTTCCTGGCTTCTTTGGCCGGTCTCCAGGTCTAGAGCCCACAGTATCTTTATTTGTAGCAGCCTAATCAAATTTCCCCAAGCCCCTGTCCCCTGGAACAGTTTTACCGGCTCCGCCGGGCGATCTTTCACCCCTAGATACATTGGAGTGGGGCGCAGATGGGTGCAACAAGTTCTCAGCAGCAGTGTATCTCTCTACAAGGTCCATGAGTTAGTTGGCAGTTTTGGGGTTCCCATGACTGACCCATTTCCTCAAAGCAGCAGGGAGCGTGCGTTGATAGCAGTCCATGACCATGCGCTCCACAATCTGGGGACCTGGCAAAGTCTCCGGCTGTAGCCACTTCCTGGTGAGGTGGACCAGGTGGACCAGGTCGAACATCTGCAAGTGGGGTTGCTTGTCGGTGTGTTAGGTCCACTGATGCACTCATTGGGCCCGGACTGCCATTGTGAACCCTAGGCATGCAAGTATCTCTACATCAATGAAGGTTTTGACAGCACCACAGGAACTTCCAAACGAATTGTGTTTATTCAGTAAAACATCATACAGGAGATTATGACTAAGCGGGTATAACTCCCGTGAAACGCGTCAATCTATCTTGCCTTGATGTACTTCTTATGGACTGTTGAATCCTGTGGTGCTGTCAAAACCTTCATTGATGTATTGTATGCTGTTGGCTCACGGACCAGACGTGCACACAGCCTTCCATATACTGATTTCTCACCTGGAGCTGCTTTTCCTTTGAATGTTCCATGCAAGTATCTCTGCCTTTAGAGTCTCATAGTCCTGAGCTTTATCTGATTCCAGATCAAAGTATGCTTTCTGGCATTCACTGGTCAAGAATGGTGCCAACAGTTCTGCCCACTGTTCTTTTGGCCATCCTTCGTGAAAGTTGTGAGATATGCCTCCACAACATCCATAGGTGTCATCTTCTTCATGTGGTAAGAGGCGCATGCCAATTTTGGTTCCACTGTCACCAGAGGTGCGGGCCGCTTCTTTAATTCCAATAGGGCCTCCGCAATCTGCAATTGTGCTGCGATAGCTTGGTGACTTTCCTCTCGCTGTGCTGCTGTGGCCTGTGCGACCCGGAGGTTGGTTTCCTGCTGAGCTGCCCGTTGTGCTGCAGCAGCCTCTGCGACTTTGCGGTTGGTTTCCCACTGAGCTGCTTGTTGTGCTGCAGCGGCCTCTGCGACCTGACGGTTGATTCCCCGCTGAGCTGCATTGGCTTGGAAAGGTGCCCACTGAACTCCACCATGTGTGAGAGATTAGCTCGTGGGGATCAACTTTCCTGAGGAAAATAGTCAGCATGCAGGCAACTTTCTTTAAAATCTAGCGGCTTGCCAGGTTTATTGGTAAAAGATTTGCAGAGTAAAAACAATCAAAACAGAAAATAAATCCTTGTCATCTGGTGCTAAACTAAACAGTATAGTTTACTCACTATATGGTGTGGGGCTGGCCCCCGACACCCACAAAACATAAGTCACAATGCAACCCTTGTCTTTTAAAGTTCAAACAGACACCGAGCTCCCTCAGATCCCTCTTCAGGTCAGGTCAGAATTCCAGGTCAGAGCTCTAGTGAGATCTCTTACTGATCATTTAAGCCACCTGCTGGTGGACTCCAGTGGACCACAAACTCTGGACCGGAACCCATCCTGCCATGGAGGCTGGCAAAAACCGGACCGAACTCTGTTTAATCCAGTCCACATGAACGCATGCGAGGCGACAGTAGCGTTTGCCTACCACTTTGCCCGCACACTGTTTTGTACTGTACTGTACTGTTTTTGCCTATATTTCTACTTTAAGATGACTGCACACGCTGATATATAGACTGCCACTATAAATCTGCATGAGATATACAGTCAGAGAACATTAAACATATAAATATGCATTGGTTTAATTTTAAATACTTTTTAGGTACATGTTAAAGTAGCAACTCTGAAGCTGTGTACACAGTAAATACCTATAAACACATATTTGCCTATAAAAACATAGTGATTTTTCAAGGCGCGCTCATTTTTTGAAAATCAGTCCAATTTAACTTTACACACACCTGCAATAAAGTTTATTGCAACTGAATTTACGTTCATTTTGATGCTGTCTAATAATGATTTATTAACCTTGCCAGGTGTTTTCCAGGCTGGGAGGCTACAAGTGTTTGTAATCCCAACCGATTTTTGGACAATAATAAAAAGCTGTAGGAAAGTTCCTTCTTCTCTTGCCCAACTGATTTCCCTCACCAAGTACTGTAAATTTATAATGCTAGGCAATTTTTTTCTTATGTGTAATTACAGATCCTACCGTATGTGTTTTGACACCAAACATACAAAGCAAATAAGTGAGTAGTAAAATCACATTCCCCATTGCCCAATTTTTCTTGTGTATTTCACCCATCCCCCAAGCAGTAGCAAAATGTTGAAAACAAATCATGATTTATAGCGCCAAGAAACAATATGTTGTAACAAAATGGCTATTAACATTTATGACCTCTCTATACAGATTTGAGGCAATTTAGGAATACTTTAAACCCAGACACCAGGGTGATATCAAAGACACAAATGAAGGCAACTCTGTATTTATTCATACATCATTATTATATATATTTTAATACAAGCAGTAAAAGTACCTAACTTTCCATCAGCCACTTGCAGTTCATGGACAGCAGAACTCTGACTACAGAGGGAGAAGCAGTGCAGGTAGCCAATTCATTGTGCACTGCTAGCGCAATGAGCATGCTGATAGGAGGACGGAGGGATGAGCTCATTAGTCCTCTGCTTCTCCTTTTTTCTGGGCAGTCAATGGAGATGGGGAAGAGAGCTGTAAAAATTACTAAAAAGCAGTGGCGGCTGGTGCTCAATGTCCTTTTTTGGGGGGGGGGGGAATTGGCGCAACCCCACTTCACCCCACTCCACCCCAACCCCCCCGTGGAAGAGGGATGGCAGCGTTTACCCCTCCCCCTCACGTGGCAGACGGACGGCGGAGATTTCCCGCCCCCGCAGGGAATGTGAATGTGCCAATCAGATGCTAATCAGATGCTTTATGATTATGGAGGCAGGGGGGGAAGGAAGAGCCGGGGCTGCTCTGACCAGTTCTCCCGGCATCATCTGCAGCACACAGTGCTAAGACTCCTGGCCAATCGTGGCTTCTTAATTGACTGGGAGGAGAATGAAAAAGACGATAGCGAATATTAATTTGCTATTGTCACACAAGTGGGTAGGCTCGGGGCGCAGTGCTCTTTGCCCGGAGGCCACTCTTTTTATTTAAGCCAATTAGAGCCTCAGGCTCTAATCATATGCTTAAAAAACAAACCCCATTGGAATCCATGCATCTGGCGCCCCACATATAGATTAGGGAGCTGGATGCATGGATGGGGGGGCAGCACCCCTGTGACCTGCATTACAGGAAACCCACTGCTAAAAAGTATATAAATTGTCACGCTTTACTGTACGTGATGTAAAAGTTACTGTTAGAAAAAAGAAATGATCAAGCAAATAACACTGCAATCCAAAAAAATATAAAAACATATAGTCCAATGACAGGTATAGAAAAGGCATATATGCTGAAATAGTGTAGCAGTCTCGATTGTATGCAAAACCCCCACTGTACTGTTGCAAATATTATGTTGAGCTAGTACTTGTGATCACCAAGTGCACGGCCACCTTCATTAAAAGTGCACTCTCACTGGAACAGTTAGATGCTAATACAGAGTCAAATTAGCCTGTGAGTTGAAATCGTATCATAAATGGCTTCAACAGACGCCCTGTAGCAGGAATCCTATGGTATTTCACAGTCTCCAGTAAATGTTGAATCAATACCATCCATATATTTCCACAAGATTCACCATAAAATTAGAATAGGAAGACCCATATAGTGTAAAACCATATAAAACTTTGGATTAATAGAATCCAAAGACAAAGACACATAGAACCACTCACAATGTTAAAATAGCCATGCTCTAGTATAGCCTCTCCCATCCTATGGAACTCCCTGCCCCAGAATGTCCGGTCAGCCCCCATTCTGTACACCTTTAGGCGATACTTGAAAGCTCACTTATTCAGGGAAGCCCACCCCACCTCCACCTGTGCTTGAGTCACCTCTATCAGATCATCCCCTGCAGCCATTTCCTTTTGTACCACCTCCCCCTCCCTTTAGATTGTAAGCTCCATGAGCAGGGCCCTCATATTCCTTCTGTATGGAACTGTATTGTAATTGTTCAGTGTCCCTTCTTTATTGTAAAGCACTGCGCAAACAAGTTGGCGCTATATAAATCCTGTATAATAATAATAATATGCAGAGTACATTCCCTCCGTGCCCCCACTTGGAGTGCATAAAACGCTGCAAGTAAGCCAAACGTTTACCAGTACAAACGAGCGTGGCGACGTGACATACGTTAGCTCTGCCGTACGCATTGCGTCATAACTGACGTCATCGGGAGCACAAACGTTCGTTACCGCTTGTCTATTTTAACATTGTGAGTAGTTCTATGTATCTTTGGATTTTATTAAAAAGTTTTATAAGGTTTCACATTATGTGGGTCTCCCTATTCTAATTTTATGGTGAATTTCATTGGAATAAATGGATGGTATTGATCCAACATACACTAGAAAATGTGAGATACCATAGGATTCCTGCTACATGGTGTCTGTTGAACCCCTTTCTGATGAGATTTCAATTCACAGGCTAATTTGACTCTGTAATAGGGTCTATCTGTTCTGGAGTCCACTTTTAATGGAGGTGGAGGTGACGGTGCAATTGG
>BLSH010263859.1:1162645-1173924 GCA_018402905.1 Glandirana rugosa
ACCAAAATAACGCCTATATTACGGCGCCATCCGGGCATGGTAAGGGACTATATCACCGCTCCTACGTACTGCAACCGCCAATAGGTGGGGTCCGGCACCTCCACACCCATCGCCTTACCTACTGTGTGGTGGAGTTAACCAAAGTAACAAACCTCGCCGGGAAGTGTGTCGTTCCAGGTATAGTGTGTAGGTCAAGTCCATAGGGAAACTAAAAGTATGTAGTGTGCGACTTATGTAGTGAGGTGAGAATGGATGTGTGTAAATGCCGGTAGACGTGGTAGTCGTGTATAGTGTAGTGTGTAAAAGAAGTGTGCAACAAAAGTGGAGGAAAAAGTATTAAAAATTAAAACATAAAAAAGTGTCAAAACCGTCAGTGAATACATGTGAGTGTAGTGCGGGGTTGTCAGAACACCTCCACACATGGGAAGGCACCGACGTAGAGACACCAATAACACATACACCCCTCCTGAGAAAAGACGGAGTTGGGGCCCCCCCCCCGTTGGCAGAGGCCGGAGACAGAGTGGGGCCACAACTACCCACACCTCCACGGCCTGGGGTGGATAACCGCCAACGTCATGCATCCTCGCCACTATATCAGGGAATGGTACGGGCCTACCGCGGCATTATATCCGCAATAAAACCACGCCCATCCCATCTGTGGCGCGGGATGGACAAGACCCCTCACAGCGTCATGTGACACCATAGGCAAAGCGTCCAAGCATAACGTCGATGCGTCAGGGGTCGACCCCCACCCGCCCAAAGGAAGGAGGGCGGAGAGGGGGAGGAGCCGTGACGCATCGCAACCCCGGAAGTGGGACAAAAGTCCCGACCTACCACCCCCGGGCTGGACTGAGAGAAATGCTGGAAAAGGGTGTAAGAAAAAGATTAATTAATTATAGAACACCGGTACCATATAGGCGAGAACCGTATGTATACTGTGGGGCACCTATAAAATATATGGACATACAGATGGGACGGTACTAATAGTAAATGATTATAATTGTGGGCGCCATGTCACACAAAGGAGAAATGGGTGTCTTCCACCCCGGTAAAGCCAAGCAGAAAAGTATGTGTGGCCTGGCAACCCACATTGGCAAACCTCCACCCCTAATCAAATTTTGGAAAAGCTAACAAAGCAAAAAACATGGGGCTTTGAGTGAGGCATGTAAATATAGCCAATAAAGTGCGACCTGTGTGCATGATATCAATATATGATGTTTATTAATGCCATATTATAATAATAGTAGTAATATATCCCAATCATGGTCCATGTAAGATATAACAAAACCGTCATAAGATTCAATATAATTAATTAATAAGAAATGCATATATATACAATGGGTACAATTCGTAATACAAAATACATAGTAGTAGCATATCAAATCTCTTTACATGGAAACATGATTGGCAGGATAAGGATGGTCATATAAATTACATTGGATCGAGTATAATTAATGTAATATGCACACAGGAAAAAATTGGTTAAAACAAAGTATAATCTTCATAAAGATCCATCTTGTCTAAAAATCTTCTAAAAATGAACCCTACGCGTTTCGTGGCGTAGCAGCCACTCATCAGGGGTATAACAAGAACTTTTCCGCCTCAACCCCGGGGGGGGGGGCAGCCGTCTCCGGCCTCTGTCTCACCCCGGTGTTGGCCGAGCACTGTCTGGAAATCGGTGTGTATAAATTGTATATGTTTTTACATAATATTTGCACCCCTTAAAGGGGGATCATATAACTAATTATCTTGTAATTAATTTATCACATATTTTTCAGTACCATCTTGTTATACCCCTGATGAGTGGCTGCTACGCCACGAAACGCATAGGGTTCATTTTTAGAAGATTTTTAGACAAGATGGATCTTTATGAAGATTATACTTTGTTTTAACCAATTTTTTCCTGTGTGCATATTACATTAATTATACTCGATCCAATGTAATTTATATGACCATTCTTATCCTGCCAATCATGTTTCCATGTAGAGAGATTTGATATGCTACTACTATGTATTTTGTATTACGAATTGTACCCATTGTATATATATGCATTTCTTATTAATTAATTATATTGAATCTTATGACGGTTTTGTTATATCTTACATGGACCATGATTGGGATATATTACTACTATTATTATCATATGGCATTAATAAACATCATATATTGATATCATGCACACAGGTCGCACTTTATTGGCTATATTTACATGCCTCACTCAAAGCCCCATGTTTTTTGCTTTGTTAGCTTTTCCAAAATTTGATTAGGGGTGGAGGTTTGCCAATGTGGGTTGCCAGGCCACACATACTTTTCATCCCCACAACATGATGCTGCCACCACCACAGTGGGGATGATGTGTTCAGGGTGAGGTGCAGTCTCATCTGACCAGAGAACCTTCTTCCACATGTTTGCTGTGTCCCCCATGTGGCTTCTCGCAAAGTGCAAACAGGACTTCTTATGGCTTTCTTTCAACAATGGCTTTCTTCTTGCCACTCTTACATAAAGGCCAGATTTGTGGAGTGCACGACTAATAGTTGTCCTGTGGAGAGATTCTCCCACCTGAGCTGTGGCTCTCTGCAGCTCCTCCGGAGTTACCATTGGCCTCTTGGCTGCTTCTCTGATTAATGCTCTCCTTGCCCGGCCTATCAGTTTAGGTGGACGGCCATGTCTTTGTAGGATTGCAGTTATGTTATACTCTTTCCATTTTTAAGGAATGAACAGTGCTCTATGTGATGTTCAAAGCTTGGGATATTTTTTTATTACCTAACCCTGATTCTCTGCAACTTTATCGCTTACCTGTCTGGTGTGTTCCTTGGCCTCCATGCTGTTTGTTCACTAAGGTTCTCTGTATGTGTCATAACAAAAGTTAAAATATCGTCATGTTTTACAATATAGATGAACAATAACATAAAGTAAAATTTCCCTAACAAGAGTAAAATAAATAAATTGCTAACATTTTTGTCAAACCATTTAATTACTATGGTTTAGCTATAACTTTCTGTTGTTGGTTGACGTCAGAGTCCAACACTTTCCATTTAGTCCTGCATTTTTATGTTTGGAAAATGTATATCATACAATTTAATATCATATATTAGGTGATATGCATATAGGAACGCCCAGTCATTTTACAATCCTTTTCAGGATTTTGCTGACCTGTAAATGACTTAGGCTTTATGACTGCAAAGCAGCTGCATAAATAGATATCCACTCTCATAAAAAGCACACAACTTAGTATTGTAAGCGTTTGTGGTTGTGTGGCTCTTACAGTCAAGGGCTTCAGTTTATTTGTATATTGAAAGGTTTTGTGCTTAGAATAAAATATATGGCATTTTCACTGGATGGCAACATTAGAGATGTTTGGTTAGAGAAGACCCAGAGGGTATGGTTGCTAGATTTCTGAGCAGTTTCCAACACAATACACTGCAAAAACTCATTTGAAAATCAGTTTGATATTCCAGTTTAAATAATTTTTTAAAGCGGGTATAGCTAATAGTGAAATAAGTAACTGGAATACTTTTTAGTTCATCCTACCAAAGGATTAGTAATTGTGGTCAGCCAGTCGTGTGATTTATACACCTCTGCTATACTGCATAGCCAGGCAGTTATTTCCTGGTTTATGTTTGCAGCTTCTCGTTTTAACTTACTTTTTCCAGCCTACTCATTGGTTAGTTACCTGGTTTCTAGTAAAACAGCTTTTATGCTATTTATTTGGAAAATACCTATGAATGCCTTATTTGTTGATTTTCCTGTCTTCTACTAACCTAAGCAGCACATAGACTCTACTGTTGGATCCTTATGTATACTAGTATTTATCTCACTATAAATATATATATTTCAAATGTTTATATAGCTGTTTGCCAGGAGATCCATGATACCTTGTTTCTTTGATCCATCCAGCATATAAATATGTGTATATATATATATATATATATATATATATATATAAATGAGTACACCCCAACAGATTTGTCAGAAAACCTTTACTTTCCTTTCAGAGTCAACATTTTCTATGGGACACTGTACTACAAAATAGTCCCACAAATGTGGGCCATTGATTGCAACCAAGATTTGTTAATTTGCACACACAAAAAAGTATTTTTCCTAACAAATTCACCATGTTGCAAAAATGCATACACCCCAATGAATGTCTTAGGAGCAAAGCTAACTTTTAGGCCCCTTTCACACGAGCGGAACCCGTTTTGACGGGCCCTGCTGCTCAGCGGGGATCCATCCGTTTATCCACGCTGAGCCGGCGGATGACAGGACAGTCTCTGCACAGAGTGCAGAGACTGACCTGTCAGAGCTCCATTCTCCTCTATGGAGGATCGAATGAACACGGACCGTCTGTCCGTGTTCATCCGATCCGCCAGACAGATGGAAAATAGGGTTTCCATCCGTCTGTTTTTGGCGGATCGGGTGTCAGCGGACATTTCACCGCTGACATCCGTCGCTCTATAGAAGACAATGGAGCGTCCGTTCGGGTCCGCCTGAAAAACTGACAGGCGGACCCGAACGATCCGCTAGTGTGAAAGAGCCCTTAGTCAACAAAATCCTAATTAAAAAGATTTCAACTACAGGTGAGTCTAATTATTCATTAAACAGGTGTCCAGCAGACAGTTGATTATAAGCAATGGCAATGGCACCACATGAAAGAGAAAAGGCATGAGAAAGGCGAAGGCCACCAGAAGATCAGCAAAGCTTTACTTATCAGTCAGAATACTGTAGCATAAGTAGTACAAAAATTTAACAAGGATGGAACTGCAAACATCTCAGAGATTTCCAGGCCTTCCACAGAAGTTAACACCTCGTCAGGAGCGTCTGCTGATGAGAAGGGTTAAAGATAATCACCATGCAAGTTTACTGCAGTTAGCTATAGAAGTAGAAAGCCAAACTGGGGTGATTGTTTCCCATGACACAATACGGCGTACACTGCAGAAGAATGGAATGCATAGGTGTCGTCCATGAAGGAAGCATCTCCTTAAGCCCATGCACAAAAAAGCTTGCCTAGAATTTGCCAGGGACCATGCTGAAAAAGAAGAAGACTGCTGGGAATCTGTACTCTGGAGTGATGAGACCAAGATAAATGTTTTTGGAACTGATGGCTTCAAAACTGTATGGCGTCGCAAAGGTTAGGAGTACAAAGAAAAATGCATAGTGCCTACAGTGAAACATGGTTGTAGTAGCTTCCTTCTGTAGGGCTGCATGAGTGCTGCTGGTGTCAGGGAGCTGCAATTCATTGATGGTAGGATTCATGAATTCACAGATGTACTGCTCTATATTGAAAGAGTAGATGCTACCATCACTCCGTGCCCTTGGTCATTGTGCACTTTTCCAACATGACAATGATCCAAAAAACACATCTAAGGCCACTGTTGCAGTTCTGAAGAAGAACATGGTTAAAGTGATTCAGTGGCCAAGTATGTCTCCTGATCTGAACCCAATCAAACACCTTTGGGGAATTCTGAAAAGACAAGTTGAGCATCGCTCTCCATCAAGTATCCAGGCTCTAAAATGGGTCGTTCTAGAAGAATGGAAAAAAGATAGATGTTGCAATATGTCGCCAACTTGTTCATTCAATCAGGGGCGGCCCATCCCTTAAGGGCGCACCCTCTATGCTACATGGATAGATTGCTGGCGGTTGCTGTATACCTTACTGTATACACCCTATCTGTGTTGCTGTATACCCTGCTGCATATACCCTATCTGGTGATGCTGTATGTACCCTACTTTATATACCCTACCTGGTGATTCTGTATACCCTGCTGTATATAACCTTTCAGGTTCTTCACTCTCCTCCCTCTCTTTCCCTCTCACCATTTGAAGCCTACTGTATATGTATATTCTCTCCAACTTCCCTAAGAATTGCTGTGATCTACCGGCCTCCTGGACCACTGTCAGATTTCCTTGATTAATTTTCTGCCTGGCTACCCTACTTTCTTTCTTCTGAAATTCCCACAATCCTTCTTGGTGACTTCAACATCCCTGTTAACACTAACATTACTGCTACTTCTAAATTTCTTAGTCTAACCTCCACATTTGACCTGAAGCAATAGGTACAGGCTTCTACTCACTCTGATGGAAACACCCTCGACCTTGTATTCTCCTACCTATGCACTCCATGCAACTTCTCCAACAATCCTTTTCCTCTCTCCGACCCCCACCTTATTAGTTTCTCTCTCTCCCTGTCTTGCACCACCTTTCCCTCCAATCGCCTAACCATCACCCGTGGAAACCTTTGCCAATTCAACCCTTCTCTCCTCTATTCTGCTACTGCCTGCCCCAACCAAGCCACTGCCGTCTACAATACATCCCTGGCCTCCACCCTGGACGAGCTCGCTTCCCTCACCACACACAGAATTAGGCCTCGACCCCTACAACCCTGGCAAAAAGACGACACCAGAAATCTCAAAAAGCGTAACCGCGCTCTTGAGCGTCTGGGGCACAAGACCAAGTCTCTCAAAGACTTCAACCAATACAAATCTGCTATCCAAAAATACTATTCTTGCCTCCACACTGCCAAGCAGACCTATTTTTCCACTCTTATTAACACCTTCTCATCCAGTCCCTGTCAACTCTTTTCTACCTTCAACTCCCTACTTTGTCCTCCACCGCCTCCACCCCCTAACTCACTCACTGCCGAGGAGATTGTTAATCACTTCAAAAACAAGATTGACACAATTCGTGATAAAATCTCCACTCTACAGGTATCTTTCCCAGTTAACACCCCCTGTCAACAGGTAAAATCGACACTATCTATTTTTATTACTATTCAAACCTGCTACTATAGACAAAGTTGCTAAACTCCTTTCTAACGCCCACCTAACCACCTGTCCCCTGGACCCTATTCTCTCTCAAATACTACGGTCACCCTCTGACTCTACCCTATACTCTCTAACTCACATATTCAATCTTTACCTCTCTTCTGGCATCTTCCCCAATGCTCTAAAACATGCATTGGTCACTCCCATACTCAAAAAGCCATTCCTGAACCCTACCAATCTTAACAATCTACGCCCTATCTCCTTGCTCCCCTTTTCCTCCAAACTCCTTGAACGCCTGGTCTGGAACCAATTAAGTGATCACCTTGTTAAGAATAACCTTCTTGACCCCCTTCAATCTGGATTTTGCCCCCAACATTCCACAGAAACTGCCCTTCCAAAACTCACAAATGACCTACTAACCACAAAAACCAATGGACACTACTCTGTATTCCTACTTCTGGACCTTTTGGCTGCCTTTGATGCAGTTGACTACCCCCTCCTCTTCATAAACCTTTACTCCCTCGGTCTTCATGACTGTGCTCTTCAGTGGCTCTCATCCTACCTATCCCAACGCACCTTCAGTGTCACATACAGTTCTACTTCCTCCTCTCCTCTTCTTTTCTCTGTTGGGGTCCCCCCAAGGTTCTGTTCTTGGACCTCTCTTATTTTCAATATACACCTATTCCCTGGGCCGACTGATAGCCTCCCACGGCTTTCAATATAATTTCTACGCTGATGACACACAAATCTACCTCTCCACCCCTCAACTCACTCCATCAGTCTCCTCACTAATCACTAACTTACTAACAGACATATCTGCCTGGATGTCAGACCACTTCCTCAAACTCAACTTGTCCAAAACAGAACTCATAATATTTCCTCCCCCACGTGCCGTTTCCCCTGACTTCTCTGTCAAAAGCAATGGCACAACCATCCACCCATCCCCACATGTCAGGGTGCTTTGTGTTATCCTGGACTCTGAACTTTCTTTTTGGCCCCACATCCAATCACTTTCCAAGGCTTGCCACCTCAACCTCCACAACATCTCTAAAATATGTCCCTTCCTAACCAATGATGGCAAAAAGCTCCTGATTCACTCCCTGGTCATCTCCAGCCTTGACTACTGCAACTCCCTAATCATTGTCCTACCTTTAAATAGACTGCTCCCCCCCCCCCTTCAGTCCATCATGAATGCTGCTGCCAGACTCATCCACCTTACAAACCACTCAGCGTCTGCCACATTTCTCTGCCAATCCCTCCATTGGCTGCCACTCGCCCAACAAATTAAATTCAAAATACTAACAACAAGTTACAAAGCCACCCACAACTCTGCTCCCAGCTACACCACTAGCCTAGTCTCAAAATACCAACTAATTGTCCTCTTTGTTCCTCCCAAGACCTCCTGCTCTCCATCTCCCTCATCACCTCCTCCCATATTCGCCTCCAGGATTTCTCCAGAGCCTCTCCCATCCTCTGGAATTCCCTACCCCAATCTGTCAGACTGTCCCCAAATCTATCCACTTTCAGGCAATCCCTGAAAACGTTTCTCTTCAGGGAAGCCTATCCTGCCTCCACCTAACAATTGCACTTTTATTTTCTTCATCAGCTCACCCCCCACAGTTATTGGCATTGCCCTTTCATATCACTTAACCCTCCCTTCTAGATTCTAAGCTCTAATGTGCAGGGCCCTCTGACTCCTCCTGTATTGAATTGAATTGTAATTGTACTATTTGCCCTAATATTGTAAAGCCCTGCGCAAACTGTCGGCGCTATATAAATCCTGTATAATAATAATAATAAAAATAATATACCATATCTGTGATGCTGTATACCCTGCTGCATATACCCTATCTATGATGCTGTATACCCTGCTATATATACCCTATCTGGTGATGCTGTATATACCCTGCTGTATATACCCTATCTGGTGATGCTGTATATACCCTGCTGTATATACCCTATTTGATGATGCTGTATACCCTATCTGGTGATGCTGGACTGTATACTCCTCACACAATGGGTGGGATCTATAAGGGGTGTGGCTTATGAGAAGTGGGGGGTTCCAAAAGGAAGGGCGGGGTCTGGCAACCCCCCATCCTAAAATTTCACCAGCCGCCACTGCATTTAATGCCTAGAAGACTTGGCGCTGCCTTTACAAATCATAGAGGTCATACAAAATACTAGATAGTGGTTTTTGTTGTGGGGTGTAATGAGCTAAACAAATGTTCTATAGAACTCAGTTTTGTCAAAATTTTGGAAATTGTTCTTGTGTTGAGATATTGATTAAAATCTTACTTTTCAAAAGGGTAATCATTTATGCTGAGCACTGTAATTTTTTTTACAGAGCTCTGTGATGTCCTGTGAACAAAAAAAAAGTGAACTATGAAATCACAGCAAACAAAGAAAGTGTTCAAGAGTATAGTGTGGTCCTACCATTAAAGCAGAATGTCCTAGATCCCTGAACACCCCGGGGCACAAGGCGTCTGACAGGGGCAAGGTACTCTATTTCACCTGGCTTAAACCAGACTCCAATCTTTGGGGATCCTCCAAGTACTAGATGAGAGTTCTCCTGAAGAGGATCTCCCAATTAGGGAGAGGAAAAAGACCTACAAAGGCCACAGACACCCCTTTCCCCCAACTTCAGGGCACCTTCTGCCTCAAAGTAAAAAACAAAAAACACACCTGCTGCTCAAGTGCTTGTGCATAAATAGTGAAAAAGTGACAAGCAAAGTTCACATGACAGGCCTTTTGGTCAGTTTAAAAAATTCCCCCAAGGCTAGCCAAAGACCTGCCCAAGAAGCAACAATGAATTAACACTTAGGGAGAGTCTGCCTAAAACTGGGAACAAGCCTGGTGCACAAGGCCAGAATTGACCCAGGGTAGCCCCCCCCCCAAAAAAAAAAAACAGCTTGTGCAGTGTAAGTGCCTGTGATAAATACATGCAATACATAAAATAAAATGTAAGAGTGCAGTACACTAGGCAGGCCTTCTGGCTGGTATATAAATTGCTCCAGCCTAGTCAAAAGGCCAGCCCTAGAGGTGAGTGCAAGAAAAGCAAGGTGACAAGAGTTATGTGTGATTGAAACTCAGGGGGTCCCAAACCCATAGTGTTTTTATGGCACACCTGGGACACCATCATCAGGAGCTCCTTGCTCCTCCCAACTCTTATCCAGACAAATGCAGCCCCATTCCTTCCAAAAAGGCAGCAGCCTTTGGGAGTGTCCTGCATTCAACCGAGGACATGCCTGGTAAACCAGGGCAGATTCCACCCAGGAAGAAAAGGATGCCTCCCATCATGCCCACCTTATTACACCGGTAATTACTAATTGGCAATCCCACCCAACAAGGATTATCAGCAGGGGCTAGGAGAGGCATCCATTAGGGGCGCACAGGTGCCACCCCCCTTTCCATGTGTCCCCTTGAAGGACACCGGATGCATGGATTCCAGTGCAAGGGGGGGTTTTTTTGAAGCCGTGATTAGAGCCAGAGGTCCTAATAGGCTTCAAAATAGGGTGGGTGTGGGGTGCAAGCACTGCACCCTGAACCCATCCAGTTGTGTGACATTAGCAAATGAATATTTGCTATTTTTACACTGAATGTCCTCCCCACCAATCAGGAAGCCAGTCTGAGACCCATTTCCCGATTGGCCGCTGAGGAGGAGGAGAAGCTGCCCGTGATGCGGTGGAGTCACAATGGGGGAGTGGGGGTGCAGCCCACAGATGGGGTGACACCATCCCAAGGACAGCATCTATGAGAGGGTCCCAGAGGCAGCTGCAAGATGCCAGTGCTGTGCTAGAACAGAGTGAAACTACTTGGTCACACTATTACTGCAGCTGCGGCTGCCTCCTGTCACTTCCAATACAGAAGCCCTCTGCCCGGAGAGTGACAGTCTAAGTAAGCAACTCTCTGGGCGGCTGCTGCACACTGAATTCTCCTGTGCTTGCCACCCAGGTGCATGGGGGGAGGGTGGCTGATCGCTCATTGAGGGGGTCTGTACTGAGAAAGATCTGTACTGAGGCAGGGTATCTATACTGAGGGGGGTCTGTACTGAGGAGGGGTGTCTATACTGAGGGGGGTCTGTACAGAGGAGGGGTGTCTATACTGAGGGGGGTCTGTACTGAGGCTCTGAAGAAGAGGTTAAAACCTTGAAACGCGTTAGCCTTCACGGTGTGAGAACCAGCCATATATGACGTGTCCATGAATTGGCAGGACACCACATATGCTTGGAATGCTTTATTTTAACAGCTCGTTTGTGAGTATATATTTTTAACTTTTTAAATAAAGGCTCTATCAAAGATAATGCGCTAGGCCAGTGCGCCATTGTCCCTTTGTTTTTTGCTACAGTGTCTTTGCACTATCCCCGGTTCAACAGTGGCAGCAAGGCCACTCATTATCCAAAGTGCCTTTTTAAATATTCATACAATTGAAATATTGGACTAAGATGTCATTCCCCTCTGAGCGCAGGATAAAAAGTATTTGTTTGGGTCTGTACTGAGGGAGGGGGTCTATACTGAGGGG
>BLSH010263859.1:1179565-1200454 GCA_018402905.1 Glandirana rugosa
GTCCACGAAATTTGGGGCTACTGGAGTGGAGAGGGGAGGGGCCTCTGACCCAGGCATTTATCAGTTTCACGTCGGTGTACAAGGGAGCCGCTCTGCTCTTGCTGATACCAGCTCCTCTCCACTCCAGTACACTCAGGAAGAGAACTACAAGCCGCAGAGATCCCGCAGACACCACTGAGCTGCCGATCGCCGCCTCCCCACACTGCATAACTAAGCTGACAGCAAGAGATGCAGGGGGGAGATGCTGCATCTTGGAGCCCCCAGCCGCCCCTCCAATCCAGAGACACTTCAGGGGACAGGCGGTCTCTGGGGACTGTCCAGAGCTATCCATTCAATCCAGTGCTGTGCACGTCTGTAGATCTTCTCTCTCCTCACTTCTTGTCACTCCTGTCAGCCTGTAGTTGCAAAACCCAAAAATACTTGTGGGCGGGGTTTAAAGCACCTGATCGGGGACACATGAACAACAGGCCGCAAATGCCTGAACTCACAGGATGAGGCCACACTCAGTCATATGAAACCAGCGTTAAGACGTTTAGTGGCAATGTAGAACAGTGATATGATATCACTGTTCTACAATTATCTTCTAACTGTGTGTGAAAACTATCAATTAGAGGGGAGAAGCCAGATCACTGTTCTAAGAACAGTGATATCTCATATCACTGTTCTTAGAACAGTGATCTGGCTTCTCCCCGCTAATTGATAGTTTTCACACACAGTTTGCAGATGTTCTAAGAACAGGGATATGGCTTCTCCCGGCTAATGTATACTTTTCTCACAGAGTTTTAAAATGATTGTAGAATGTACAAGCATCTTAAAACTGTGTGATAAAAGTATAAATTAGCCGGGAGAAGCCAGATCACTGTTCTTAGAACAGTGATCTGGCTTCTCCCCGCTAATTGATAGTTTTCACACACAGTTTGCAGATGTTCTAAGAACAGGGATATGGCTTCTCCCCGCTAATTTATACTTTTCTCACACAGTTTTAAGATAGTCCACATCCACCTCCATTTTTGATTTTTTATGTTATTTTTTTTTTTTTATTATTTTAAGTTATTTCCCTATCCCCATTTCTTTGTAGGGCACTTGTCCGACCCTTACCCCCATTTTCCTTCCTTTTGCAGACCTCTAGGTCTTTCCAGGACTTTCTTACAGCCATTTTTGTGCCTAAAAGTTCGGGTCCCCATTGATTTCAATGGTGTTCGGGGTCCGGGTCAAAGTTCGGGTTCTGTCCGAACTTCCAGAGGTTCGGTCAACTCTACAGAAGACAAGTAAACTGGATAGAGGAAAACGGAGGAGATTGGTTCCTCTAAATGCCACCCCCACCATCCCTTCTATTCAGGTGTACAAGGGAGGCACATGGGCCCCCTGGACCATGGGGCCTGGTTGCAATTGCAACCCCTGCAACCCCTATCGTTACGCCCCTGGTTAGAAGTAAGCAGACTTGGCTTGCACAGTTAGCACTGTGTACAATGCATTTCTCTGTAAATCACACTTCACTTTAACTGTACGTCGACTTCTCCCAATGGATGCAGCAATTCTGTGTGGGTACTGCAGAGCCTGTACCTCACTCACCAGCACTGCCTGACATGCCACCTCATTCCCAATGACACACTAAGACTTCTGCCCAACACACAGAGAGAGATCATCTCTTCCAATGTTCTGAACTTCTTAACTTCCAAGGGGCCTCACTCTCTCCCCTTCTCTGTACTGTGAACTCTGGTGGCTAGGTCCATAGGACACCCTGTGCCATGATATTCATCCCTGTATATGGATCACTGATCGATGGAGAGGGGGTTAAGTTTGCAAACCCCCCAAACTACCAGAGCCTTTCTTCACCCGAGCCAAGTTATCACTGCTTTCTGCTGGCTGGCTGCTTTAGCACCTGACATCACTTCAGTTACCCTTAGCAATGGCAATATAGCCTCTTCTCCTCCAACTCCTTCGCAGGTTAGACTTTCGTAATGCCTCTTCACTTATTCACCTTCATCCCTATACTAAGCCCTGTTCTTTTGAGACTCCATGCATGCACCTCTTTTCTAAGCAACTTTAGACCAGACACTTTCTTGAAATTTAGAACATTTACTTGACACTTATGGAAATACAAAGCGATATGAAACAGTCTCGCACAGATTTCTCCATACACAGCTCTAGTTAATCCTATCTTCAGGCTGCCCAGTTCATACACCATAAAGTAAACTTATTCTAATACAGTCCATGAAGTGTCTTCGGCACCCCGACTGGGGGGCAGAGCCATGAACACCTGAGAGTCGGCATATTAACCCCCTCCTGACTTCCAGTTAGCCAAATAGACAAGACTTTCTAAAAGCATATTTTGAAGCAATAAAACAGTGAGTGAATAACACTTGAGGTAGAACAAGATGAGGTGTGTACCCCCAAGAAGGCACCTGCCTACATAATCGCCACATTATGCCCCCTTAGGGCTAGTTTACACTTGCTTGACATATTGGCTTCGGACATATTCTGTTAAAGCTCTCTGAACACCAGTCAAAGCTCATGTCACTAAATAAAATGGTTAGCTTACCGTCCTGTTTACACCTTGTGTTTGCTTGGTGCTTCGAAGAGGCTTCAATGAGGCTTCGGTGGGGTGATGAGGCTTTGGTGAGGCTTTGTGGGGCTTTGATGCAGCTTCGGTGGGGCTTTGGTGGGGCTTTGTGGGGCTGTGATGAGGCTTCGGTGGGGCTTCAGTGGAGCTTCAAGCAAGCTTTGCCATAGACTTCTATGGAGGCTTTGAAGACGCTTTGAAGCACCACTAAACCTACATGGGGTATAATTTTTGAAGCGAAGCCGAAGCAAACAAAGCAAAAGCAGGTGTAAACAGGACTGTAAGCTAACCATTTTATTTAGTGACAGGAGCTTTAACAAAGCATGTCCGAAGCCTTGTTGAAGCAAGTGTAAACTAGCCGTTAATGTGCATTTAAGCCGAAGCAAGTGTAAATGAGGCCTTAATAAAAATGAAAACACTGTGTCCAGGGCAGCAAGTATTCAACAGTGAAAGACACCTGCTTCTAGAGATTCTCTGTTCTAGTCCTGGACCTCACCCAGAGGCCTACCTTCAGGTGCAAGAAATTATGAAGGGCCCTCCTGAACCCTGGCCAGGGCCCTTCCCTTTTCCCACTGATACTGGGGACCTTTACTCCCATCGTGGGTCCCTTTATTATGGTACCACAGCGGGGCCCTTTCACAAGTTCTGCTGCAGGCCCCATTTCTGCAATCTTCGGGATTTCCCATGGTGGTGAGATGCCAGGGCCTGGTCACAATTGCAACCTTATCAATCCTGATAGTTCCCTCACTGGTGTCAGTAGTTTTATTTTTTATTTTAATTCTATTATTTTTTACCATTTAGTTTTATTTCTTTTACAATTTTTTTTTACAATTTTTAGGAGCCCTGTTGGGGGGCTTTGATGAGATATCAGGGGTCTAAACAAACCTCAACTCTCAATCTCCATCTGTGTAGCCTCAGCTGTACAGAATGAATGGACAGGTATAGCTGTGCACCGAGACTCCCATTTATTCAGAAACAGAAGTATAGTAAAAACAGTTTACTATGCTTCAGTAATGAATGAACCAATTGGTATCAATCACTGACACTGTTCATTCAGAAAAGGAAAGAAAAATGGAGGAGATTGGTTCCTCTAAATGCCACCCCCGCCATCCCTCCTATTCAGGTGTACAAGGGAGGCACACTGGCCCCCTGGACCATGGGGCCCGATTGCAATTGCAACCCCTGTAACCCCTATTGTTATGCCCCTGACCTCACCTCTATAGAAAAGAACAAAACTCCACATTCTACTGGGCGAAGAGTCACAAACACTGAACATATTAGTGTAGGAGTGTAGGCTCCCCATAGGAGCCACTGGTGAATAGGGATCCCCCACCCTGGACAGCCAGGCACACCAAATTTCCACAGGCATACTTGAGACAGGATACAGTCCAGCAACTTTGATTTTGTGTTTTTTTTAGGGGTTAATAAACTTATGGATAGGGATGGGATAATTATGGGATGCCCACTTAACTGGAACAAACTTCTTCAGGGACACTTACAACCAGTGGCGGCTGGTGAAATTTTAGGATGGGGGGGACAGACCCCGCCCTTCCTTATTGACCCATCCCACTGCTCATAAGCCCCACCCTTATAGTTTCCACCCCTTGTGTCAGGAGTATACAGCCCAGCATCACCAGATAGGGTATACAACATCACCAGATAGTGGCATATACAGCATCACCAGATAGTAGTATACAGAGTCACCAGATAGCAGTATAAACTCACAGAGTCACCATATAGCAGTATACAGTGTCACCATATAGCAGTATACAGAGCCCCAGATAGCAGTATACAGAGTCACCATATCACAGTATACAGAGCCCCAGATAGCAGTATACAGGGTCACCATATATCAATATACAGATTCACCATATATCAGTATACAGGGTCCCAGATAGGGTATACAGTCACCAGATAGGGTATACAGGGTCCCAGATAGCAGTATACAGGGTCCCAGATAGGGTATACAAAGCCCCAGGTAGCAGTATACAGGGTCCCAGATAGCAGTATACAGGGTCCCAGGTAGCAGTATACAGAGCCCCAGGTAGCAGTATACAGGGTCCCAGATAGCAGTATACAGGTTCCCAGATAGCAGTATACAAGGTCCCAGGTAGCAGTATACAGAGCCCCAGGTAGCAGTATACAGAGCCCCAGGCAGCAGTATACAGAGCCCCAGGTAGCAGCATACAGGGTCCCAGGTAGCAGTATACAGAGCCCCAGATAGCAGTATACAGGGTCCCAGGTAGCAGTATACAGAGCCACAGGTAGCAATATACAGAGCCCCAGGTAGCAGTATACAGGGTCCCAGGTAGCAGTATAAAGAGCCCCAGGTAGCAGTATACAGGGTCCCAGGTAGCAGTATACAGAGCCCCAGGTAGCAGTATACAGAGCCCCAGGTAGCAGTATACAGAGCCCCAAGTAGCAGTATACAGAGCCCCAGGTAGCAGTATACAGAGCCCCAGGTAGCAGTATACAGGGTTCCAGGTAGCAGTATACAGAACCCCAGGTAGCAGTATACAGGGTCCTAGGTAGCAGTATACAGAGCCCCAGGTAGCAGTATACAGAGCCCCAGGCAGCAGTATACAGAGCCCCAGGTAGCAGTATACAGGGTCCCAGGTAGCAGTATACAGAGCCCCAGGTAGAAGTATACAGATTCCCAGGTAGCAGTATACAGAGCCCCAGGTAGCAGTATACAGAGCCCCAGGTAGCAGTATACAGAGCCCCAAGTAGCAGTATACAGAGCCCCAGGTAGCAGTATACAGAGCCCCAGGTAGCAGTATACAGGGTTCCAGGTAGCAGTATACAGAACCCCAGGTAGCAGTATACAGGGTCCTAGGTAGCAGTATACAGAGCCCCAGGTAGCAGTATACAGAGCCCCAGGCAGCAGTATACAGAGCCCCAGGTAGCAGTATACATGGTCCCAGGTAGCAGTATACAGAGCCCCAGGTAGAAGTATACAGATTCCCAGGTAGCAGTATACAGAGCCCCAGGTAGCAGAATACAGGGTCCCAGGTAGCAGTATACAGGGTCCCAGATAGGGTATACAGTCAGCGGACCTCCACGCCCCCCCCCCCCGAGGTCGGGACAAGTCCCACACTTACCCCATCTAATAGGCAGGTAAGACTGGCAGTGTTGTAGAGATTGGCATGCGGAGAGCGGGCTGACAATATGCAGAGGCAGCACTTGCGGAGAGCATGCTAAGTGCTGACAGTATGCTCGGAAGTCCCAGCGGAGCGCTGTGCCTGCGTGAGTAATCATGCAGCCAGCACGTCCGCTGTAGTCCCGCCCCAGCCAACAGCATCCAATGACAGAGAGTCATTGGCTCTCATGGCTCAGGGGGCAGCCAATCAGACTATGTGTGTGCGCCTGTTCAGCGCCCAAGCGCCCCTTATACACCAGCCGCCGCTGCTTACAACTTACAACTATATACACAGTCCATATACACTCTTTCCCTTCCTCCTGCACAATCTAGCTTGCAGATTCTCAGTTCTGTCACCCTAAGGAAAGGTCTTTAGCAATGGCCCTTTACAGGCAGAGACCTGGCTGCAGCAGCCCCTTTCTCTAGCCCAGACTGCACACTCATCAGCCCACCCAGCTAACTTCTCCTGGAGCTCCTGCTATCCTCCTTCCCATTCTTTGGACACTTCTTTAAGGTTCCACAAATAGGTGGAGGTACCAGAGGTGCTGCCTGGTGAGTCATCTAGCCTCCCTGAGTCCCTCACCCTGACCCAGATTCAATCCAGCCTGACTCTCAGCCAGGCTAAATTTACCTACACAACTATGTACAATCCTATTCTAGCACACTAAAGGTGTCACATTAGTATTATTATTATTATTATAATACAGGATTTATATTGCACCAACAGTTTGTGCAGCGCTTTATATAATGCACAATTTGCCCCAGCATGTCACAGGCTGAGAGGGACAAGAAAAACTATTGACGTAAAAATCCCCTGGCTGGAACCATTCTTATACCTTTTAGAGTAACTTATTAACTTGATAGCAGTTTTGGACTTCCATTTCCTTTATATTACCCTTTACTCCTAATTCTTTTAAAACATTTTTATTTAATTTTTTTCAAAGAATAATGATTGCAGTGAAAAATATGTAACCTATTATGGCACATTTCAATACAGTCTGGAACTTTTTACGTTATGAGAGGCCTTCCCTCCCATCTGAACATGCCACAAGAACCCACCGAGGAAGAAGGATCGCGGCTCGATCTTAAAGGGACCATGGGTATGAGAGAGACCACCTTAAGTGATTTTTGACTCCTCTTTGTCATACGATAAGAGGGTCAACTACCTCTGGTGAGTAGGGACCTTTACTACACACATTGGCACTGGAGAAAAGCACAAGCCACTTTTTTTTTTTCATTAAATTTTTATTAGGTTTTCAATAAACACAGTGTAAATAAACAGAACAAAGATACATTTGGAGCATACAAGTGTGACATGAGGAATTGTATCTGAACAAGCAATGCTACTTAAAATATGTATTGAGAGACAACAACAAACCTAACGGCAATACTGGTTGTATGGAGTATTTCAGTTCTCTATAATTGACCTCTCATGAGAAAAAAATTGTATGTCCTAAAGCGGACCTCAGTATCACAAATCATAGTTAAGTTTACTTCTAAAATGTATCTAACCTAATTTGGACAAAGAAGGATAGGCACAGTACCTATGTGAACAAGTAGACGAGTTGTAGTGTATTGTACCAGAGAAGTAGACTCAAAGGGGCGTGACCCCTCATTCCTCCCCACCTCTCGTCAATAGGAGGCTAAAGACAATAGGGACTATGTATTCAATGGACCAAGTAGAGCGGGACGGAGGGCCTCGATCTCCAACCTCTGGACACCCCATGATGGGAACAAGCTGTGTCCAGAGGGGGGTAAACATCTTAAAGTGAGAGAGTATGGAAGAGAACTGCCCCCGCTCCACCCGAGCCCAGTGGGAGGGGACGAAAGGGAGGGCCACATATTCCCAAGGTCACATTCCTGCGTTATTATCATCTACCTACTGAAAAACAAGTCTAAGATTAAAATTCCAAGGCACTAGAGGTTAGAAGAAGACAGACCAAAAAGAAAGAGGTAGAATAAGAAAAGTCATAGCACCAGAGATAAACCTGAGGATGTCGAGTTGGCTGGTACTTGCTGTCCCGTAATAAGAGAGATACCAATATAAGCCGCCCAGGGTTCCCATACATCCTCGAACCTCTTAGTAGTGTCAGAGAGGATGCTAGAGAGTTTTTCCTGAGACATGATCCAGGAGATTAAACTAATGGTGGCTGCAAATGAGACCTTTGATTTTTTCCAAGATTTAGCTATGGTGAGTTTGGCTCCGAGCAAGATAAATCGAACTAATTTCCTATTGGGTTTGGAGAGGTTTGGTATATGCTCATTGAGGAGGGCACTCTCGGGGGACCTGGAAACCTTAACGTGGAGCAGACTCTCAATAGGATTAAATATTTTCCTCCAAAACAGTCTTATCCTTGGGCATTCCCACCATATATGTGGCATCGTACCTATTCGTGCGCAGCCCCTGAAACACTGTGGGTCTGCCGAAGGATAGATGTGGGCCAGTCTAGCCGGGGTAAGATACCATCTGGTGATGACTTTAATGCTGGCTTCCATGAGGACAGTATTTAAGATGACATGGTAAGAGTTAGCAAGGGCTCAATGCCAGGTCTCCAGGTCCCATGAAAACTGCAGATCCTCCTCCCAAAGATTCATATAAGAAGCTTTGGTTGTCGGTGAGGTAAGGGCTGTGTAAACTACTGAAATACCACCCCTTTGTTTCGTGGCTTGACCACAGCACAAGCCACTTTTATTTCACGTAGAAGCTTGCACGGTTTGCATAGTATCTTCATTGGTTGGGACTGAGCACCTTGCACATACTGTTACTCATACAGCAGTTGATATGAGTTTTTATATTGGTTTACCACAGACAGTTTATAGGTTTATATGTTTTTGGAATACAAATTTATTTACACATGTCATTGGTGGATGGACGTTAGTTGGATATAGGAATCCACTTGGGGTCACACCATTAATCCAACAGGAATTGTACACTTAATTCAGTAGTAATTTTTAATTTAATATATTGCAAGCACTATTTGCACATAGGGCTACCCTATGTATCTAAATTTATAACATTTGTACCTGTCTAAAGTTAGGATAGCAGCTGCAGTCAGGTAGTATCTGGCACAGGTGGATTTTATTTCATTTTTGTATCATAAAAATAATACTGTTTATATACGTGAAGGAACATCACAGAGCATTCAATTAAGACAGATCTTGTACACATACAGTATATAGTGAATGCTATGGTGTCACTGCAATATCTATCATGAAGGTTGGTTAAGCATGCTGGAAATAATTAAACATTTAACAAGAAGCAGAAATAAGTTTTACATGCAGGGAAAGAGAAGGAAGAAGGAAGAGAGCCCCATCCTTCATCCCTGATAATGTTCTAGGAGTTATTCCTTCCACCCCACCATCCAACCGATGAAAACTCCTTAATTGCTTTTGCAATGCTAAAATATATTTGGTTCTGCCAAGAAAGCTAATTTGAAATTGATAGAAAGAGAAGGAAGGATAGAGAGACCTGTGGAAAGAGATAGGAAAAAGAGAAGAAAAGGTGGTAGGGGAGAGAGGGTGTGAACATTTTTCCATAAATACAGTATCTCACAAAAGTGGGTACACCCCTCACATTTTATAAATATTTTATTATATCTTTTCATGTGACAACACTGAAGAAATTACACTTTGCTACAATGTAAAGTAATGAGTGTACAGCTTGTATAACTTTGTAAATTTGCTGTCCCCTCAAAATAACTCAACACACAGACATTAATGTCTAAACTACTGGCAACAAAAGTGAGTACACCCCCAAGTGAAAATGTCCACATTGTGCCCAAAGTGTTGATATTTTGTGCAGCCACCATTATTTTCCAGCACTGCCTTAACCTTCTTGGGCATGGAGTTCACCAGAGCTTCACAGGTTGCCACTGGAGTCCCCTTCCACTCCTCTATGATGACATCATGGAGCTGGTGCATGTTAGAGAGCTTGTGCTCCTCCACCTTCCATTTGAGGATGCCCCATGGATGCTCAATAGGGTTTAGGTTCAGAGACATGCTTGGCCAGTCCATCACCTTTACCCTCAGCTGCTTTAGCAAGGCAGTGGTCATCTTGGAGGTGTGTTTGTGGTTGTTATTATGTGGGAATACTGCCCTGCCGCCCAGTCTCCGAAGGGAGGAGATCATGCTCTGCTTCAGGATGTGACAGTACATGTTGGCATTCATGGTTCCCTCAATGAACTGTAGCTCCCCTGTGCTGGCAGCACTCATGCAGCCCCAGACCATGACACTCCCTCCACCATGCTTGACTGTAAGCAAGACACACTTGTCTTTGTACTCCTCACTTGGTTGCTGCCACACACGCTTGACACCATCTGAACCAGATAAGTTTATCTTGGTCTCATCAGACTACAGGACATGGTTCCAGTAATCCATATCCTTAGTCTGCTTGTCTTCAGCAAACTGTTTGTGGGGTTTCTTGTGCATCATCTTTAAAAGAGGCTTCCTTCTGGGACGACAGCCTTGCAGACCAATTTGATGCAGTGTGCGGTGTATGGTCTGAGCACTGACAGGATGACTCCCTACCCCTTCAACCTCTGCAGCAATGGTAGGAGCACTCATATGTCTATTTCCCAAAGACAACCTCTGGATATGACGCTGAGCACATGCACTCAACTTCATTGGTTAACCGTGGTGAGGCCTGTTCTGAGTGAAACCTCTCCTGTTTAACCACTGTATGGTCTTGGCCACCGTGCTGCAGCTCAGTTTCAGGGTCTTGGCAATCTTCTTATAGCCTAGGCCATCTTTATGTAGAGCAACAATTCTTTTTTTCAGATCCTCAGGGAGTTCTTTGCCTTGAGGTGCCATGTTGAACTTCCAGTGACCAGTGTGAGAAAGTGAGAGTGAGAACACCAAATTTAACACACCTGCTCTCCATTCACACTTGAGACCTTGTAACACTAACAAGTCACATCACATCAAGAGGGAAAATGGCTAATTGGGCCCAATTTGAACATTTTCACTTAGGGGTGTACTCACTTTTGTTGCTAGCAGTTTAAACATTAATGGCTGTGTGTTGAATTATTTTGAGGGGACAGCAAATTTACACTGTTATACAAGCTCTACACGCACTACTTTACATTGTAGCAAAGTGTAATTTCTTCAGTGTTGTCGCATGAAAAGATAGAATAAAATATTTACAAAAATGTGAGGGGTGTACTCACTTTTGTGAGATACTGTAAGTATCAACATTAGCAGTAATACAAGTGATGACAATAAGGAAGGGCATGGTAAAAAGAGAAGGGTATAAAATGAGTAAACAAAGAGTTTGGATAACAGTTACAGCATACTCTGCCATGCCATGCCCCTGGCATAGACCACATCAGGTGCAGCCACCTGTAGCAGTCATCATCATCATCTGTGTATTCCATTATAGTAGGCAGGATCAGATGGCTTTCCATGTAACTGTATACATAACCTGCCTGGCACTCCACACTAAGCAGCTATATATAGTTTGTTTACTAAGGAAATAGTAAAACCCCATTGTACTCTCCAGTCACAATTTGCATCTTCTGGAATGGTAAATAAATCCTCCCTGTAGGTGCAATATTTTCAGGAACAACTGTGTGGATACAAGGAACAGAAATTCCTTTCTATCTATGTTTACCTAGCTAATCTAACATCTAAAATTTTTTAAAAATGTTTTCCTTTAACCAATGCTCGCCTGGCCTATAGCAAGATGACACTAGCGGGAACCTCTCATCGATCTGGGTGGATGTCATATGATGTCCTCCCAGAATGCGCCCTGCGCGTGGTGCAATCTGTCACCAGCTGCATCCCCCAGATGACTGATCACTGTACATGCCCAGTGTCGGTACCATGTGCCCGCTGTAACCAATCAGAGCAGGTAACATGACAGTTGTAAACAATGGATGGCTTCCTTTCAAGCCATCCATTGTATACAATTGTATTGCTAGCTGTGATTGGTCAGTGTCACATGGTACAGACTGGGCCAATCACAGCCCATCTGTGCCATGTGATTAGCTCTGGCCAATCATAGCTAATCACAATAAAACAGGCTGAAGGAATCGGTTCCATTTAGTAAAATGCTTGCATATAGCAGTGAAATGCATTGCTCTATGCAAACATAATGGGGTTGATTTACTAAAGCTTGAAAGTGCAAAATTTGCTGCAGCTCCACCCAGAAACCAATCAGCTTCAAGGCTTTATTGTCAAAGCTTGATTGAACAAGCTGAGGTTAGAAGGCTAGCATGCAAAGCTGCACAGGTTTTTGCACTCTTCAGCTTTAGTAAATCAACCTCAATGTGTAAAAAAAAAAAAAAACTGATCACTTCCCCAGAGTAGTACAATGCTACTATGGTAACAATATATATCTCTAGTCAAAATGTGTTAAAAAAAATCTTTAAAAAAATAAAAAATATATCATAAAAAAATAAATAAAAAAAATGAAAAAACTATTAGTCAGTGATCCTGATCACCACCACACACGTTATATGATGACGCTGTACTGCACTGGTAACAGCATGTATAGAAAAAATGCATGGCTTTCCAAAAAGGGGTCATTTGGGGGGGGGGGGGTTGTTTCTACTGTCCTGACATCATACCTCCCAACTTTCTGGGATGGGAATGATATAATATTAGCAAGTGTATGAAGGCATAGGACAGACCCCCTGCCATATACCCTTAAAGGAGAGTTATACAAAAAATGATTAGTTAAAACCACAAGTTCTCTTGTTTTTTACCGCTATTATTCCTTTATATTGGCTTTTGAAATTTACAAATGCAGCAATTTAGAAATTGGATGAAAGGTTTAGCAGTGGGAAACACTTTTTGACAAATAAGTAGTGTATTTTATATACAAATATATAGATCAGACCAAAATGAGGGACAAATGAGGAGGAAAGAGGGACAGAGGGGCATTGCTCCAAATCAGGGACAGTCCCTTGAAATCAGGGACAGTTGGGAGCTATGCTGACATGGGTGTCAGTCCATTAGAATTGATCAATTTTCAGATATATACCCTAGTTTGTGGACTCTTTAACTTTCCTACAGATTAACCACTTCCGTACCGCCGGACGTCATATGACGTCCTTGGGTTTGAGTGGTGATATCTGAATGGTGCTTGCAGCTGCAGGCACCATTCAGATACCGTTTTTTTCAGCAGGCGACTCCCTGCAAGATAAAAGTGGTCTTCGCCGCAAGATCACTTTTATCAGCGGCGGGAGGGGTGCCCCCCCCCCTCCCGCCACTTTCCGGTTATCTCCGCTGCTTACCGGACCCGCCGGCAGCGGCGGAGATGATCCGATCCTCTCCCCCCAGTGTCTGTGAGCCAACTGAGCGGCTGAAGCCGCTCACTCGGCTCCATAACACGGCCGGCGGAAATGACGTCAGAAATGACGTCTGCCCAACGGTCTTAAAGGGCCCGATTTTTTTTTTCTTCTGTCACTTTTTTCAGATTTTTTTTTTTTTTTTTTTTGCATTTGAGTGTAAATCTGAGATCTGAGGACTTTTTGACCCCGGATCTCATATTTAAGAGGACCTGTCATGCTTTTTTCTATTACAAGGAATGTTTACATTTCTTGTAATAGGAATAAAAGTGATCAAAAGTGATCAAACGCATATGTAGGTCCCGCCCACATATGAAAACGGTGTTCAAACCACACATGTGAGGTATCGCCGCGATCGTTAGAGCGAGAGCAACAATTATAGCTCTAGACCTCCTCTGTAACGCAAAACTGCTAACCTGCAGAATTTTTTAAATGTCGCCAATGGAGATTTTCAATTTGCAAAGTTTATCGCCGTTCCGCGAGCGGACGCAATTTTGAAGCATGACATGTTGGGTATCATTTTACTCGAAATAACATTATCTTTCACAATATGGAAAAAAATTGGCCTAACTTTACTGTTTTCTTATTTTTTAACTAAAAAAACTGAATTTATTAAAAAAAAAGCACGCTTGTAAGACCGCTGCGCAAATACGGCGTGACATAATTTTTTTCAATGACCGCCATTTTATTCTCTAATGTGTTAGGGAAAAAAATATATAATGTTTGAGGGTTCTAAGTAATTTTATAGCAAAAAAAACTGTTTTTAGCTGGTAAGCACTGAACCCAAAAAACAGGCTTGGTATTGAAGTGGTTAATAATATACACGGATTGGGTTATTTTCACCAAAGAAATGTAGCAGAATACATTTTGGCCTAAATTCATTAAGAAATATTATTTATTTGCAAAATTTTGTAACAGAAACAAAGAAAAACATGTTTTTTCTTTTTTTATTGAAAGCTGAAAATTGGCCTGAGCAGGAAGGGGGTAAAAGTGCCCATTATTGAAGTGATTAAATGATAACAACACCCAAAAACAAAAATGGCATATGTTGCAGTCCTTAGATATGGTGGCCGCATTAGTTCTTTTTTTCGAGCTAAGAACATTTTCAGCAAATACAGAAATGACCTATTAACCACTTCAGCCCCGGAAGGATTTTCAGCTTTAGGACCGGAGCCCTTTTTTCAATTTGGCACTGCACCGCTTCAAATGGTAATTGCGCGGTCATGCAATGCAGTACCCAAACGAAATTTGCGTCCTTTTTTTCCCACAAATAGAGCTTTCTTTTGGTGGTATTTGTTCACCATTGCGCTTTTTAATTTTTGCGATATAAACAAAAAAGGAATGGAAATTTTGAAAAAAAATTATATTTTCAACTTTATGTTATTACGAAAATACAATAAACTAAATTTTAGTCATAAATTTTTGCCAAAATGCATTCAGCCACATGTCTCGGGTAAAAAAAAATGCCAATTAGCGTATATTTATTGCTTTGCGCAAAAGTTATAGCGTCTACAAACTAGGGTACATTTTCTGGAATTTCCGCAGCTTTTATTTTATGACTGCCTATCTCATTTCTTGAGGTGCTAAAATGGAGGGGCAGTACAAAACCCCCCCAAATGACCCCATTTTGGAAAGTAGACACCCCAAGGAATTTGCTGAGAGGCATGTTGAGCCCATTGAATATTTTATTTTTTTGTCATAAGTGATTGAAACACAAATTATATGGGTACCGCGCTCATAGAGCAGTTATTCACACACAGAAAGGATCTCTCATGTATGACAAGTGCAATATCTCCTGGATAAAACCAGAGATTTACACTTTCTGCTCGGTTGGAATCATAGCGCCTAAACAGCGATTATAGTGCCTAAACAGTAGTTACAATGGTTAAACACAATCATAAGGCGCTGTTCCAATATGTCCCTCGGGAGTGCTAACAGTCCATTTAGGGGTTGGTGTAACTCTATATACAAGTACAAAGTTGCTAAAAATTTAATTAAACCAATGGTCCCGGTAGACAAAATATATAAGGGTACCGCGCTCATAGAGCAGTTGACTCACACATAGAAAGGATCTCTCATGTATGGCAAGTGCATTATCTCCTGGGTGAGACCAGAGATTTACACTTTCTGCTCAGTTGGAATCATAGCGCCTAAACAGCAATTATAGTGCCTATACAGCAGTTGCAAGGGCTAAATGTATTCAAAGGTGTTGCCGCAATATATCCCTTGAGAGTACTAACAGTCTACTGAGGGATTGGAGTATCTCTGTATGTAGGTGCAAAAATTGCTGAAAAATTCAACCAATGATCCAGGTTTGTCTGTAGCTCCTGTGCAATTTCTACAGGGTTGGTCTGTGGTCCCACTTACCAGATATCCCTGGCCTGACCCAGGCCAACAAACTATACAAGCACAAGGTACTGCTAGGTGTGGATGTGTGTCCTCCTGGTAGCCCAAAGAAACCCCACTTACCAGATGGATGGTGGGTACAGGTGTGAGAGGTAGATGGATCACTTTAAAGGCTCCAGGAATGACATCCGTCCATAGCAGGAATCCCGAAAAGGAGAGCAAAAAAAACAAAAACGGGGCTTCCAATGGTGAAGTACGTAGAGTAAAATGTTTATTAAAACAAAATGGATCAGTGTGATCGTTCAAAAGAACGAACACATAAGAGGCATAAAAACAACAACAAAAAGCTTCAAACAAAAACACGTGTAACTAGGGGACGCCAAAAAACGCGCTCCTCCTTAGTTCTAAGAGAGCGGAAGCAACACGAGAGCCCTAGCCACCCAACACCGCGTTTCGTTGACAGCCCGTCAACTTCCTCAGGGGTCATCTATACCTTTACTAGTGTTTACCATAGGCGCGGATTTTTATTTGTACTATAAGTGATTGAAAGATGACCAAAAAAAAGTTGTTACTGAAATGATATATTGCTCACATATGCCATGGGTATATGTGGTATTACACCCCAAAATACATTCTGCTGCTTCTCCTGAGTACGGGGATACCCCATGTGTGAGACTTATTGGGAGCCTATCGGCGTACGGGACCCCGAAAACCAATCACCACCTTCAGGATTTCTAAGGGCAAAAATGTATGCCTTCACCCCACACTACGTATCTCAGTTTTGGAGGCCATGAAATGCCCAGATAGCACAAACCCCCCCCAAATGACCCCATTTTGGAAAGTAGACACCCCAAGCTATCTGCTGAGAGGCATGTTGAGTCCATGGAATATTTTATATTTTGCCACAAGTTTCGGGGAAATTACATTTTTTTTTTTTTCACAAAGTTCTCACTAAATGATAAGTTACTTGAACATGCCATGGGTATATGTGAAATTACACCCCAAAATACATTCTACTGCTTCTTCTGAATATGGGTATACCACATATGTGAGACTTTCTGGCAGTCTAGCCGCGTACGGGACCCCAAAATCCAATCACCGCCTTCAGGCTTTCTAAGTGCGTAAAAAGGTGAGTTTACTCCTCACTCCCTATCACAGTTTCGAAGGCCATGGAATGCCCAGATAGCACAAACCCCCCCAAATGACCCCATTTTGGAAAGTAGACACCCCAAGCTATCTGCTGAGAGGCATGTTGAGTCCATGGAATATTTTATATTTTGCCACAAGTTTCGGGCAGGGGTAGGCAACCTGCGGCCCTCCAGCTGTTGCAAAACTACAAGTCCCATCATGCCTCTGGGAGTAATTGTACCAGTCAGCCTTGCAATGCCTTATGGGAAATGTAGTTCTACAACAGCTGGAGGGCCGCAGGTTGCCTACCCCTGGTTTCGGGGAAATTACTTTTTTTTTTTCACAAAGTTCTCACTAAATGATAAGTTACTTGAACATGCCATGGGTATATGTGAAATTACACCCCAAAATACATTCTGCTGCTTCTTCTGAATACGGGGATACCACATATGTGAGACTTTCTGGCAGTCTAGCCGTGTACGGGACCCCAAAAATCAATCACCACCTTCAGGCTTTCTAAGTGCGTAAAAAGGTGATTTTACTCCTCACTCCCTATCACAGTTTTGGAGGCCATGGATGGCCCAGATAGCACAAACCCCCCCCCCCCCCAAATGACCCCATTATGGAAAGTAGACACTCCAAGCTATTCGCTGAGAAGTATTTTTAGTATTTTGCAGATCTCACATTTTGTCACAAAGCTTTGAAATTTGAAAAAAGTAAAAAAAAAACAAAAAAAAAAACGGTTTATTTCTTCATTTTCCAGAACAAATGAGAGTTGCAAAATATGCACCATGCCTCTTAGCAAATAGCTTAGGGTGTCTACTTTCCAAAATGGGGTCAAGTAACTTATCATTTAGTGAGAACTTTGTGAACAAAAAAAAAAATGTAATTTCCCCGAAACTTGTGGCAAAATATAAAATATTCCATGGACTCTTGGGGTGTCTACTTTCCAAAATGGGGTCATTTGGGTTTTTTTTTTGCTATCTGGGCATTTCATGGCCTCCGAAACCTGGATAGGTAGTGTGGGGTGAAGGCATAAATTTTCGCCCTTAGAAATTCTGAAGGCGGTGATTGGTTTTCGGGGTCCCGTACACGGATAGACTCACAAAAAGTCTCACACATGGGGTATCCCCGTACTCAGGAGAAGTAGCAGAATGTATTTTGGGGTGTAATTCCACACATACCCATGGCATGGGTGAGCAATATATAATTTCAGTGACAACTTTGTGTATTTTTTTATTTTTTATTTTTTTATCATTTTTCAATCACTAATGACAAAAATATCGAATATTCCATGGACTCAATATGCCTCTCAGAAAATAGCTTGGGGTGTCTACTTTCCAAAATGGTGTCATTTGGGGGGGGGGGGGTTGAACTGTCCTGCCATTTTATGCCCAACATCACCCACTCTTCTAACCACTTGATCCACCAAGTCTTTTCTGACACTTTTTGTTTACATGAAAAAAATACTTTTTTTTGCTAGAAAATTACTTTGAACCCCCAAACATTATATATTTTTTTAAAGCAGAGGCCCTACAGATTAAAATAGTGCATGTTACAATTTTTTTTTCAAATGCATTTTTTGGGGAAAAAAAACACTTTTTTGAATTTTAATGCAAAAAAACACACTATTTTTCCCAAATTTTTGGCAAAATATAAAAGTTGATCTCATGCCGAGTGCATAGACACCAAACATGACATGGCTTCAAAAATAACGCACACCCGCGAAGCCGCGACAAACTATATACATTTTTAAAACCCTTAAAAAGCCTTTACAGGTTACCACTTCAGATCTGCAGAGGAGGTCTACTGCTAGAATTACTGCCCTCGATCTGATGTTCACGTTGATACCTCACATGCATTGTGAAATTGTTGTTTACATACGACACGAGACTGACGCTTGCGTCCAACTATGCGCGCGTGCACAGGGCGCAGGGGTGCATTTTTTTTTTTTTAATTATTCATTTTGCTTTTTTATTTTATTTTTACACTGTCCCTTTCATCTTTTTTTTTTTTTTTTAATCATTTTTATTTTTATCACAGGGATTTTAACCACTTCAGCCCCGGAAGGATTTCCAGCTTTAGGACCGGAGCCCTTTTTGCGATTCGGCACTACATCGCTTTAACTGAAAATTGCGTGGTCGTGCGACGTTGTACCCAAATGAAATTTGCGTCCTTTTTTTCCCACAAATAGAGCTTTCTTTTGGTGGTATTTGATCCCCTCTGCGTCACTCTGATCGCCACTATAAACAAAAGAAGAGCGACAATTTTGCAAAAAAACCCAAATTTCTTACTTTTTGCTAGAATACAAATAAAAAAAAATATATAAAAAAACTTTTTTTTCACTGTTTTTGGCCGATTTATATTCTTCCTCATATTTGCGATAAAAAAAATCGCAATCGGCGTTTATTGATTGGTTTGCGCAAAAGTGGTCGCGTTTACGGATGATGAGAATTCATTTTTGGGGTTTTTTTGTTTTTTTTACTAATAATGGCGGTGATCTGCGATTTTTAGCGGTACTGCGATATTTCAGCGGACATGTCGGACCATTTTGACACTTTTTTGGGACCATTTAAATGGTTAAATATGTTCCCTGGGCGTGTTCTAACTGTAGGGGGACTGCACTATCTGGGGAAGGGAAGTGGTCACAGCCTTCGTATACAGGAAGGCTGTGATCACAGCCCTTCCCCCTTCACACAGAGCGGAGGTCCGTGTTTACATACACGGACCTCCGTTCCTCCGCTCGGGGGGGCCATCGCGGGTAGCCGGTGGCAATCGAAGCTGCCGCACCCGCTCCCTGGCCCTCCCTGAACACAGTGAGCGCGCGGGCGCGCCTCCGGCGGCGCGCGCGCGCTCACTAAGCTCGATCCCGCAGCCGCCATCGTATGACGGCGTTTTGCGGGAACGAGCCACTTTGTCGCCGTCAATTGCCGACCAGCGGTTAAATATCCCCTATGATAAAAATAGGTATTGTCGCATATTTTTTTTTTTTTAATTTGTGATCTACTAAACTCTAGATCTTTCCCCAGCCCTTAAAGCATCTGACCACAGCAAAATCAGTGTGATAAAATGCTTCCCCAATTTCCCAATGGCGCTGTTTATATCTGGCGAAACCAAAGTCACAAAATGCTCGTAGCCTCCGGTTTCTTAAGCCATGGAGATGATTGGAACCATTCTAGTCTTCAATCAGCTCTATGGTCAGCTGGCGGAACCACCAGCTGCATGCTCACTTTCCCCGGTGGGACAGGAGAGCCTGAGAAGACCAGCAACACACCAGTATGTCGCGGGTCCTTGTTGGGCATATATAGTAATGTTATATAGTAAAAATGACATACCTGCTAAGAAGAAAAAAAATTGTAAAACACATCAACAATATACAGTGAGTAGATATTGCGCTCATTCAGCAGTACTTCATACATAAAGAGACGCCTCTCTCGTATGATAAGTGCACTATCAACCAGAATAAACCATCCCAGTGACACCACTTACTGCTATATTTTAATCATTGCGCCTAACATAAAAAATTACATACCTGCAAAGAAAACATTATAAAAACAGTAACAAACAGGCATGCATATAAAATATTAACAATAGAGAGAGAGCAGAGAGAGATTAGAGAGAAAACAAGAGAGAGAGAAAAAAAGAAACGTACAACTGTTTTTGTTTTTTTTTTTATATTTTTTTTTGTTTTTTTTTTTAACTTTTTTTATTTTTTTTGTTTTTTTTAACTTTTTTTTATTTTTTTATTTTTTTTATTTTTGGTACAACTAAAAACAAACTGGGTCCAGGTTTGGGTCTCTCAAAAATGCACTGGCATCTTTGGAGACCCTATGTCAGTGTGCCTATCGCTGTGTCTGCTGCACCCTACGCTAATAATTCACTAATGTGTGATAGCGTTCAAAACAGTCATTGATGCAGAGACCAGGCTGGTCAGGACAGGTTTTGCAATAACTGCGGGTGTCACGCCTGTATCCGCGTCGTCTGCAGACACGACATCTCTTTTGGGGTGTTCTTTGGCCTGGGGTACCACGGAGGAGGCGTGGAAAGTGCCTCCCATGCAGCCGGCTAACTGCATTCACATTGTGAGGTGGGGGTACAACACCATCTGGATACAGAAGGGCTGTGACGATCTCTTCCATGAATTTGAGGAAGGATCCTGTCAGTCCTGACGCTCTGTATAAGACATGAGCGTTCAGCAAAGCCAATTGAAAAAGGTATAGAGACACTTTTTTGTACCAGCGTCTCACTTTACGGGCAATTAGGTACGGCGCCAGTAACTGATCATTGAGGTCCACCCCTCCCATATTTAGGTTACATTCGTGGACACAGAGGGGTTTCTCCACAACACCAGTCGCCGTAGGAACTTGGACGGTCGTATCTGTGTGAAGGGAGGTCAGAACGAAAACATTCCGATGGTCCCTCCA
>BLSH010263859.1:1202936-1227178 GCA_018402905.1 Glandirana rugosa
CTACGAACGGTTTCTGACCTTTGGTTAGTGCCAAGGTCTGGTTTATGAGGGGCCGAATTTTGTAGAGCCGGTCAAATTCAGGGTCACCCCGTGGACAACTAAGTTCATTATCACTAAAGTGCATGAACCGCAAAATCTGCTCGTATCGTGCCCTGGACATGCAAGCAGAGAACACGGGCATATGGTGAATTGGGTGCGTGGACCAATACGACCGCAATTCAGATCTTTTGGTTATGCCCATGAGGAAGGAAAGGCCCAGAAAGGTCTTAAATTCTGGAACCGTGATTGGTTTCCAGTCTTTGGCAAGCATCAAATGGGGATTAATGGCGATGAATTGACCAGCATATAAATTGCTTTGGTCCACAATAGATCTAAAGAGATCTTCCGTGAAATACAGCGAATAAAAATCAATGGCCGTAAAATCAGCTGTATTCACAGTGATTCCGGGTTGGGCAGTGAATTGGGGAAGTACGGGCGCTGCATCAGTGGGGGGTTGCCAATCAGGGTTTGCAAGCGCGTCAGGAAGGGCACTATGGGTTCTGCGGGCCTGTGTTCGTCTTCTTCGTGGCTGCGGGGCATTACTCGTGCTAGCCACACCAGCTTGTACTGCACTTATGGGACTCACCACGTCACCAAGTGTTACTGCAGTGCTGGTTTGTCTACGTCCAGGGGGTACTAGGCCGCTGGTGCTCGCCAGGTCACCAGAATGGGTAGCAGCACTAGTACTGGCTCTCTGCTGCATACGAGAGCCCTGTGGTTCACGCACATCAGTGACAGCAGACCGGGGTCTGGTACGCCTGGCTCTAGCAGGAACCACAACTTTGTCGTCAGAGCTATCTGTCAGGGTGCCGCTGCTGTCTACAGGTTCATATGCTGAGCCTGATTCTGACAGTGAGTCTTCCCCATCGCTCTCATCTGTCAAACTCAGCATATTGTAGGCCTCTTCGCTAGTGTATCTGCGGCCAGACATTTTGGGCTTTCTAAATTTGAAACGTACACTAGCGTGACTCACAGGCAAAAAAGCGCACATGGTTGTCAGAGCCTGTTTCAAACGCTACCAAATTCACTGTCAGAATTCACAGGGATCGGGCGTGATCTCTGCGAAGGCTGCAGATATGTGTGTTGTGTTTTGTAAGTGACAGCGATCTACTGATCCTGCACTTGGGTGGGCTGGGATGGGCGGAGGGGCTAAACGCAGGTGCTAGCGGTTATCTGCGTTTTTTAGAACTCTAATCTAAGGGGGACGCTAATATATATCTGATCAGATCACAGATATTGATCTGATCAGATATTACAATAATATCTAACACCTACCTAATGTGCGTGCGTGTCAGAGTACCTCGCTAACTGACCCTGCCTGGCGTTTACACTGACCCTAACGCAAGCTAACTGGGGTCACCGCCGGGCGATCGGGGGTTAAAACCTATAAAAGGTAAATACGGCGGGTATTCTGATTGAAAAAAAAAACTATCTATCTAGCTAGCGTCACCCGTGACACTTATACGGTGATCACAGGTGACAGGGGGCAATCAAGGGGTTAAAAACTTTATTGGGGGGGCAGGGGGGGTATTTTCACCTAACTAGGCCTAGTACTAGACTAACCTAACACTGATTTAGTGTCACAAGGGTCACAAGTACAGCGATCGCTAAAAATCAGATCGCTGCACTATGTGATACTGTGACAGGGAGTGAAAGGGTTAACTGGGGGCCATCAGGGGGCGATCAAGGGGTTAAATGTGCCTATGTGACCTGGTGTCAGTGTAGTGTTGGTGCACTCACGTTCCTGATGCTTCTTCTTCCTCTCTGAAACCGAAAAGGGCTTCAGGGAGGAAGAGGAGTTAACTTCCCCTGCCTCTGTTTACATTTACAGAGGCAGAGGAACATTTCATTGGCAGGGGCGATCTACAGAGCCAGGCCAAAAATCATTGGCCTGGCCCTGTAGATTGAAAGGCCCTGTAACAAATGCCGTCGCAGCGCCCGTGCCTAGGGGGCTCGGGATCGCGGCCGCCGTCATATGACGGCGATTTGCGCTAAGCAGCCACCTTGTCGCCATCAAATGCCGATCAGCGGTCGGCAAGCAGTTAATCACAGAATTGCAGTGTCCTTTGCACTTCCTGTGAGCTGCACTGAAGAAGATCTTCTGTAATCTACCAATTGGCCTGCACCCCATGTAATGGAGATAAAGAGATCTGGACATGTTTGTAGTCTATATCAGGAGAACAGCCAGTGGCATATCATCTATGTGTGCAGGGTATTCATTCCACATGGGCTTATAGGGGAGGGGGGGCCCACTGCGACCCCTACTGCACACATGGATGATCCCCTGGTTGACAGGAAAGGATGATCAGTGAGGCGGGAGGGACAGCTACAAGCACCGATCTCCCTTTATAGCCTTCAGTGAAGCAGCTGACGGCCACTTCTCCTCCTCTCCCTCTTGCGGCTGTCAGCTGAAATGCCATACAGGGAGATCAGTGCTTGCAGATGCCCCCCGCCACACCGATCATCCCGACTGTTCTCTATGACTTCCTCCTCTGGCCCCCCTCCGTCTTCTCCTCCGGCCCTGTGTTGTGCTCCTCCTCTGCCCCCCCTCCCTCATTCCCATGCAGCCATATTCCCTCCTCTCAGCTCATCTGCTGTGGGGGATGTCAGGAAGGAGAACGGATGAAGGGACTGGTAAATATGTGATTTTCTGGCTCCTTCCTTTCCTGAAATGGACACAGTGAACGATCGCTACCGATCGCTCCTGTGCCCTCTGATAACTGAGCATAGTAAACTGTGTTTACTCTGCTTCAGTTTATGAATGGATAGGAGCCTCTGTGTCCTGTCCATTCATCTTTATTGCTGAGGCTGATGAGAATGGGATTGGGAAATCTCTGCCCTCAGTCCCTTTCTTCGCCTCAAAGGGGAGAAGCCAAGGGTCTGTTTAGACCCCTGATATCTCACCAAAGCCCCCCAACAGGGCTGATAAAAAAATGCAATAAATATTTAAAAATGAAGTTGTAAAAAAATTATAAAAAATAAACTTTATTCTGACACTGTCCATTGCTCTACTGACACCATCCACAATTAAGTTGTAAAAAAATAATTAAAAAAAAAAAATAGTAAAAATAAAAAACTACTGTCACCATCCACTGCCCTACTGACACCATCCTGCATATACTACCCACCGCTGTACACTTTACACTCCTCACCTGCAGAGCCGGTGAAAGGATTTTTGTCTACGTAGGCGAACGTGCATTTTGGTGCCCCCCCCACCAACCGTCCTCCTTCCACCCCCTCCCCTCCACAATGCAACCCCCAACTCCACATGGCACAAGAGGTGGGCAGAGACTGCGGGCATGGCACAAGAGAGAGAGGGTCAGAGACTGCAGACATGGCAGAAGAGATGGGCAGAGACTGTGGGCATGGCAGAGACTGCATACGTGGCACATGGGATTGTGGAACATGTCAGACTGTATACGTGGCACATGGGATTGTGGAACATGTCAGACTGCATATGTGGCACATGGGATTGTGGAACATGTCAGACTACAAACGTGGCACATGGAATTGTGGAACATGTCAGACTGCATACGTGGCACATGGGATTGTCAGACTGAATACATGGCACGTGGGATTGTCAGACTGCATATGTGGCACATGGGATTGTGGAACTCGTCAGACTGCATATGTTACATATGGGATTGTTAGAGTGAGACAGTTGGCATGGCACATGGGTAGGAGGGCTCTACAATAATATACAGCTAACTTGCCCTACCTTTCACATAGGTGGCAGAGAGGAATCTTCATGTGCTGTACCTCCATTCATGCTCCTCTTGGCCTTCTGTTGGTCTTGCCCCCCCCCCCGGTCTCTCTCGGCTGCCTCTCTTCTCACCCGCTCTGTGTGAGAATGCAGAAATTGAGGCATTGTTGACCCTCTCAGCAGCTGCACAGGTGGGAGGATTTCTTCCCCTTATCCAGCGTTCCTACCGGGCAAGTGACTAGAGCTAAGTGCTGGAACTTGTTCTGACACTTGGCTCTGTTCCAGGATTCACTTGGACGTTCCTTATCCAGCGATCCTCAGCTCCAGGGCTGAAGGGAGACGCTGAGAGGTGGTGCCAGCGCAATGGGAGTGTGTCTGTCACACACAGTCTAACTTTGTGCTGCAGCTGGCAGAGGAGGAGGAGTGAGGAGGCAGGTCCAGGACTCAGAGACGAGCAGCGAAGATAATAGCTCCCGGCCGGAGCTGTGCTGCCTGCACCGCCAGTCACTGTGTGCTACTGGTGCGAGGACGGCTGTCCGCTGGCGTCAGCATAAGCGCCTCTTGGAGAACCCCTGGTTTTGGCACCCCCCCCCTCTCCTGGAACCCTCAGGCGGCGGCTTGGGCTGCCTTATGCTGGCACCGGCCCTGCTCACCTGCACATACTACCCACCTCCATACACTCCGCACTCCTCTCCTGCACATACTACCCACCTCTATACACTGCGCACTCCTCTCCTGCACATACTACCCTCCTCCATACACTTTGCACTCCTCTCTTGCATATGCTGCCCACCTGCACATACTACCCACCTCTATACACTCCACACTCCTCTCCTGCACATACTACCCACCTCTATACACTGCGCACTCCTCTCCTGCACATACTACCCTCCTCCATACACTCTGCACTCCTCTCCTGCACATACTACCCACCTCTATACACTCCGCACTCCTCTCCTGCATATACTACCCACCTCCATACACCCCGCACTTTTCCCCTGCACATACTACCCACCTCTATACACTGCACACTCCTCTCCTGCATATACTACCCACCTCCATACACTGTGCACTCCTCTCCTGCATATGCTACCCACCTCCATACACTCCGCACTCCTCTCCTGCACATACTGCACATATTGTCCACTTCTATACACTCCGCACTTCTCACCTGCACATACTATCCACCTCTATACACTCTGCACTGCTCTGTTCTTTTCTTTGGAGGGGGTGTCAAGCAGCCCCCTCCCCCGGGAGGGCAGTCGGGATATCAAAGCCCCACATTTACCCCATCTAGGAAGCGGGTGGGTGGGCAATGGTGTCTGCCTAGTGGGTACTTTCCTTCTCCTCCTCTGTGGTGTGGATCACGGTGGCTTTCGCCATGCATCCCCCTCCTCCTCCTCCAAGGCATCCAATAGGATCAGCTGACTTCTCAGCCAATTGGGAAACGGATAACAGATCCACGCTTCCTGATTGGAGGAGAGGCCATTATGTTAGAAAAGCGAATATTAATTTACTTTTCTAACACGTGAGGATATTTTGAAGCCTATTAGAGCCTATGGCTCTAATCAGGTGCTTCAAAGAAACCCCCCGCCGCTGTAATTCATGCAGCCAGCATCCTGAAAGGGGCCGGACGCATAAATAGGGGGGTGGCCGCGGCAGTCATGGATAGATTCATGCTATGCGTGAAACTATCCATTTAGCATATAGGGGGTGGCGAGGATTGAGGGGGCAGCACCCGTGCGCCCTTAATGGATGGGCTGCCCCTGCTCCATACACTCCGCACTCCTCTCCCACACATACTACCCATTGGCATACACTCCACACCCCTCTCCTGCACATACTACCCACCGCTGTACACTCTGCACTGTATATTTCCTATTTAACATTACCACATTCTGCACTATGTAAGTCTTCTCAGACTCTATTAAACCACACCCCATTTAAGCCATGCCCAATATTTAACACAATTTAAGCCATGCCCACAATTCACCACGGCACATTCTTTTTTAATCAATGACTAGGGCCCACTTTTTATCTTGCACACGGTCCACTGATTTCATGATACACCCTTGACAACAGCCTGGGGTGAAAACCATGGCTTCTTCCATAGATACAGTGGAGGAGTGACGTAGCCACCTAGGGAGAAGAAGCATGTTCTTTGCAGGATTGCCAAGTGAAAATAAACAAAAGAAGATTAAAATATAAACAAATGCAACCAAAATACCAAATCTGCAATAAATTACGTTTTTAGTTTTGGGCTTAAATACACTTTAATTTTTTTCCCTTAACCATGTAAAACTTTAATACTAATTTTTATACAAATTTTTACTCTGTGTTGTTGCTGCATAAACATTGTATTAGCGTTAACTCTGTAATCTTTTCTATTTTGAACATTTCAATAATAATATTAAACACTAAAAATAGTCCTATGGAGGGAAAAAAATCCAATCTAGAAATAAATCATTTCCATAATTCCTATTTTAATTGGTCACAGAAAGTCACTTTGTTACTTTGTAAACTGTTTTCACATCCTGGTCCAATGTATAGAAAATCAGCTGCGTATGACCAGCTAGAACACTATACAATAACAGAAGGAGTCAGGCCAGTAGCAGACAAGGCGCAATGTGGTTGATTTAATAAAGGAGTTGAGAATCTTCAGTCAATAAATCAAGTAAAGAATTAATGGAAAAAGCTAATTCATGTTTATTTATTTCATCTGCACATGACTGGGTATTTAAAGAGACTATGGCTACAATTTACTGAGTAACAATTCCCAACTCCTTTAGTAAATCAACTTCCCTATGACTTATAGAACTGGAGAAAAACAAATATGTACACAAAAAATGAGCTAATGTTATTATGACCAATTAGAAACATTGTTTAATTAAAATGTATTTATTAAAATTTGTATTGGATTTTGTGTAATATGCGTAAAAATATGTATTCTTAAATTGATGTACTTACAGGGGTCAATTCACTAAGATTTAAAGAACGAAAAATAAAATGCAGTAAAATAGCTCTTGCATGAAAACAGTTTTGAAAGTGCAATTCACTGAGACCCCTTTCACACTGGGTAATTTTTCAGGCTCTTTAGCGCTAAAAATAGCGCCTGAAAAACGCCCCCCAATCCACCCCGGTGTGAAAACCCGAGTGCTTTCACACTGGGGTGGTACACTTGCAGGACGTTAGGAAAAGTCCTGCAAGCAGCATCTTTGGGGCGGTGCGTGAGCGGTGTATACACTGCTCCCGGAATGCCCCTGCCCATTGAAATGAATGCGCTGGCGGTTTTAACCCCTTTTTAACCCCTACTAAGGGGTTAAAAGTGCCCTGCTGCCGCCCAAATAGTGGTGCCAAAGTGCCGGTATAACAGCAGTAAAGCGACGCTAAAACTAGTGGCGCTTTACCGCTAACGCCACAGTGTGAAAGGGATCAAAGAATTATGCGTTTAATAATGAATGCAGTGTTTTTTTGATGGAGTGGTAATTACCGCTTGTTTTCATGCGATAATTTCTCGAATTGAGGTGGTTGCTAAGGAGTGGGCCGGGAAGCCGTCCGCCATGTCCTTAACAACAGATGACTCATCATCTGTCAGTGGGTTCCCCGCTGACAGCTGAATGTAAAAAAAAAACTGCTGCTCGCTTGCCCCTCCTTCCTGGCCCACTCCTTAGCAACCAGCTATTGGGGAGGGACCCCCACGCTGTTTCTGACAAATACTACATGTGATACTGCCAGCAAAACCTTGCTGATAAATATCACAGTTTTTTTACTCTCTGTTCCCTTTGTGAATTGGACTGAAGAGCTTACCGCATGATTTTTTTACATTATTTACGGGCAAATTTTTAATTTTGCGGTAAATATGACATAATTGTTATTTTTTTGGTGAATTGGACTTTATTTACCGCATGCGATAATTTATGCAAACGAGTCACATGATGGTGTTATCGTATGTGGTAAACGTTAGTAAATTGACCCCACAGTGTCTTTTTCTCATCAGCTGCACATCAGAAGCCTAGATTGTGAAACGCGTTGGGATACAGCACCCATACCTCACCTTTGTAATGCACATCAACTGATGGTTATGCTTTTGTGTCTTAATGCTTAATATTATGTATCATGATCTGCTGTAACAGGGTGCACAGTCTGCTGATTGTACTGTAGACACTGCAGTTTTGTTACTACTGCTTTATTAGGATTGTATTGCTTTTTAACAAACGTTATCAAATAAAAATCATGAATTTTAATTGATTATGTAGACTTTTTCTAGAGTTTGGATATAAAGGCACCTTAAAAATCTTGCATATCCTCTTGCTTATATGCAGACACTGTTTGGGTAGAATACAATAACTGTCTATGAAGATTCACCCATCTGCTCTGTTACACAGGGATGGTGGAATCTATAAGATTTGTTTTATTCAGCTTGTAGCCGGTTGAACAAAAAAAAAATCTATAAGTGTTTGACCAGCTTTACAGATAGCTAAAAAAGATCATTGATGTCAGTGGAGTTGATGTACAAAAACTGGAGAGTACAAAATCTGGTGCAACTGTGCACGGTGGCCAATCAGCGTCTAACTTCAGCTTGTTCAATTCAACTTTGACAAAAAAAACTGGAAGCTGATTGGTTTCTATGCAGAGCTGCTCCACAGTTTGCAATCTCCGGTTTTAGTAAAGTGGTTACTTATCTGGAAAGTATAAATTACTAATTGCTCCAGGTACCCCTAAAGACCTCTGGAGGAACCCCAGGGTTTCACAGAACTTTGGTTGAGCAAGGATGGCTTAGTGATTGAGGTGAAGCTGTGCTCATGTCAATCATCCAATCATGTGTAAGCTAAGGTCCTATGTGTCTATTTTCCCGTGCACGTGATTGGGTAGTCAAAATGAGCACAGCTTCATTTTATTTACTAAAGTTCTGCATACACTGACCGTAATTTGGCCGATTCAGCTGAGTCTGACAGAATTTTGATCAGTGCGTGGCCGTCCCAGCTCAACAAAAGTGGATTGTTTAATCAACTTCTGTCAAAGTAAAATGTTGGACATGTTTTTAGATCAGCAGCAGCAACCAGTTGGCTGCAGCTGCTGGTTAGTGTATTCTGACAGTTGCTGATGCCGATGTCAAAAAACAATGTCCTGGTGGGAAGGATTCCACCATTTACCTTGTTTGTTTGGATGGATTTATCTGTTTTTTTTCAGCCAAAACTAACCATGTATGGCCAGCTTAAAGTGGAACTTCACTCTAAAGGAGAAGTTCTGCTTTCAAGAATCTTACCCCCGTCCTCTAACAATATTGGAGGCTTATTTTTTTGGGAAGGTGGGGGAGGAGGGAGGGGTTACCTAGTTTTGATAGATACCCACTCCCATTTCCTTCTCTTGGGTGATTCCACGAAAGTTCCCCCCCCTCCTCCCCTGCCTGCAACCTCTTAGAACATGTCACAGGTCCCAGAAGGCTGTGGGACCAGTCACAAAGTGCAGCATGGCTCATGCATGTGTAGCACCCTCTGGTGTGCTACTACTGTGAGAGTAGGTAAAACATATCCTGACTCATACTTAACCAGTGAGTCTGTAATTGGGTCAGGCTTATTAAAGTTCAGAGCAGCATGACTTGCTCTCTGGTGCCTCCTCCTCTAGGACAGTGTGTCAGGGATTCATTTGACAGCACAAGAATTCTCCACTGCCACGTAGGAATGCGCCAATGCGCATGCGTGGAAGATCCAGAACGAACGCGAAGATTGTCGGAAAAGGGGCAGACAAGCCCAGTACCTGATCAAATGGAAAGGGTACGCACCCAAGGAGAATTCTTGGGAACCTATAAAACACGTGCATGCTCCCAAACTGGTGCACGAGTTCTTCAAGAAGCATCCTGAGAAACGAGCTTGTTTGGGCATCCGGAGGCTGCCCCTTGGGGGGGGGGCACTGTCAGGGATTAATTCGGCAGCACAAGAATTGTCCACTGGCACGTAGGAATGCGCCAATGCGCATGCGCGGAAGATCCAGAACGAATGGGAAGATCCGAACGCAAGTGCGCACGCGCATATGTCCGTTGGTACCCAATGCGTGACAGATGTTGGCGCCCAACAGAAGAGCCATTCATTGCTGGATTATCTTCAGCTTCCTGCTGTGTCTTGTGTTCCTGTTCCTGATTGATCTGATCCTTGGTTACCGACCGGCTTGCTCTGACCATCCTCATCCTGATTCCTGGCCTTGACCCTTGGCTCGTCTCTCTACTCTGCACTCCGGGTTCCTGGTCTGTGTTTGACCCTCGGCCTGGCTTTGACTTCACTTCTGGCTACTCCTGCAAAAGACTATAGACTCTGCTTGATGTTCTGTGTATGACCTCCGGCTTGACCCTGATCCTGATTTCCTCTGCTCCTGCCACGTGTGTTCCAGTGTCTCCAGGGGACTCCCGCCTAGCGGCACGTCCTGGTTCCAGTAGTGCGATCCTAGGAGATCACGAACCTGGCCTGCACCACCGGTGACCCCTGCCTCTCCGGGCATAGCGCTCCCCTGTTCCATCTCCAGGGGGTGCTCTGCACCTAGCTGCAAGGGAAGCCCACTCTGCACCTTGGCCTCCAACCAGGTAACTGACAGTATAATCCAGCCATGTCAGAGGTCAACGGAGGCGCTTCCCCACTTCCCCTGGGCCAGCAGGTGACAGCCCTCACCCAGAGGGTGACAAAGCTTCAGGAGGGATATTGCCAGCTGGAAGGACGCCTTCAGCATCCATCCACATCTCCGACCCCAGCATCCACCTCTTCTGCTGCATTAGCCCAAGAACAACCAGCTCAAGCCACCGCTGCGATTGTGCCATTCCCTGAACCAAGGGTCCCTACACCAGAACTCTTCAGGGGTGACCGAAGAAAGTTCCGAGCTTTCAAAAATGCTTGCCTGCTCTACTTGACCCTGCAACCAAGGACTTTTTTCCAAGAGACTATTAAGGTGGGATTCATCATTTCACTATTATCCGATGAACCCCAGTCCTGGGCTCACCATCTCTTGGAACAGAAGGATCCTGCTGTCGCCTCGGTAGAGACATTCTTCCAAGCCATGTCCCTACTGTATGACGACCCACAGCGTACCACCACAGCAGAGTCGGCCCTACACGCCTTGCAACAAGGGCGAAGTGCAGTAGAGGATTATACAGTGGATTTCCGTCGATGGGCTGCTGACACCCAGTGGAACGAGGCGGCCCTCAGACATCAGTATCGGCTGGGACATTTTGAAACTCTTAAAGATGAGTTGGCACGAGTACAAGCTCCCACTACGCTAGAGGGGCTTATTCAGTTATCCATCCAGCTGGATAGATGTCTGCGGGAGCGGCGAGCTGAACATTCTCAAGTGTTCCGGCCAACTAGGATGCTACCTAAGGTTCCCTCTGCTCCAGTACTTGTTCCTGTGCAGCCTGCTATCCATCCTCCCAAGGATGAACCCATGCAGCTGGGCCTAGTTCGCTCATCCCTGACTCCAGAGGAAAGACGTCGCCGCCGACAGGCCAGCCTCTGTTTCTACTGCAGAGAGAATGGACACTTCATAAACAGCTGCCTTGTCAGGCCCAGTAAGCCTGCCCGCCAGAGCCCCATACATTTGCAGTTTGCCGGAGTCTCTCCATCTCACCTGGTTCTGCATGTCTCGCTACAGGTGGCCGAAGGGGAGGTTCAAATACCAGCAATCATTGACTCTGGGGCATGCAGCTTTTTTATGGACTCTACACTAGTAAAAAGACTTTGTGTGCCTGTACAGCCTAAGCAACAGAGACTTGAAGTCCTCCTGGCTGATGGAACCATCCCCAGGTCTGGGCCCGTAACCCAAGAGACTATTCCTATACTTACTACAACAAGGAATTCCTCCATTTTGACATCCTTGGTTCCCCTATTTTTCCTTTGATCTTGGGGATTCCATGGTTATGGGCCAACAATCCTCAGATCGATTGGAGGAAGGGGGAGATCCTCTTCCAATCAACCTACTGCCGGGAGTCCTGCCTTACCCCGGAATCAGCCTCTTCGACCAGCTGTCTTACCGTCCAGCCAGCCCCCGACATCAGCCAGGCTATTCCCACTGTATACCATGACTTCTTGGATGTCATCGACAAGAAGAGGGCTGAGGTGTTACCCCCTCACCACTCATACGATTGCCCAATCAAACTTTTGCCAGGAGCTGAGATCCCTTTTGGGTGGATCTTCCCATTATCAGAGACTGAGTTGGAGGCATTGCGCCAATACATCAATGAAAATTTAGAAAAGCAGTTCATCCGTCCCTCTTCCTCCCCAGCGGGTGCAGGGATCTTCTTTGTAGAGAAGAAGGATCATACCTTAAGACCATGTGTGGACTATAGAGAGCTAAATAAAATCACGATCAAGAATCGCTACTCAGGCTACTCTTGTTCCTGAACTTTTTCAGAGATTCCGCGATGCCCGAATTTTCACTAAATTGACTTGCGAGGGGCATATAACTTGGTGTGGATTTGAGAAGGTGACGAGTGGAAAACAGCATTTCGAACCCTCTTCGGGCATTTCGAATACCTCGTCATGCCTTTCGGACTTTGCAATGCTCCAGTCACTTTTCAGCATTCTTGAATGATATCTTCAGAGAATTTCTTGACCACTTCCTGACTGTCTACTTGGACGAAATTCTGATCTTCTCTGCTACCTTGAGTTACACAGAACCCATGTCAGAAAAGTCTTGCTCACCTTAAGGAATCATGGACTGTACGCAAAAGCTGAAAAGTGTGACTTTGAGAAATCCACTATTCATTTTCTGGGACTAATCCTCTCCATGGATGGGGTGGCTATGGATCCTCAGAACGTGTCAGCTATCCTGGAATGGCCAGCTCCCACTGACAAAAAGGGTATCTAGAGATTTGTGGGCTTTGCAAATTTCTATCGGAGGTTTATTAAAGACTTTTCCGGTATCATTGCCCCGATCACCCAGCTAACCCGCCAACAGGCCCGCTTTCAATGGACACCAGAGGGCCTTCAGAAAACTAAAGACTGTGTTTACATCAGCTCCGGTTCTACAGCATCCAGATCCAGCCTTACCCTTTGTCTAGGAAGTTGATGCTTTTGAAATCGCCACAGGAGCAGTTCTTTCCCAACGTCAGGGGCCTAAGGCACTATTACATCCAGTTGCCTTCTTCTCCTGTAAGATGAGTCCCGCAGAAAGGAATTATGATGTGGAAGACTGAGAACTGCTAGCAATTAAAGTCACATTGGAGGAATGGAGATATCTGTTGGAGGGAGCAGCCCACCCGATTATGATATTCACAGACCACAAAAATCTGGAATATCTAAAATCAGCCAAGCATCTCAGACCTCGACAAGCTCGGTGAGCTCTCTTTTTCTCCAGATTTAACTTTCATCTGACGTACCGCCCAGGCTCCAAGAACAGGAAGGCTGACACTCTCTCCTGTATGTTCCCAGAGACACCTGAGGTCACTGTCCCCAGCACCATCTTGTCCCCTCAGAACTTTATGATGATCCAACCTAACCTAAGGCCAGCCCTTGAGCAAGCCTCCACCCAATGCCCGGAATCTGAGCTTTTCAAGATGGACTGTTATGGCATGGGCATAAGATCTTTGTACCCAAGGCAGCCAGAGCCCAGGTTCTTAAGACTTTCCACGACCACCTGCTTGCAGGACATTTTGGGGTCCATAAGATATCAGAATTGATCCAACGATCCAACCGTTGGCTCAAGCTGAGACAAGACTGCAAGGACTACATAAATTCCTGTGCCACTTGTACCAGGAGCAAGGGCAGTCATCTGCAGGCCTGGGGTTTGATAAGGCCTTTGCCAGTCCCAGAACTTCCTTGGAAGATGCTGTCCATGGACTTTATAGTTGAGCTGCCCTCCTCTGATGGCTTTTCTACAATCCTGGTGGTAGTGGACCGTTTATCCAAAATGGCCCACTTTATAACTATGGTGGGCACCCCGTCAGCAGTAGAGATGGCTCATGTGTTCATCAAGGAGATTGTAAGACTCCACGGTCTTCCTGACAACAACGTCTCCGACAGAGGAGTCCAATTCACATCTACAGGGTGGGCCATTTATATGGATACACCTTAATAAAATGGGAATGGTTGGTGATATTATCTTCCTGTTTGTGGCACATTAGTATATGTGAGGGGGGAAACTTTTCAAGATGGGTGGTGACCATGGTGGCCATTTTGAAGTCGGCCATTTTGAATCCAACTTTTGTTTTTTCAATAGGAAGAGGGTCATGTGACACATCAAATTTAACTTAACTTAAGAAAAACAATGGTGTGCTTGGTTTTAACGTAACTTTATTCTTTCATTAGTTATTTACAAGTTTCTGACCACTTATAAAATGTGTTCAATGTGCTGCCCATTGTGTTGGATTGTCAATGCAACACTCTTCTCCCACTCTTCACACACTGATAGCAACACCGCAGGAGAAATGCTAGCACAGGCTTCAAGTATCCGTAGTTTTAGGTGCTGCACATCTCGCATCTTCACAGCATAGACAATTGCCTTCAGATGACCCCAAAGATAAAAGTCTAAGGGGGTCAGATCGGGAGACCTTGGGGGCCATTCAACTGGCCCACGACGACCAATCCACTTTCCAGGAAACTGTTCATCTAGGAATGCTCGGACCTGACACCCATAATGTGGTGGTGCACCATCTTGCGGGAACTATGATGTCGGTGATAGGGAATTGCTGGCCATCAAGTCGGCTTTGGAGGAATGGCGGTACTTCCTGGAAGGAGCAGCTCACCCGGTATTGGTTTTTACTGACCATAAAAACCATAAAAAAACCATATGCTGTGAAATACGAGATGTGCAGCACCTGAAACTACGGATACTGGAAGCCTGTGCTAGCATTTCTCCTGCGGTGTTGCTATCAGTGTGTGAAGAGTGGGAGAAGAGGGTTGCATTGACAATCCAGCAGAATGGGCACATTTTATAAGTGGTCAGAAACTTGTAAATAACTCATGAAAGAATAAAGTTATGTTAAAACCAAGCACACCATTGTTTTTCTTGTGAAATTCCCAATACGTTTGATGTGTCACATGACCCTCTTCCTATTGAAAAAACAAAAGTTGGATTCAAAATGGCCGACTTCAAAATGGCCGCCATGGTCACCACCCATCTTGAAAAGTTTCCCCCCTCACATATACTAGTGTGCCACAAACAGGAAGTTAATATCACCAACCATTCCCATTTTATTAAGGTGTATCCATATAAATGGCCCACCCTGTAGATTCTGGAGGGCACTCTGTAAAGCTTTGAATATTGAGGTCTGTCTGTCATCTGCCTATCACCCACAAAGTAGCGGTCAAAGAGAACGAACCAATCAGACCTTGGAGCAATACCTCTACTGTTTCTCTGCTTTTTTGCAAGATAACTGGGTTGACCTGCTTCCTTGTACCGAGTTTGCATATAATTATGGTTTCCATCCTTCCTTTCCACCAAACACAATACCAGAAGCAGCAGTACCTGCAGTACAAGACAGAATAAACTTGATTCAGGAGAACTACCAAGTCTTGCAGGCAGCAATACAAAAGGCCCAAGAGGATTACAAAAATCACTATGACAAGAGAAAAAAGGAGGGTCCTACGTTAAAGGTTGGTGACAAGGTTTGGCTGTCCACTACAAACCTGAAGCTAACTTGCCCATCAAGGAAGCTAGGGCCAAGATTCATTGGTCCATTCACAATTAAGAAGGAAATCAACCCGGTAGAATTCGAGCTTTCTCTGCCGAGATCCTATAAGATTCATCCTGTCTTCCATATTTCACTACTCAAGCCGGCCACTACCAGTTCCTTTGCAGATCAAGAGTCTTCACCTCCTCCCCCCATTTTGGTTGGTGAGGACACAGAGTTTGAATTGGAAGCTATCCTGGATTGTCGGAAAAGGGGCAGACAAGCCCAGTACCTGATCAAATGGAAAGGTTATGCACCCGAGGAGAATTCTTGGGAGAATTCTTGGGAACCTGTAAAACATGTGCACGCTCCCAAACTGGTGCGCGAGTTCTTCAAGAAGCATCCTGAGAAACGAGCTTGTTTGGGCATCCGGAGGCTGCCCCTTGGGGGGGGCACTGTCAGGGATTAATTCGGCAGCACAAGAATTCTCCACTGGCACGTAGGAATGCGCCAATGCGCATGCGCGGAAGATCCAGAACGAACTGGAAGATCCGAACGCAAGTGCGCACGCGCGTACGACCGTTGGTACGCAATGCGTGACAGATGTTGGCGCCCAATGCCCTATTTAAGCCCATGCAGAAGAGCCATTCGTTGCTGGATTATCTTCAGCTTCCTGCTGTGTCTTGTGTTCCTGTTCCTGATTGATCTGATCCTTGGTTACCGACCCGGCTTGCTCTTACCATCCTGATCCTAATTCCTGGCCTTGACCCTTGGCTTGTCTCTCTTCTCTGATCTCCGGTTCCTGATCTGTGTTTGACCCTTGGGATGGCTTTGACTTCGCTTCTGGCTACTCCTGCAGAAGATTGTAGACTCTGTTTGATGTTCCGTGTATGACCTCCGGCTTGACCCTGATCCTGATTCCGGTTTCCTCTACTCCTGCCACGTGTGTTCCAGTGTCTCCAGGGGACTCCCACCCAGCAGCACGTCCTGGTTCCAGTAGTGCCATCCTGGGAGATCACGCACCTGGCCTGCACCTCCAGTGACCCCTGCCTCTCTGGGCATAGCGCTCCCCTGTTCCATCTCCAGGGGGTGCTCTGCACCTAGCTGCAAGGGAAGCCCTCTCTGCACCTTGGCCTCCAACCAGGTAACTGACACAGTGATTCTCAACTCCTGTCCTCTGGACCCACTAACAGGCCAGGTTTGGAGGATAACTGAAATACATCACAGGTGATATAATTTGCTGCTCAGTGATTGCAGTATTCTAGTCTGCATCTCCCCAAGGTAATACTTAAAATCTGGCCTGTTGGTGGGTCCTGAGGACAGGAGTTGAGAACCACTGTTCTAGAAAGTTGGAGAACATTTTAGAGGCTAGAGGGTGGAGGCTAGGAGGGGCTGTCCTGCATATTTAGGGGCCCTTAGCCAATTCCCAGGTGATGGGCCTTGCAGAGGACTAAGTGAGCCCTTAAATAGGAATGAATCATGCTGGGTAGGGAGTCAGGTGGAAGATGGAGATGCAGTGCTGTGGAGGCTGTTGGTGGCCCTTGAGGCAAACCCCCTAATCTGGGGGGATGCTCTGCCTCGGGCCGGTGCTTGTGTGCTGGCCTGGGAGGATCCTACCAACAGGAGAAGCTTGGAGGGAGTCCTTCCTTCAAGGAGGACAGTGTGAGTACTACAGCATGGTGCAGGGACTTACAAGGGGAGAGACTGCCACATGTAGCAGGTCTCTCTTGAAGACAGCGGTGTGCTTAGGTCTTCTTTAAACCTTGCTCTGGGAGATCTACAGAGAGCCAGTCGGGTAGACTGGTGAAGAGAGTCAGTCGGGTAGACTGGTGAAGAGAGTCCGTCAGGTAGACTGGTGTAGAAGTAGCCAGGTGGGCTGGTGAAAAGGCAGGCAGGTGGGCTAGCATTTTTCCTGCAGTGGTAGAGCCGGGCTTGGGAGTACTCCATGATGCAGTTCACAACATATTGTGCTACTTTTTAAATGGACTGAGAGTTCCTAGCCTGTAAGGGACTGTTGCTGATCTAACAGACTGTTAGCTTGTACAGAGCAATCAATTGGAATTATACAGAAGAATCAACCATTGTTGTATATAGGGAGGAAGTTGTCCCTGGTTTTGGGCAATGCATACTGTAAGTCCTATTCCCATCCTAGTTACTATCCCCTCAATAAAGCAACAAAATAAAGCTCAAGGACTGTTCGCTGTTTCTGCATGAAAGTTGAAAATGTTTTGTGCCTGGCTGTGCAGCAGTGGGGAACCCTGACTACTGCAACGCCTACAGGGGTATTGCTACACATGCGCAGTGGGAAACTGGCTGTTTAGCTGCACTAGACATGATGACGCAAGGGACCCAAAGACCTGAAAAGAGCCAGTCCAGGTGAGGATGGCGCTGGATCCTTGGACAGGTAAGTGTCCTTTTATTAAAAGTCAGCATCTACAGTATATGTAGCTGCTGACTTTAAAAAAAAAATTCTAGGGACTCAAGTGCCACTTTAAGTCAATGAAACATACTGTACACTTTGTAAAGGGAATATTCACTTTGCTAAGTAAACAGCCTCTAAAGCTTAAGTAAGCTACCCAGGTGAGTCAGTCCCAATATGATGTATTTTAGGCACACGTATGCAAACTTGTCCTATAACACTTCTTGTCTTGCTAAAGCCGGCCACCTGACACCACTTCAGAAGCCTGCGCTCCCTGCTCTGTTATATTCTGTGTCCTCTCTTTTCATACACAGGCTGAAAGCTACAGGTGAAAGAGGCAATTCATTTGTGATGAAGAGAGCTTCACTTATTGCAGGTTGAGTATCTCCTGACTCCCTGCGGGTATTGCTCCTGAATAGAGGATACACATCTCCTAGCAGCACTCTGGACAGCATACAGTAGCGATGGGGCTCTCTCGCATTCACTCACCTACCAACTCGCTAGGTTTTGGATTGCAAGTTTTCAAACAGCTTATTCTGACCTGACACTGAATTCCAGCTATTGTTTCGTTTTCCATCCTCGGGACTTAACCCTCCCTTGTCAGTGATCGCAGGGACATCAGCTGCTATATAATGACCCCCTTTGATGCCCTAAACCAGGCAGGGGTCATCCATTTTTCTAAACAAAGGGGCCATTTTACTGTCCTTCAGACTTTAGGGGGGCCAAAATGTGGCCAGGTGGAATAGAAAATGCCCTGGCGTCAGTGGGACTAAACAATGTCCCATCATTGGTACTGGTGGGAGGAATTGTGCCTCATCGTTGGTGTCAGTGGGAGGAATAGTGCCCTATCGTTGGTGTCAGTAGGAGAAATAGAGCCCTATCGTTGGTGTCAGTGGGAGGAATAGAGCCCTATCATTGGTGTCAGTGGGAGAAATAGTGCCCCTATCATTGGTGTCAAGGGGAGGAATAGTGCCCTATAATTGGTGTCAGTAAGAGGCATAGTGCCCCATTGTTGGTGTCAATGGGAGGAATAGTACCCCATCGCTTGGTGTCAGCGGGAGGAATAGTGTCCCATCGTTTGGTGTCAGCGGGAGGAATAAAGCCCCTTAGTTGGTGCCATTGGGAGGAATAGTGCCCCATTGTTGGTGTCAGTGGGAGGAATAGTGCCCCATTGTTGGTGTCACTGGGAGGAACAGTGCCTCATCATTAGTGTCAGTGGAAGGAATGGTGCCTCATCGTTTGTGTCAACAGGAGGAATAGTCCCCAATCGCTAGTGTCAGCGGGACGAACAGTGCCTCATCATTGGTGTCAGTGGGAGGAATAGTGCCCCATCATTGTTGTTATCAGGAGGAATAGTGCCCCATCGTTGGTGTCAGCAGGAAGACTAGTGCCCCATCGTTGGTGTCAGTGGGAGGAAAAGTTCCTCATCGTTGGTGTCAGTGGGAGGAATAGTGCCCCATCATTGGAGTCAGTGGGAGGAATAGTGCTCAATTGTTGGTGTCAGTGGAAGAAATATTGCCCCATCCTTGGTGGAATAGTGCCCCATACCGGTGGGAGAAATAATGCTTTAATGGCCAGATAAAGGCAAACAAAGGGCTGCATATGGCCCACGGCCCATAGTTTAGAGACCACTGTCCTAAACTATGGCATATGTCTAAAGATCGCCACATGTGGTACAATATGATTGTACTATCTTCCTTATGGTGGCATACATGCTTCAGTAAATGACCAGTTTCTTTTCCAATTGATCTCATCCAATAGGAATAATCAATCTATAAAGTACAAATCATTCATTCGATATGCCACACACTAGGATTTGAATTTTGTTTTGATAATTGGAAGATAAGGTCACATGGTATTGGTCACATCAGGGGCAGCCCATCCATTAAGGGTGCTTTGGCGCCGCCCCCTCTATCCAGCCACTCCCTATGCCGCCACGGCCACCCCCTAATTCGTGTGTCTGGCCCCTTTCAGAAAGCCGAACGCATGAATTACAGCGGTGGGGGGGTTTCTTTGAAGCACCTGATTAGAGCCAAAGGCTCTAATAGGCTTCAAAATAGGGTGGCTCGGAGCGCAGAGCATTGCGCTCGCAAGCCCACTCATGTGTTTTACAAAAGCAAATTAATATTTGCCTTTATAACGCCTCTTCACCAATCAGGAAGCACGGGTATATTACCAGTTTCCCGATTGGCTGAGAAGTCAGGTGATCCTTTTGGATGCCTTTCTCGGAAGAGGAGGGGGAAGACGCCAAAGCAAAGTACACTACCGCTCGCCGGACATTGCTGCCTGCCCGCTTCCTAGGTGGAGTAAATGCGTCACTTTGATGTCCCAACTGCCCTGGGGGGCTGCTGTATACCCTATCTGGTGATGCTGCATACCCCTGTATACCCTATCTGTGATGCTGTATACCCTGTATGATGATGCTGTATACCCCTGTATACCCTATCTGGGGATGCTGTATACCCCTGTATACCCTATCTGGGGATGCTGTATACCCCTATATACCCTATCTGGTGATTCTGCATACCCCTGTATATCCCATCTGGTGATGCTGTATACCCTATCTGGTGATGCTGTATAACCCTGTATACCCTATCTGGGAATGCTGTATACCCCTGCATACCCTATCTGGTGATGCTGTATACCCCTGTATACCCTATCTGGTGATGCTGTATACCCTATCTGGTGATGCTGTATAGCTCTGCATACCCTATCTGGTGATGCTGTGTACCCCTGTGTACCCTGTATACCCTATCTGGTGATGCTGTATACCCCATCTGGTAATGCTGTAAACCCCTGTATACCCCATCTAGTGATGCGGTATACCCCATCTGGTGATGCTATATACCCCTGTATACCCTATCTGGTGATGCATATACCCCTGTATACCCTATCTGGCAATGCTGTATACAATATTTGGTGATCCTGTATACCCCTGTATAGCCTATCTGCTGATGCTGTATATCCTGTCTGGTGATGCTGGGCTGTATACTCATGACAAAATAGGTGGAATCTATAAGGGGTGGGGCTTATGAGAAGTGAGAGGGGTCAAAAAGGAAGGGTGTGGTCTGGCAACCCCCCCCCCATCCTAAAATTTAACCAGCCACCACTGGGTCACATCCCTGCTTTCTCCATGCAAATCCATGACTGATTGAAATACAATCACATTTATGTCCAAAGCATCTCAGTGTTGCTGATGAATACTAAACAACCCATTCCATTGATATACGGCACACAGGGAAGTGGATTTTCATTGATAGCTAGGATGTGATCGTAATTTACAATCACGTATAATCAATCACATCTCTATTTCCGCTATGTAATCTCCTAATCTGATCAATCGAAATATGATCAGATTTATGAACAAAATATCTCAGTGCTGACAATCAATGCAAAATGATCAAAATCTGTCACCCTGGCTGGTCGATTTGGTTTGATCAAACCAAATCTAAATGGATTAATTTGGTTAAAAGGGAAGTTATGACTATTTGTTTGCCGATTGGATTGTTTTGATTGAATCGCATGTCAATTTGATAACAAAATCAAAGCATGTGGGGCTACCATTAGATCTATAAACAGCTATGCAATGTATGGGCCTGCTTGGTTGGATACAAATTGATTGGATAGTTTAGGCTGGTCCTTTTATTACAAATCTAAAAAGTTGTAAATCTAAAGTTGATTGCACAAACAGTGTATGGCCAGATTTAATGTGTAAAAGAACCCTTATGGTTACCATGCATGTAGCCATCTGACAGAACGATTCCTCCCAGAAGCAGACAATATGATTGGATTCATGTATTATCAAAAAGAAATACTGGGGTTGATTTACTTAAAGTAGAACTTCAGCTTAAAACTAACTAACTCTAAATCCACTCGCAGCCACATTCTAAAGCTTAGTACACACAGGGGTTCGTCCGCCTTCTGTCAAAGGGGTATGACCAAAAAAGGTCTGCCAATCGGCTCCTGATCAGTGCTCTCAGCCAGCGGCTGAAAGCGCTGACCAGAGTATTCTGGTGGGGGGCCGGACTCCTGTCAGAACACCATAGAACAGCAGGGGAGATCGCTGTACTAATGTCGGATTGTTGGTGCAGTGACTCCTCCTGAGCTGTCATTTTTTTTTTGTTCAACAAAAAAAAGCGACTAGTGTGTGGATGGTTCAGCCCAGGGGTCAGTTCGGGCCAAAAATTTGCCTGTTCGACCATTCACCAAACACCCGAATTTGCAGGGTGTTCGCTGGGTGTTTGCCCCAACGAACACCCTGCAATGCACTGAACAGTGCATTCTGTGCCCTGATTGGGCAAAGCTTTGCCCAATCAGGGCACAGTGTAAGCTGGTTGTTAGGGAACTGGGTCGGGAACCCGGCTGCGGCGTCCTTAACAACCGATGAGTCATCAGCTGTTAATGAGATTCCAAGTGCTATAAAAAGGATTTATAAAAAGTAATTGGCCATGAAAGGGGTATGGGGGTCTGGGTCCTGGGTCCTGTCCTGGGGGACATGTATCAAAAAAAAAAAAAAAGATCTTTTTTTTCAGGAGCAGTGATTGTAATGATGCTTAATCACTACAGCCCTGGAAGGATTTGCCCCTTTCCTGACCAGATTACTTTTTGTGATTCAGCACTCGTCGTTTTAACTGACAATTGCGCGGTCGTGCAACGTTGTACCCAAACTAAATTGACGTCTTTTTTTTCCCACAAATAGAGCTTTCTTTTGGAGGTATTTGATTACCTCTGCAGTTTTTATTTTTTGTGTTATAAACAAAAAAAGACCGACAATTTTGAAAAAAAAAACAATATTTTTTACTTTTTGCTATGATACATATCCAAAAAAAAATTATAAAAAAACATATTTATTCATCAGTTTTGGCCGATATATATATTCTTTTACATATTTGTGGTAAAAAAAAATCACAATTGGCGTATATTGATTGGTTTGCGCAAAAGTTTGCCACGTTTATAAACCATAATAATTCATTTTACAATTTTTTTTTAACCAGTAATGGCAGGGATCTGCGATTTTTATCGGGACTGCCATATTGCAGCAGACATATCAGACATTTTTGACACTTTTTTGGGACCATTGACACTTATTCAGCGATCAGATCTAAAAATAGCCACTGATTACTGTATAAATGTCACTGGCAGGGTAGGGGTTAACCTGCAGGGGGCAATCAAGGGGTTAACTGTGTTCCCTAGGCGTGTTCAAACTGTATGGGTCTGGGCTGGCAGGGGCATGACAGATCTAACTGATCCCGATGACAGGGATCAGAAGATCACTGTCATGCCCACTGACAGAATGGGGAACCACTGTGTTTATATTGGTGGTTACATGTTCTTCCTCTATAGGAGGCGATCGCAGGTCGCCAGTGGACATTGAGTCCACCCAACCGGCAGCCACGCACATGGTGGCACGCGCCTGCCCACAACTGCGGCTGCGCAGAACGCGAGGCCTTTGGCATGTGGTAAAGTGGAACAATAGAAATTAAAAATGCCTTTAAATATCTTGCCGGGGGGGGGTCCCCTTATCCCCTTAGTCTGCCTGTAAAGTGGTGCATCTGTGTAATGTATAGAACATGCCGCCGCAATAATGACATTTATAAAGGAAAAAATTGTCATTTAAACTTGCTTGCCGCTGTAATGCATTGCCGGCTCCTGGCAACATACATAAAAAAAAATGACAAAAACGGCATGGGGTTCCCCCACCCCAGTCCATACTTTGGCCCTTGGCATGGGGGTCCCCCCAAAATCCATACCAGATCCTTATCAGAGCATGCAGCCTGGAGGTCAGGATGGGGGGCGAGTGAGCGCCCCCCATTCTGAACAGTACCAGGCCACATGCCCCACGTCCCCCCCCAAAGCACCTTGTCCCCATGTTGATGGGGAAAAGGGCCTCATCCCAACAACCCTGGCTGGTGGTTGTCAGGGTCTGCTGCTGCGTCCTTAACAACTGATGAATGTGAAAAAAAAATTGCCAGCTAAAAAAATTCATGACAAAAACAGGTTGGGCCCCCCCCCCCCCAAGACCATACCAGACCCTTCAGTCTGATATGGATTTGGAGGGAACACCCCCAAGCCAAAATCCATACCAGACCCTTTTCCGAGCATGCAGCCAGTAGGTCAAGAAAGGATGGGGACAAGCGAGCACCCCCCTCCTGAACCATACCAAGCTGCATGCCCTCAATATGGGAGGGTGGGTGCTTTGGGCAGGGGGGGCTCTGCGCCCCTCACCCCAAAGCACCTTGCCCCCATGTTGATGGGGACAAGGGCCCCTTTCTGGCCGGTGGTTGTTGGGGTCTGTGGGCAGGAGGCTTATCGGAATCTGGAAGCCCCCTTTAAGAAGGGGGCCCCCAGATCCCAGCCCCCCCTATGTGAATGGGTATCGGGTACATCGTACCCCTACCCATTCACCAAAAAAAGTGTAAAAAAATTAAAACCATAGGAGACAAATCCTTTATTAAAAAAATAAAAAAAGTATCCCGTGATGTACATCGTCA
>BLSH010263859.1:1260148-1271007 GCA_018402905.1 Glandirana rugosa
GAAAATTAGTGACACACAGACTTTACAGATGTGTGCAGAACAGATGTTGTTCAGTTATTAGCGGCTATATTAAAAGTGACACACAGACTTTACAGATGTGTGCAGAACAGATGTTGTTCTGTTATTAGCGGCTATATTAAAAGTGACACACAGACTTTACAGATGTGTGCAGAACAGATGTTCAGTTATTAGCGGCTATATTAAAATTGACACACAGACTTTACAGATGTTCAGTTATTAGCGGCTATATTTAAAGTGACACACAGACTTTACAGATGTGTGCAGAACAAATGTTCAGTTATTAGCGGCTATATTTAAAGTGACACACAGACTTTACAGATGTGTGCAGAACAGATGTTCTGTTATTAGCGGCTATATTAAAAGTGACACACAGACTTTACAGATGTGTGCAGAACAGATGTTCAGTTATTAGCGGCTATATTAAAATTGACACACAGACTTTACAGAGGTGTGCAGAACAGATGTTCAGTTATTAGCGGCTATATTTAAAGTGACACACAGACTTTACAGATGTGTGCAGAACAGATGTTCAGTTATTAGTGGCTATATTAAAAGTGACACACACAGTTTCCAGATGTTTGCAGAACAGTGATATGGGTTCTCCCGGCTTATTTATACTTTTTTGACACAGTTTGAAGATGATTTTAGAACAGTTATATGGCTTCTACCATTAATTAATACTTTTCAGACACAGTTTGAAGATGATCCACATTCACCTCCATTTTTGCTTTTTTTATGTTTTTATTTTTTAAAAAATATTTAAAGTTATTTCCCTGTCCCCATTTCTTTGTAGGTCACTTGTCCCACCCTTACCCCCATTTCCTTCCTTTTGCAGACCTCTAGGACTTTCCAGGACTATTTTACAGCCATTTTTGTGCCTAAAAGTTCGGATCCCCATTGATTTCAATGGGGTTCGGGGGCCGGGACAAAGTTCGGTTTCTGTCCGGACCCGAACCCGGACTTTGTCCCGAAGTTCGGCCGTACCAGCAGAACCCGGACTTCTAGAAGTTCGCTCAACTCTACTTATTATATGAGCTTGCATGGAGGTGATCACCTATTATATGAGATTGCAAAGGAGGTGATCACTTATTACATGAGATTGCAAAGGAGGTGATCACTTATTACATGAGCTTGCATGGAGGTGATCACTTATTATATGAGGTTGCAAGGAGATGACTTATTATATGAGATTGCAAAGGAGATGATCACTTATTACATGAGTTTGCATGGAGGTGATCACTTATTACATGAGCTTGCATGGAGGTGATCACTTATTATATGAGCTTGCATGGAGGTGATCACTTATTATATGAGCTTGCATGGAGGTGATCACTTATTATATGAGCTTGCAAGGAGATGACTTATTATATGAGATTGCAAAGGAGATGATCACTTATTACATGAGCTTGCATGGAGGTAATCACTTATTATATGAGCTTGCATGGAGGCGATCACTTATTATATGAGATTGCAAGAAGGTGATCACTTATTACATGAGATTGCAAAGGAGGTGATCACTTATTACATGAGATTGCATGGAGGTGATCGCTTATTATATGAGCTTGCAAGAAGGTGATCACTTATTACATGAGATTGCAAAGGAGGTGATCACTTATTAAATGAGATTGCAAAGGAGGTGATCACTTATTACATGAGATTGCAAAGGAGATGTTCACTTATTATATGAGCTTGCATGGAGGCGATCACTTATTATATGAGATTGCAAAGGAGATGATCACTTATTACATGAGCTTGCATGGAGGTGATCACTTATTATATGAGATCGCAAGGAGGTGATCACTTATTACATGAGCTTGCATGGAGATGATCACTTATTACATGAGCTTGCATGGAGGTGATAACCTATTATATGAGATTGCAAAGGAGGTGATCACTTATTATATGAGATTGCAAAGGAGGTGATCACTTATAACATGAGATTGCATGGAGGTGGTCGCTTATTATATGAGCTTGCAAGGAGGTGATCACTTATTATCTGAGATTGCAAAGGAGATGATCACTTATTAGATGAGCTTGCATGGAGGTGATCGCTTATTATATGAGATTGCAAGAAGGTGATCGCTTATTACATGAGGTTGCAAGGAGATGACTTATTATATGAGATTGCAAAGGAGGTGATCACTTATTATATGAGATTGCAAGGAGATGATCACTTATTATATGAGATTGCAAGGAGGTGATCACTTATTATATGAGATTGCAAGGAAATGATCACTTATTATATGAGATTGCAAGAACATGATCACTTATTATATGAAATATCACATATAGGTGACGTTATCGAAACATCCTCATGTCTTCTATGAGATTACCAGAACTTATCATATGTAATGACACAATCACTTATATGGGATGACCAGAGCATCATCACTTATTATCCGAGACTGAGATAAACAGAACACCGTCATTTATTATATGAGACGACCATCGCTTAAAATGAGATTGCTAAAACACGATCACGTATTTATATACGATGGGCAGAATATTATCCCCTAATATATGAGATGTAAGGGTATGATTATTTATTGTATGAGATGAAAGGAACGCGAATAATCGCTTCTTCCATGAGATGGTCAGAACATGATCATTTAGTATATTAGATGAGCAGAATATGATCTATTATATGAGATGGTCAGAACATGGCCATTTATTACCACTTATATAACATGCAGCACATATCAATATCATAGGAGATGACCAGAACATGATCCCTTATTAAATGAAGATTATCTTCATAACGAGAAGATAATCAACTATGCAAGATGGCCATATTTTAAATTAAACGACCAGAATATGGTGTATTATGTTGGATGGTCAGAACATGATTTGGGATGGCCAGAAGATTATATAACCAGGAGCTAATTACTTATTATATATGAGATGAATAAAACATGATACATTGACATGATATGAGATGATCAAAGCATGATCTATTATTGCATGAGATAACCAGAACATTATGAGGCCAGGACAATGATTGTATGAACAGTCAGTTATATGTTATAGTTTTATTACATGCAATGCTATGTTCTTGTAACTTGTTGCTATCTATCTATCTATCTATCTATCTATCTATCTATCTATCTATCTATCTATCTATCTATCTATCTATCTATTTTTCTATCTCTGGATTGTCAGCTCTGCGGGTGTAGGCTGGTGTGGGTGTGCTGTGTGCGCTCTCCACGTGTGTGCCTTGCCTTGTGGTGAATTGATCTCAGCAGAGAGCCTAGGGCTGCTAGGAGGTTCACCTTGTCAGCTGGGTGACAGCACATCTCTGGCTGTGGAGTCAGGCAGCCCGACTCATAGACAATAGAGCGCCGCCTCTGGGGACAGGAGGGGTTAATGGTATCAAAGAACGACTGCCTGTTCTGGAATCACTGAAAACAACTGACACTCCTCTGCTTTACTTCAACTGTCACCTTCTGATATAAAGACTCGGACTAGATGATCTCTACGTTCACTCCAATTATGTGCACATCGAAATCTTCAACTTAACTTTAATCCATTTAACGATTGGCTGTTGAAACGGACTATAGTCCTTACTATTTATTCAACGAAAATATGTGCCATATACTAATATTTGCCACTTTTATACTTTTCAGTATGCTAAACACTCTGCAGCAGTTAGATGCTAATTATGGAGCACGCATTTTGGTGCCATTTTTCAATTATTTTATTCTTTGAGCTGTTTTGATAAAATTTGCCATACAAAAAGTGTTTTTATTTTTTAAATACATTCACAATAAAAGGTTAAAAAACACAAATACACAAATATAAAGAGCACTATGTATAAATATTTCCACCTGAGACTCACCCAGCTTTAACCTGATAGTCAGATATTTTTCAAATAAATGCACAAATAAGGTAACAAAAACCCCACTGGGGGGGTCTATGTATAAATATTTTCACCAGAGACTCACCCAGTTTTCACCTGACATTCAGACATTTTTCAAATAAATGCACAAAAAAGGTTAAAAAAAACCACAAATACATAAATATAAAGAGCACTATGTATAAATATTTCCACCTGAGACTCACCCAGCTTTAACCTGATAGTCAGATATTTTTCAAATAAATGCACAAATAAGGTAACAAAAACCCCACTGGGGGGGTCTATGTATAAATATTTTCACCAGAGACTCACCCAGTTTTCACCTGACATTCAGACATCTTTCAAATAAATGCACAAAAAAGGTTAAAAAAAACACAAATACATAAATATAAAGATCACTATGTATAAATATTTTCACCTGAGACTCACCCAGCTTTCACCTGAAAGTCAGATATTTTTCAAATAAATGCACAAAAAAAGGTTAATAAAAACACAAATACAATGCACAAATAAGGTAACAAAAACCCCACAAATATAAAGAGGGGGGGGGGGGTCTATGTATAAATATTTTCACCAGACACTCACCCAGTTTTCACCTGAAATTCAGATATTTTTCATATACATTCACAAAAAAGGTTAAAAAAACACAAATATAAAGAACACTATGTATAAATATTTTCACCTGAGACTCATCCAACTTTAACCAGAAATTCAGATATTTTTCAAATAAATGCTCAAAAAGGTATAAGAAAAATACATACACACAAATATAGAAAGCACTAAGGGGTCGTCTATGTTGGGATATTTTCACCTGAGACTCGCCCAGCTTTCACCTGAAATTCAGATATTTTTCAAATAAATTTCAAATAAATTCACAAATAAATTCACAAAAAAGGAACCACAAATACACAAAGATAAAGTGCACTTAGGGGTCTATGTATGAATATTTTCATCTGAGATTCACCCAGCTTTCACCTGAAATGAAGATATTTTTCAAGTTGTATTAATTTGGAAAAATGTACAAACCCTAGATGAAAGTTGTGTGAAAATACAACTAGAACCCCAAACTAAGCAACTTTAAATCCCCACTGTCCCAACACACACACACTTTAAATTACATAATGAATGAATGACTTATTAAAAAATAAAATATCTGACTTTCAGGTTAAAGCTGGGTGAGTCTCAATGTGAACATATTTATACATAGTGCTCTTTATATTTGTGTTTTTTTTAACCTTTTTTTGTGCATTTATTTGAAAAAATCTGAATTTCAGGTGAAAGCTGGGTGATCTCAGGTGAAAATATTTCTACATAGTGCTCTTTATATTTGTGTTTTTTTTAACCTTTTTTTGTGCATTTATTTGAAAAACATCTGAATTTCAGGTGAAAGCTGGGTGGGTCTCAGGTGACAATGTTTATACATAGTGCTAGTGCCTAGTGCTCTTTATTTGTGTTTTTTTTTTACTTTTTGTGCATTGATTTGCATACTTCCACTTTCATTTTTTTGAAGCTGTCTGATTTTTTTTTTTGGTTGATTGTTTTTTGGCACAAGAATAGGTCAAGAATACTTGAAAGGAGTGTCCAAAAGTCAAGACCACTGCCAACCCTAAAATCCCATAAAATAGCCACTAAACACCCTACACTTTAATTATGGCTTCTCCATTGACTCCAAATGATTTAGCCAAATTGGGGAAATTTTGCCAAAATTTCATGATTATTGCCAACATTTTGGGAAAATAAAACCTAAAATTTGACTCATCCCTAATAGTCCACTGTGGCAATCATGGTAGGTGTATTGTAAGGCTGTGGTGTGTTGGAGAGGAGGTGTTGATCAGCTAATGAGTGGAGCAGCAGATGAGGATGAGAGATCCCCTGTGTGCTCAGGACAGGTCCTGGGACTATTGTCTGGTGCACTTAGGACAGTCAGGGTCAGGTCCTATTCAATAGGAACCAATGGGAAGCGAGCCCTGGCTCAGCACCAGCTCATCCTCTATGCAGCCAGCTTGGCAAGCTCCAGCAGTGTGCGTCCTGTGACTGTCTGCTGTGCTGGCAGGAGGTTGGAGTCATGGGCTTCTCCTCTGGCTCCTGTGTATTATTCACACACACCCAGCCACAGTCCACACTTATTGTTGGTTCCCAGGAGAGCACAGCACAGAGCTCCATCAGCCCCTCTCCCTGCTCCACTGAGCTGGAAGAAAAGCCCCATCCCTCTCCATCATCATGGCTTCATTACTGTCCTAACCACAGCAGCCACGTCATAGTCATAATGCCATTACTAAAGGATATCCTTATTCTCCAAAAATAATCCATACCACTCCACTATAATCCACACTAACTTTGGGCTCTGAAGAGCGATCCATATTGGAATCGCTCTTCAGAGAGCAGCTGACCTGCAGTGAGGAGGCATTGTATCACTTGAACATACCAAGCAATGACCACTGCCTACATCTATAACTGGCCTTTGCAGCAAGGAGCATTGGAGGGCAACAAACAGAAAAAACAAGGGCCAGGGATAAATCCAAGGCAAATACCAAGCTCTACTTACCGGCCAGCTGCGACTAACCAATTTAACCTGTCTAACAGTATGCGTTTAAAAACAGGGGTTTAGTTGCACAAATTTGCACTTGAACCCCGCACTAGTGCACCACAACTGCATCTGTTGCTTATGGGGTGCTTGCAAGGTGCCCCAGTTAGCTTGAATGGGTTGCGTTGGTCAGGAGCTATGCCTGGTGAAAGCGACAGGGGGTATAATTACTGCAGCCGTGGCGAAAGGGTGCATGTATCGGTTAGGGAATGATAAAAACTTGCCTCAACTGCTGGGTTTTACTGCCCCCCCCCCCCACAAAACCGCTAGTGTGAATGAGCCCCAATAGCCATGTACTGTGTTTTTCATGAAATTGTTTCTAGAGGTTCATTTACATTTGTGGTCGGGGGCAATAAAAGCATGAGGTTGAGCCACTTTTTATCAAAATGCCTTCCTTAAATAGCAAAGGCACCTGGGTGAAGTTGTACACATACTGTGGCTGCAATGCTTTGCTTCCCCTGTCGCTTTGATGCCCAATGTGACTTGCTCAAGTGAATGGGGCCCCACTGCGACCACCCTGCAACCATATGAAATGCACGCAGTTGTGGTGCATTTACAGGGTTAAATCAGGTAGTGCGCACAGGGTGTGCTGGATGTGCCTGGGCACACCCTAATCACTTAGTGCACAGTAGCATTATCACTCTGTAGCAGCAGGGCGATGGGAAAGATCTCCATCTTACTGGCTCTGCCATAAGAGAAATGCTTACACACTTCTCTTTCACTGTGCTGGCAGGGAGAGCAATGTGCCTGGGCCATATATATAGAGACACACAGATATGTGTGCTTGAGCTTTGGGGTGCACTTCCTAGTGCAATAGGCTGCACACACCTATGGGAGGCAATATGAGGGCAGGGCAAGGTCGGCCCTACCACTAGGCGGAGTAGGTGGCCGTCTAGGGTGCACAGCCGCCTAGGGCGCCTGGCCACTGTTGATCTGTCACTGGCTGCTCTGCATTGATTCATTTAAAAACTCACACTATCTGACTGAGATAATGAGATTGTATTATCACATGCCATTTGCAAATGTATATAGAAATAGCGACTGATCTGCCAAATACCCCCCTCTGCCCCCCCCCCCCAGGCTGTATTTGATGGGCACAGATGAAGCTGTATTGATTGGCGCTGGTGAAGCTGTATTTGATGGGCACAGGTGAGACTGTATTGATTGGCACTGGTGAAGCTGTATTGATTGGCACTGGTGAAGCTGTATTTGATGGACGCTGGTGAGGCTGTATTGATTGGCGCTGGTGAAGCTGTATTTGATGGGCACAGGTGAGGCTGTATTGATTGGCACTGGTGAAACTGTATTTGATGGGCGCTGGTGAGGCTGTATTGATTGGCGCTGGTTAAGCTGTATTTGATGGGCACAGGTGGGGCTGTATTGATTGACACTAGTGAAGCTGTATTTGATGGGCGCTGGTGAGGCTGTATTGATTGGCGCTGGTGAAGCTGTATTTGATGCGCACAGGTGAGGCTGTATTGATTGGCGCTGGTGAAGCTGTATTTGATGGGCGCTGGTAAGGCTGTATTGATTGGCACTGGTGAAGCTGTATTTGATGGGCGCTGGTGAGGCTGTATTGATTGGCGCTGGTGAAGCTGTATTTCATGGGCATTGGTGAGGCTGAATCTGATCAGGCTGGGCAGGGGAAAGGGGGTGGAGTCAGGGGTGGAGACAAGGGGGGAGGCAAAATTAGGTTTCGCCTAGGGTGTCAAAAATCCTTGCACCAGCCCTGGGGCAGGGACTGATGTGAATGTACAATATATATGTAAAGCGCTGCATAAATTGATGGCACTTTATAAATATCTGAAATCAGATACAAATTTCAGATGAAGTCGCAAGATTTCAAAGCCACAGTCAGTGTGAATGAGGGAAAGGCTCCATGGCTTAAAAATCGCTGCTTCTACAGGAGTTTTTTGTTCTGCCTGTAGAAGCAGCTCAATGTTATCCAATGTATCCATTTCATCTCAACATTTATTCAATGGCCCTGTAAAAATGCTGACGTCTTTGAGCTGTAGATAGCGTCCGCGTTAGTGAGCTGAAAGCAGAACCCACAGCCAGCGTGTTCTGAAGCTGTAGCATTAGAGCATTTTTGACGCTGAGCCATCAAAACGCTCACTAACACGCATTAACGCCGTAGCGACATTAACCACTTCAGCCCCGGAAGGATTTCCCAGTTTAGGACCAGAGCACTTTTCGCGATTCGGCACTGCGTCGTTTTAAATGACAATTGCGCGGTCATGCGACGTTGTACTCAAACGAAATTTGCATCCTTTTTTCCCCCCACAAATGAGCTTTCTCTTGGTGGTATTTGATCCCCTCTGCATTATTTCTGATCGCCGCTATAAACAAAAGAAGAGCGACCATTTTACAAAAAAACCCAAATTTCTTACTTTTTGCTAAAATACAAATACAAAAAAAAAATTAAAAAAAAATTTTTTTTTCATCGGTTTTGGCCGATTTATATTCTTCCTCATATTTTTGGTAAAAAAAAAATCACAATCGGTTTTTATTGATTGGTTTGCGCAAAAGTTGCCGCGTTTACGGATGATGAGAATTAATTTCTGGGGTTTTTATTTTTTTAAATTTTTTACTAGTAATGGCGGCGATCTGCGATTTTTAGCGGTACTGCAATATTGCAGCGGACATGTGGGACACTTTTGACACTTTTTTGGGACCATTGGCATTTATACAGCGATCAGTGCTATAAAAATGCACTGATTACTGTGTAAATGCCATTGGCAGTGAAGGGGTTAACCTGCAGGGGGCACTCTAAGGGTTAACTGTGTTCCCTGGGCGTGTTCTTACTGTATGTGGGCTGCCCTGGCTGGAGAAAGGGGATGATCATGGCTTCCATATACAGGAAGGCTGTGATCATCGCCCTTCCCCCTCTACGAGAACGGAGATCCGTGTTTACATACACGGACTTCCGTTCTCTCGCTGCGGGGGGGCATCGCGGGTAGCCGGCGGAGATCGAGTCCGCCCTACCCGCTCCCTGCCCCCCCCGAACACAGTGAGCGCGCGAGCGTGCCTCCGGCGGCGCGTGCTCACAATATTAGTTATTGCGGCCGCCGTCAGCTGACGGCGTTTCGCGATAACGAGCCACCTTGCCGCCGTCACACTGTGGCGGGCGGTCGGCAAGCGGTTGACTGGCATATTTAGCGCCAGCGTTTTCAGGTTAAAAAATAGCAGAGGATTTTTTTTTTAAACCCTGATGCTCACTAACGCACATTAACACCGATGCAAAACGCTGACGAAATCGCGTTTTTGATGCTGCTTTTTCCTGACATCGATCCTAATGTTACAGCTTATTTTTTTAACACGCCCGTGGGTATGGGGCCTTAGGCTCCATGTACACTGGCATAAAAATCGCTGCTTCTACAGGAGTTTTGTGTTCTGCCTGTAGAAGCAGCTCAATGTTATCACACACATTAGGAAGATTAGAGGCATATTTTGAGATCAACGTTTAGAGGCAGTAAAAAAACCCTTCTGATTCGCGTTCCTGATTGGAGCTTACTGGCAGAAAAAACGTAAAACTCTCCAACCGCATCTAAACTTTGTACAAAAAATGCTCTTCATGAATGTTTTTTACTCCCAAGAGAACAGACTTTTTTTAAGCCCATTGTGCATGGAGCCTTAGGCTCCATTCAGATCTGAGCGATGCGAGTTGTGGGTGAAATCGGCTCGATTCTGCCCGCGACTTGCAAAAGCAGGAAATCGCAGGACGCCCGGGCGTTCCCGGAGCATTGCCCGTTGATTCAAATAGCACCCCATACGTGGCGCTTCTTTTGGCTGACAGGCGTCCTGCGATTCTGGTCGCGCGTTATTACCATGATTGTCGCCTGATCGCAGGAAAAGTGCACCGCGTATGGGGTGCTATTTGAATTAACGGGCAACACTCCGGGAATGCCCAGACATTCCATGATTTCCTGATATAGCGAGTCATGGGCAGAATTGGGCCAATTCTGCCCGCAACTTGCATTGCTCAGATGTGAATGGAGCCTAAGAGGCAGGAAAAAAACCCTTCTGGTTTGTGTTTCAGATTGGAGCTTTCTGGCAGAAAAAAAATGCTGTGCACATGAACGTTTTTTTCTGCCAAGGGAACTGGCATTTCTTTAAGCTAAGTTAATAATTGTAACTTGTCTGGCACAGGACTGGGTACTTGAAGAATGCTGCACTTTATACAGGAGGTGCAAATTAGCATCGACATTGGTGGGTTACAATGAGTATACTGTGTATTAGAACTGTGCTAGGTTTGGCTCAGTGTCTCCGGATTTCATGACCCTAAAGTCGGTTATTGGTAGTGTTGAGCGAACCCGGACTGTAACGTTCGGGTCCGTACCGAACTTTAGGGTGTCCGTGGCACGGACCCGGACCCGGACATTTCAAAAATCGTTCGGGTTC
>BLSH010263875.1:11974-29366 GCA_018402905.1 Glandirana rugosa
GTTGTGCCCATCGGCCGCCGCTAGCTCAGGCGGCGTGGGCGAGGGACCGGGGGGGTTTGTGTCACTCACTAGACGCACGCGCGAGTGTCACGTGCTAAAGTATCGGCGGCAACATACTGCCGCCAAACGTTATAGCTCGGTGAAACAGCGGCAGTTGGACGCCAACTGCCAGACGTTCACCAATTTGTTGTCTGTCGTACCTAAGTACTTTCTGTCTTCAACAGGTTGTTTGGACTAAAGTAAAATACTCCTCCATTCATTTTGGAACCTGTCTCCCCACCGACACCTGCACCATATGAACCTAAAACGATTTCGCCGTGTGTGGGGAACGGTGTCAAACGCTTTAGCAAAATCCAAGTATACCACGTCCACAGCCACCCCTCTGTCCAAGGTTTTACTTACCTCCTCATAAAATGAAATCAGGTTTGTTGGACAACTTCTGTCTTTCATGAATCCATGCTGTCTGTTGTTTAACCACTTGCAGACCGTCAACCGCAGGTTGACGGCGACAAAGTGGCTCGATATTGCAAACCGCCGTCATACAACGGCGGCTATGAAATCGTGCACTGTGAGCGCGCACGCAGATCACTCACTGTGTTTGGGGGGGCCAGGGAGCGGGTGCGGCGGACTCGATCGCCGCCGGCTACCCGTGTTGCCCCCCCCGCACTAAAAAGAACGGAGGTCTGTGTAAGTAAACAGGGACCTCCGTTCTGTGAGAGGGGGAAGGGCTGTGATCACAGCCTTCCTCTACATGGAGGCTGTGATCACTTCCCTTCCCCTGCTAGGGCAGCCCACATACAGTTAGAACACGCCCAGGGAACACAGTTAACCCTTAGAGCGCCCCCTGCAGGTTAACCCCTTCACTGCCAATGGCATTTACACAGTAATCAGTGCATTTTTATAGCACTGATCGCTGTATAAATGCCAATGGTCCCAAAAAAGTGTCAAAATGGTCCGACATGTCTGCCCCAATATTGCAGTACCGCTAAAAATCGCAGATCGCCGCCATTACTGGTAAAAAATAAAATAAAAATAAAAAACCCAGAAATGAATTCTCATCATCCATAAACGCGGCCACTTTTGCGCAAACCAATCAATAAAGGCCAATTGCGATTTTTTTTTTTATCACAAATATGAGGAAGAATATAAATCGGCCAAAACTGATGAAAAAAATGTTTTTTTATATTTTTTTTTTGGATTTGTATTTTAGCAAAAAGTAAGAAATTTGTTTTTTTTTTGCAAAATTGTCGCTCTTCTTTTGTTTATAGCGGCGATCAGAAATGACGCAGCGATGATCAAATACCACCAAAAGAAAGCTCTATTTGTGGGAAAAAAAGGACGCAAATTTCGTTTGGGTACAACGTCGCACGACCGCGCAATTGACAGTTAAAGCGACGCAGTGCCGAATCGCAAAAAGGGCTCTGGTCCTAAAGTGTGAAATCCTTCCGGGGCTGAAGTGGTTAAACGGGTTTTCGTTAAATCGGATATTTCCAAATTAACGAATATGTCAAAATTCGCTACAAAACAAATTCAGAACAAAACGAATTGCACATGTCTACAACCAACCCAAGTGCAATACAGTCGTTTAGTTAAACAATGTTAGGCATGGTTTGGCCATATCGGGTCCTTAAAGTGACCGGCAATTGTCAAGTGAATTTCAGACTTAACATTGGAGTCTATGGGAGGGGGGCACCCAGTTTGTGGACACTGTTCTCCCGAAACATAGGTGATAAAAATACCAAAATTAGGTCACATGGCAAGGGCCTCAACTGGTCCAAATTTGGGACCACCAGCACCTATGGTTCGGCCGTACCAGGTCCTCAAAGTGACCAGTCATTGACCGGCAATTGTCTGGTGAGTTTCGGACTTAACATTGGAGTCTATGGGAGGGGGGCACCCAGTTTGGGGACCCCGTTCTTCCGAAACATAGGCGATAAAAATACCAAACTTGGGTCACATGGAAAGGGCCCCCTGGACCACAACTGGTCCAAATTTGGGACCACCAGCACCTATAGTTCGGCTGTACCAGGTCCTCAAAGTGACCAGTCATTGACCGGCAATTGTCTGGTGAGTTTCGGACTTAACATTGGAGTCTATGGGAGGGGGGCACCCAGTTTGGGGACACCGTTCTTCCAAAACATAGGCGATAAAAATACCAAACTTGGGTCACATGGAAAGAGCCCCCTGGACCACAACTGGTCCAAGTTTGGGACCTCCAGCACCTATGGTTCAGTGAGAGGTCTTATTGCAAGCATCGGGTGAGGCTGTGCTGCCTGTGCACTGTTTTTTTTTAACCCCTTGGATCCCACAATAGCATGCATTGCACACTTCACTTGAATGAGTCATGCTTGGCAGGCTACACCTGGTAAGTGTGACAGGGTGTATAATTCCTACTGCGGCTGCAACATGTGTACACCCCTGGAGAAAATAGTAAAAACAGTTACACCCGTTCAGACTGTATGGACCAGGTATGGATATAGCTTAATACAAGCCTAGTATGTCCATAGCTGACATATCACCCATTAAAGGTGTGGTTCCTGAGTGCAACACAATACAATCAAAAAAGGAGGTGAAATAGGATCGCCAAGATTAACTCATGGAACCAAATAAGTAAAATATAACCTTTATTAATTATGCAATTCATAAAACCATTGACAACCACTGTGGCAAAAGGTACTAAAATATGACAACGTTGTCAAAAACACAGCTTGGGCGCGCCCAAAACCCATACATCCCCCATCTCACACATACAGCCATGCAATCAAAAAATTAAAGTTCATCCAAGTGTCCACAAAATAATGGCCATAGCACAGTAATATAAAGGGATGAAAGCTATTGGGTTAATCACTTGATGAACTGGGTGCAGGGCGTGTGGCAACCTGTGGGATGCTGACAATAGCACACTTAGAGAGGAGAGGAAAAATCCCTGTGATCCACTAGGGAATATATAGGGTTCCTGGGTGGACTGGTTGTATGCAATGCATCAGTTCATAGAGTTAAGTGCCTTGGTGATCCTATTTCACCTCCTTATGTGTACACCCCTGGCCAGTGGGTGGATGTGGTGGGATGGCCAGTGGGCGAGCCCTGGGGAATATTGGTGGTCAGACGAGGGGGGGCCCAGGTGTAAAGCTGTGTAATGGGTGTAACATTTCTGATGGCTCCCCTGTGTTCATTTACTTACATTTGTTTCATTCGTTTACTTTGTTTTCGGAATTTGTTTCGTTTTATTCGTTTTGGAATCATTTAGAAAAGTTTTCGAATCGATCAGAAAGGTTTTCAAATTCAAGACGTTTTTGAATTCGAATCATTTTCAAATTCAAATAGTTTTCCAATTTCCAAGGAGAATGGGGTGGAGTGGAAAGTGGAGGAATAGAAAGGAAAAAAATAGAATACAATAGAGGGGAAAATAACAGAAAATGAAAGAATATAATGTGGCAGAGGGAAACAGAGCTGTTGTATTCTATTCTTTTGTTTTCTGCTATATTCTTTTCTAGTTATTGTTTTTTGTTTCTGTTCTATTCCTTTGTTTTCTATTCTATTTTGTTCGAATTCGAAAACTATTGAAATTTGAAAACTTTTCGAATTTGAAAACGATTCAAATTCGAAAAGTATTCAAAATGATACGTAAATGATTCGCATTTGTCTGAATTTTCTTCTTCGTTATTTTTATTTTTTTTTGCTTAGAATAAAGATCATGATTCTCTGCGCAAATACCGTGTGACATAAAATATTGCAACAACCGCCATTTTATTCTCTAGGGTCTCTGCTAAAAATATATATATAATGTTTCGGGGTCCTAATTAATTTTCTGGCAGAAACTACTATATATACAGTTGTATATAAAAGTTTAGGAACCCCTGACAATTTCCATGATTGTTATAAATATTTGGGTGTTTGGATCAGCAATTTCATTTTGATCTATCAAATAACTGAAGGACACGGTAATATTTCAGTAGTGAAATGAGGTTTATTGGATTAACAGAAAATGTGCAATATGCATCAAAATTAATTAGACAGGCGCATAAATTTGGGCACCCTTGTCATTTTGTTGATTTGAATACCTGTAACTACTTAGCACTGATTAATTGGAACACACAATTGGTTTGGTGAGCTCATTAAGCCTTGAACTTCATAGACAGGTGCATCCAATCATGAGAAAAGGTATTTAAGGTGGCCAATTGCAAGTTGTTGTTCTCTTTGACTCTCCTCTGAAGAGTGGCAACATGGGGGCCTTAAAACAACTCTCAAATGACCCGAAAACAAAGATTGTTCTACATTATGGTTTAGGGGAAGGCTACAAAAAGTTCAGAGGCTGAAGTGACTAAAGCGCCGCCGTACAGCTGCAGCGACTCACGCAAGGGAGCCGACCTGCCGCCCTCAGTGATGGCGGCTGGTCGGCAAGTGGTTTAGAAACGGAAGAACCTCTGCATGTTCAGTTAGAAGGCGGTTTCTGGTGTCAGTCAGAATGTGTGATGCTGCACTGAACAACGTCTCACTTTCCACACTACTGCAAGGAGCTGAAAGATATTTTTGCGCCATTTGGTCCAGAGTGGGAAATCGTAGTTTATTGATTGCCCAATACCCAAGAGATTTGTCTGAACGAGGCACAGTGACCTCTCCAAGATATGCTTCTAGTTGTATGGTAGCAGCTGTGGGAGCACTGTTTTCAAATGCAGATGAATAAGCAATTTCTTGGAACTGGCACTGGTACTAGGCTGTTGGTCAGCATTGGTGTGAGGCACTTTGGCAGATGTTGCCAGATGGTAGCAATTGTGGGAGCGCGGTTCTCAAATGTAGATGAACAAGCAATTTCTCGGAACTGGTACTGGTACCAGGCTGTTGGTCAGCAGTGGTGTGAGGCCCTTTGGCAGATGGTAGCAGTTTTACGAGCACTGTTCTCAAATGTAGATGAATAAGCAATTTCTTGGAACTGGCACTGGTACCAGGCTGTTGGTCAGCATTGGTGTGAGGCCTTTTGGCTGATGTTGGCAGATGGTAGCAATTGTGGGAGCACTGTTCTCAAATGCAGATGAACAAGCAATTTATTGGAACTGGCACTGGTACCAGGCTGTTGGTCAGCAGTGGTGTGAGGCCTTTTGGCAGATGTTGGTTTCTCGGGTGTAGATGGCTGTACAGATATTTTTTGCATTTGCAACAGAAACATTTCTTTGGCCTGCCTGCCAGCATCTATATTTGAGTTGAACCGATCTTGAGACGTAGAAGAAAACAACAAAGTGAATCATGAAAGCAAAGCAACAACCGTGGAAGCTTGCTGTGGGGGCACTGCTAGAGGGAAAGGAGCCAGGAATGCCGACGGGGGACCCTGCCAAAAGAGTTGGATCGGGGCTGTTCTGCGCAAATACAATTACACAGAGGCAGAGCAGGTAAGTATACATGTGTTTGTCATTTGTGAATCACTTTCACTTAAAAAAAAAATACAAAGAAAACCAAATCAACATAAAAAAAAACAAAGCAGCAATAATTATTTACCTTGGATCGAGTAAAGTAGTGATGCAGTACAGTAGGTTTTGTTCCATGTCAGAGAAGTGTTTCTGCAAAGCACCAAGCAATGTGTTCTTCATCGTTTTAACACTTTGGTCCTCATTAGAGTTGAGCAAACCCGGACTTTGGGGTGTCCGTGCCCCGAACCCGATCCCGGACATTTCAAAAAAGTCCGGGATCAGGTTCGGTATTCGGGTATTTTGCGCGCCTTTTTTATAGCTGCAGAGCCGCCAATCAACAAGCTTTTTATTCGTTTGCACTTAGAAGCCATCACAGCCATGCCTACTAATGGCATGGCTGTGATTGGCTAGTGCATCGTGTGACCCAGACTATTTTTGGCGCTTGTTGAATAGCTTCAGGGCAGCCAATCAACAAGAGTTTCAATTATTTGCCCTTAGAAGCCATCACAGCCATGCCTACTAATGGCATGTCTGTGATAGGCTGGTGCATCATGTGACCCAGCCTCTATATGAGCTGGAGTCACGTATGCCGCATGTCACATCGTCTCAGGCTAGTGTAGGGAGAGGATGCTGCCGGCACTGTGAGGGACAGATTACCGATCTAATATGATCTCATCCTGCATTACAGACAGATTTCTGGCGGTGCTGTGAGGGGAAAGCTTAGCATTCTAAAACTATCTGATACTGGACTAGATAGAATTTACTAGTGCTGTGAGGGATAGATTATTGTTCTAAAATCATCTGCTAGTTCTATAGGTAAAGGTTCCTGCTGGTGCTGGGAGGAACAGATTATTGTTCTAAAATCATTCCTACTGCTATAGGGAGAGGTTCCTGCTGGTGATGTGAGGGACGGATTATTCTAAAATCATCTGCTAGTTCTATAGGGAGAGGTTCCTGCTGGTGCTGTGAGGGACAGATTATTGTTCTAAAATCATTCCTACTGCTATAGGGAGAGGTTCCTGCTGGTGCTGCGAGGGACAAATTATTGTTCTAAAATCATCTCCTAGTTCTATAGGAAGAGGTTCCTGCTGGTGCTGTGAGGGACAGATTATTATTCTAAAATCATTCCTACTGCTATAGGGAGAGATTCCTGCTGGTGCTGTGAGGGACAGATTATTGTTATAAAATCATCTCCTAATGCTATAGGGAGAGGTTCCTGTTGGTGCTGTGAGGGGCAGATTATTTTTCTAAAATCATCTCCTACTGCTATAGGGAGAGGTTCCTGCTGGTGCTGTAAAGGACAGATTATTGTTCTAAAATCATCTCCTACTGCTATAGGAAGAGGTTCCTGCTGGTGCTGTGAGGGATAGATTTTTGTTCTAAAATCATTCCTACTGCTATAGGGAGAGGTTCCTGCTGGTGCTGTGATGGACAGATTATTGTTCTAAAATCATCTGCTAGTACTATAGGTAGAGGTTCCTGCTGGTGCTGTGAGGGACAGGTTATTGTTCTAAAAGCATCTGCTACTGCTATAGGGAGAGGTTCCTGCTGGTGCTGTGAGGAACAGATTATTGTTCTAAAATCATCTTCTAGTTCTATAGGGAGAAGTTCCTGTTGGTGCTGTGAGGGACAGATTATCGTTCTAAAATCATCTCCTACTGCTATAGGTAGAGGTTCCTGCTGGTGCTGTGAGGGTCAGATTATTGTTATAAAATCATTCCTACTGCTATAGGGAGAGATTCCTGCTGGTGCTGTGAGGGACAGATTATTGTTCTAAAATCATCTCCTACTGCTATAGGGAGAGGTTCCTGCTGGTGCTGTGAGGAACAGATTATTGTTCTAAAATCATCATATACTGCTTTAGGTTGAGGTTTCTGCTGGTGCTGTGAGGGACAGATTATTGTTCTAAAATCATCTCCTACTGCTATAGGGAGAGGTTCCTGCTGGTGCTGTGAGGAACAGATTATTGTTCTAAAATCATCTCCTAGTTCTTTAGGTTGAGGTTTCTGCTGGTGCTGTGAGGGACAGATTATTGTTCTAAAATCATCTCCTACTGCTATAGGGAGAGGTTCCTGCTGGTGCTGTCAGGGACAGATTATTATTCTAAAATCATTCCTACTGCTATAGGGAGAGATTCCTGCTGGTGCTGTGAGGGACAGATTATTGTTCTAAAATCATCTCCTACTGCTATAGGGAGAGGTTCCTGCTGGTGCTGTGAGGAACAGATTATTGTTCTAAAATCATCTGCTAGTTCTATAGGGAGAAGTTCCTGTTGGTGCTGTGAGGGACAGATTATCGTTCTAAAATCATCTCCTACTGCTATAGGTAGAGGTTCCTGTTGGTGCTGTGAGGGTCAGATTATTGTTATAAAATCATTCCTACTGCTATAGGGAGAGGTTCCTGCTGGTGCTGTGAGCGACAGATTATTGTTCTAAAATCATCACATACTGCTATAAGGAGAGGTTCCTGTTGGTGCTGTAAGGGACAGATTATTTTTCTAAAATCATCTGCTAGTTTTATAGGGAGAGGTTCCTGCTGGTGCTGTAAAGGACAGATTATTGTTCTAAAATCATCTCCTAGTTCTATAGGGAGAGGTTCCTGCTGGTGCTGTGAGGGACAGATTATTGTTCTAAAATCATCTTCTAGTTCTATAGGGAGAGGTTCCTGCTGGGGCTGTAAGGGACAGATTATTGTTCTAAAATCATCTCCTAGTTCTATAGGGAGAGGTTCCTACTGGTGCTGAGAGGGACAGCGTATTGTTCTAAAATCATCTCCTACTGCTATAGGGAGAGGTTCCTGCTGGTGCTGTAAGGGACAGATTATTATTCTAAAATCATCTCCTAGTTCTATACGGAGAGGTTCCTGCTGGTGCTGTGTGGGACTGATTATTGTTCTAAAATCATTCCTACTGCTATAGGTAGAGGTCCTTGTTGGAGCTGTGAGGGACAGATTATTGTTCTAAAATATTCTCCTACTGCTATAGGGAGAGATTCCTGCTGGTGCTGTGAGGGACAGATTATTGTTCTAAAATCATCTCCTACTGCTATAGGGAGAGATTCCTGCTGGTGCTGTGAGGAACAGATTATTGTTCTAAAATCATCTCCTAGTTCTTTAGGTAAAGGTTTCTGCTGGTGCTGTGAGGGGCAGATTATTGTTCTAAAATCATCTCCTACTGCTATAGGGAGAGGTTCCTGCTGGTGCTGTAAAGGATAGATTATTGTTCTAAAATCATCTCCTACTGCTATAGGGAGAGGTTCCTGCTGGTGCTGTAAAGGACAGATTATTGTTCTAAAATCATTCCTACTGCTATAGGGAGAGGTTCCTGCTGGTGTTGTGAGGGACAGATTATTGTTCTAAAATCATCTCCTACTGCTATAGGGAGAGGGTCCTGCTGGTGCTGTGAGGGACAGATTATTGTTCTAAAATCATTCCTACTGCTATAGGGAGAGGTTCCTGCTGGTGCTGTGAGTGACAGATTATTGTTCTAAAATCATCTCCTAGTTCTTTAGGGAGAGGTTCCTGCTGGTGCTGTGAGGGACAGATTATTGTTCTAAAATCATCTGCTAGTTCTATAGGGAGAGGTTCTTGCTGGTGCTGTGAGGGACACATTATTGTTCTAAAATCATCTCCTACTACTATAGGGACAGGTTCCTGCTGGTGCTGTGAGGGACATATTATTGTTCGAAAATCATCACATACTGCTATAGGGAGAGGTTCCTGCTGGTGCTGTGAGGGACAGAATATTGTTCTAAAATCATCTCCTAGTTCTATAGGGAGAGGTTCCTGCTGGTGCTGTGAGGGACAGATTGTTGTTCTAAAATCATCACATACTGCTAGAGGGAGAGGTTCCTCCTGCTCCTGTGAGGGACAGATTATTGTTCTAAAATCATATCATACTGGTGTAGGTAGAGGTTCTTGCTGGTGCTGTAAGGGACAGATTATTGTTCTAAAATCATCTCCTAGTTCTATAGGGAGAGGTTCCTTCTGCTCCTCTGAGGGGCAGATTATTGTTCTAAAATCATATCATATACTGGTGTAGGGAGAGGTTCCTGCTGTTGGTGTGAGCGGTGCATTTCTTGCACAAAAATAAAAAGTGTGTCTACGTTGCTGTTTTCCAAAAAGAAAAAAAAGAAGAATTTCTTCTTCTTTTTTTTTTTTGTATTAATAAATAGTGCTACATAGTACATTTGCGGCCAGAATGAGGAGAGCGTCAAATAAGGGCCGTGGTGCTGCTGGTGTTGGTGAAGTTCCTTTTGCAAGGAGAGGATATGGTCGATTTGTGCCAGCTACACGCACAAGTGAAACACTTTCTTCAGGTGCGAGTAGCCCACAGAACCTTCAATGTTATATGGTAGGCCCGAATGCCGCTCAACGAATGGTGAGGCCAGAACAAGTACAGGCGATAGTAGATTGGTGGCTGACAATGCCTCCAGTTCCTTCACATTGTCTCTCATCCGGTCCCTTGGTGAAAGCTCAGAGTTGCCACCTGTACCCCATGGCAATCTGTCTTTAACCTCAGCCCCTTGTAAATCAGCCAAGCAGTCTGAGCCCCAAGTCATGCAGCAGTCTCTTATGCTTTTTGATGACTCTCCTGGGGTGCTTTCTATGGGCCATCCACATAGCCCTGCCCCAGAAGTGGAAGACATTGAGTGCACCGATGCCCAACCACTTCTGTTGCAGGATGAGGACATGGAAACACCACCGCAGCACATTTCTGATGATGACGAAACACAGGTGCCAACTGCTGCAGCTTTCCACAGTGTGCAGACCGACAAGGAGGGCAGTGGTGAAGGGTGGGTGGAAGATGATGGGGAGGAGGATGATGAGGTCCTAGACCTCACATGGAATGAGGGTCATGCGAGTGACGTGTGCAGTTTGGAGGAAGAGGTGGTGATCGCACAGAGGCACCAGCACAGCAAAAGAGGAAGCAGGTTGCAAAAGCGGAGCGAGCGTCCCCTAGACAGTAGGCCTGCTACTACCCACCACACCCAGGGACCTTGCACACCAAAGGCAGCTCAAAGGCATTCCCCGGCGTGGCAGTTCTTCAGACAATGTGCTGACGACAAGACACGAGTGGTTTGCACGCTGTGCAATGAGAGCCTGAAGCGAGGCATAAATGTTCAAAACCTGAGCACAGCCTGCATGACCAGGCACCTAAATTCAAAGCACTTGCTGCAGTGCAATAAGTACCACAAAATCCAAGAAAGGTCTCGGCCTCCTCCTGCTTCATCTTCTGCTGCTGTCTCGGCCTCTTCCTCCACCTCTACAGTGCCAGTGTCACCTGCCACCCAGCAAACAGAGCATGTGACAGCAACGCCACCATGTCCGCCACCGTCCCCAAGCATTTCCACATGGTCCCATGGAAGCTTACAGCTCTCCATCTCCCAAACACTGGAGAGAAAGAGGAAGTACCCCCTTACCTACACGCGATTCCTGGCCCTGAATGGCAGCATTTATAAATTCCTGGCCTTTGAAATGCTGTCATTCCGTCTGGTGGACATGGACACTTTTAAAAACCTGATGGCGGTGGCTGTCCCACAGTACGTGGTTCCCAGCCGCCACTACTTTTCCAGGCAAGCCATCCCTTCCCTGCACAAACAAGTCGGGGACGAGATCAAGTGTGCACTGCGCAACGCCATCTGTGGCAAGGTCCACATAACCACTGATACCTGGACCAGTAAGCACGGGCAGGGACGCTATATCTTGCTAACTGCGCACTGGGCAAATGTAGTGGCGGGTGGGCCTGAGGAGGCTAGCCGTTTGGCGCATGTCCGCCACCGAGTATTGCAGGGCATTTCTCTTTGCCTCCTGTTGCCTCCTCCTCCTACTGCGCTTCCTCATCCGGTCAGCGTAACACATTCACCACCAACTTCAGCACATCCAGGGGGAAACGACAGCAGGCTGTTTTAAAACTGATATGTTTGGGGGATAAACCCCACACTGTGCAGGAGCTGTGGACGGGCATTGAACAACAGACCGATGAGTGGTTGTTGCCACTGAGCCTCAAGCCCGGCCTGGTGGTGTGCGATAATGGGCGAAATCTCGTAGCAGCTCTGGGCCTAGCCGGTTTGACGCACATCCCTTGCCTGGCGCATGTGCTGAATTTGGTGGTGCAGAAATTTCTAAAAAATGACCCGGATATGTCAGAGCGGCTGCAGAAAGTGCGGTGTTTTGAGTACTCCACCAAAATGGCCAGTGCCGATGACGCTGTTCTCATGACGCTGTTCTCAGCGTTACTATCCCACTTCTATGTTTCCTTGAAAAAACACCTCGGATGGAAGAGGATGTGGCACTGGAGGAAGAGGAAGAAGAAGAGGGGTCATTTCCATGGTTATCAGGCCAGTCATTCACAAGTGGCTCGGAGGGTGGGTTCCTGCACCAGCATAAGCCAGGTAAAAAATGTTCAAGCCAGGGCACAGTTCTGGAGAATGAGGAGGACGATGATGATGAGGAGGAGGAACCGTGTTCACAGCAGGGTGGCACCCAGCGCAGCTCATGGGCATCAATGGAGCATGGCTGGGGGGATACGGAGGACACAGATGATATACCTCCCACAGAGGACAGCTTGTCATTGCCTCTGTGCGGCCTGGCACACATGAGCGACTACATGCTCAGTGCCTGCTCAACAACAGCCGAGTTGCCCACATTTTAACTTGTGCTGATTACTTGGTGGCCACCCTGCTTGATCTCCATTACAAGGACAATGTGCCGTCCTTAATTCCCTCACTGGAGCGTGATTGGAAGATGCGCGACTACCAGCGCACGCTGGTAGATGCGCTGCTGAGGCCATTCCCAAATGACATCGGGGGCTCAGTGGAAGCACAAGGCTAAGGCAGAGGAGGAGGAAGAGGTCGCCAATGCAGCTGTGGCACCGCCAGCACCTCAGAAGGCAGGGTTAGCATGTCGAAATGTGTGAAAGCTTTGTTAGCAGCACGCCACCACAAACAGCACCACCAGCTGATAGGCAATGTCTTAGCAGGAGGCAGCATTTCAGCAACATGGTGGAACAGTATGTGTGCACACGACTACATGTACTGACTGATAGGTCTGCCCCATTCAACTTCTGGGTCTCCAAATTGGCCACATGGCCTGAGCTTGCCCTTTATGCCTTGGAGGTGCTGGCCTGCCCTGCAGCCAGTGTATTGTCTGAATGTGTGTTTAGCACGGCAGGGGGCGTTATCACAGACAAGCGCAGCCGCCTGTCCACAGCCAACGTGGACAAAGTAACGTTTATTAAAATGAACCAGGCATGGATCCCACAAGACTTGTCTGTACCTTGTGCAGAATAGACATTTAGACCGGCCTCACACAGCCATTGATATACTTGTTTTTTTTTAAATATGTCTCAATATTTTGGGGGCTACCCCAATTAGAAAAAAAAACCAAACACATTTAAAACAGTGTTGGCTACCTCCTCCACCCACCGCCACTTCCACCTACACTGCCACGGTCACGGCCTAGTCAACCTCTAGGCTCCTACCCCACATCCACCTCCTCCTCCAATTTCTTTTTTTTTTTATGTGATTTTAAGTTATTTCCATATCCACATTTGTTTGTAGGGCACTTGTCCTACTCTTACCCCCCGTTTGCTTCCTTTTGCAGCCCTCTAGCCCTTTCCAGGACTTTTTTAGAGACATTTTTGTGCCCAAAAGTTCGGGTCACCATTGACTTCAATGGGGTTCGGGGTCCGGGGTCAAGTTCGGTACCGAGCCCGAACTTTTTCGCGAAGTTCCGCCGAACCTGAACATTCAGGTGTCCGCTCAACTCTATTAGTAACCTATCCCTTTTTGATATGAGACTAACATGTAAAAAAAAACAAAAAAAAAAAACAAAATAAAAAAACTTGTGTATTAGGCATTAAAGTTTGGAAATTTTGGAAGGCAGCCCCCATCTGTGTAACCAGTGTCTGCCTAGTGCCTTTGGCTATCTTAGAAGGTTGAGTTTCTATTCAGGTTAATCACACTTGTGTAACTGGTTGTAGCCTATTGCCTTTGGGCATCTTGGAAGGTTGAGTTTCTTGCAAGGTGGATCTTTACACACTTGTGGTCATCTCTGGACGTTATATCCTTCCTATTCTCGTCGGTCGGCTGAGTTTTTATACAGTGCCTTACTTTATACGTTTGTGAGTATTATTTGTGTTTATTTTACAATAACAAGTAGTACAAGAGTTCAGGTCAGTGTGCCCTGTGTTTTCTGTTTTATGTACTATTACGGAAAATGGTTACCTTATTTACCTTAATTTGCCTTTCCTGGAGCACTTCATGTCAGCCTAGGTCAGCCAGGAGTAGCCTGACATGATGTGCTCCAGGAATATAGAAAATTTTTGCCTAATTTACCTTAATTTGCCTTTCTTGGAGCACTTCATGTCAGCCTAGGTCAACGAGGAGTAGCCCAACATGATGTGCTCCAGGAATATAGAAAATTGTTGCCTAATTTACCTTAATTTGCCTTTCTTGGAGCACTTCATGTCAGCCTAGGTCAAATAGAAGTAGCCTAACATGATGTGCTCCAGGAATATAGAAAAATGTTGCCTTATTTACCTTAATGTGCCTTTCCTGGAGCACTTCATGTCAGCCTAGGTCAGCCAGAAGTAGCTTAACATGATGTGCTCCAGGAATATAGAAAATGTTTGCCTAATTTACCTTAATTTGCCTTTCTTGGAGCACTTCATGTCAGCCTAGGTCAACGAGGAGTAGCCCAACATGATGTGCTCCAGGAATATAGAAAAATGTTACTTTATTTACCTTAATTTGCCTTTCCTGGAGCACTTCATGTCAGCCTAGGTTGGTCAGAAGTAGCCTGACATGATTATTAAATATAAATATAAATTATTCAAATGTTTTTTGTTCTTTAGAATTTTCAAATTTTCGGATTTTCGTTCTTCTGAATTTTTGGACTTCCGTTCTTTTGAATTATCGGGTTTTCATTCTTATTTTTAGATTTTCATTCTTTCGAATTTTTGGATTTTCATTCTTACTTTTGGGTTTTCGTTATTTCAAATTTTCGTACTTTTTTCAGATTTTCGGGGTTTTTTTTGATTTTCAAATTTCGGACTTTAGTTTTTTCGGATTTTCGAATTTCAGATTTTTGTTTTTTCCAATTTCCGTTCTTTTTAAAAATTTGCTTTCGGAAAAATGAGTGGAATGATTTTTCGTTACTCTGATGTTTCCAAATTAACGGATATTACGAACTTTGACGAAAAACAAATTCAGAATGAAACTAATTGCAAATGTCTACACTTCATGTCAGCCTAGTTTGGCTAGGAGTAGCCTGACGTGATGTGCTCCAGGAATATGGAAAATTGTTGTCATACTTACTGTAATTTTCCTTTCCTAGATATTCATCACATTGGGCTACTCATGGCCAAACTAAGCTGACATGAAGTGCTCTAGGAAAGGAAACCTACGGTAAGTATGGCAACAATTTTCCATATTCCTGGAATACATCACATCAAGCTACTCATGGCCAACCAGTGGCGTATTATCCATGGGTGCAGGGTGTACACTGCACACGGACCCCTGGGGGGCCCCACTGTGACCCACCTTGCACACATGGATGATTGTCCCTTGATAGCCGGGGATGATCGGTGCAATGGGGACAGCTGTAAGCACCGATCTCCCTGCATGACCGACGCTTCTCCTCCTCTCCATTCCGCGGCTATCAGTGCTTACAGCTGTTAAACCTCCCCCCCACAGATCCTCCCAGGCTGTTCGTGCTGTCCTCCTCCTCCTCCCCTCCCTGTGTTCTCTCCCAGCCCACTATGTCCTTCTTTCCCCGTCTCCCCGTTCACCTCCTTCACCGTTCCCCTGTTCTTCCCCGGCCACTGTGTCCTTCCAGTTCTCCCCCGCTCCCCTCCTCCACTCCCCTATTCTCCTCCTCCGCTCCCCCCTTCTTCCCCAGCCACTGTGTTCTCCTCCGCATCCCCCCCATCCCCCTGCAGCTGGCTTCCTCCTCTCCCGCCGGCTGTCGGGGTGATGTGTCAGGATGGAGAGCTGAGGAAGGGGCCGGTAAATATGTAATTTAAAACATTAAATTGTAAAAAAAAAAATACATTAAAATAAAAAAACTGACACCATCCACTGTTCTACTGACACCAACATCTGCCCTACTGATACCGTCCTCTGTCTCATACCCCACCCCCTTCTGTAGAAGAACTGTAAAAAAAGAATATTAAAAGAAATATCTAAAAAAAAAAAATTAAAACTATTGACACCGCCCACTGCCCTACTGACACTGTCCAAATACCCCGCCCAAATCGTAAAAAAAATATATACAAAAAGAATTTTAAAAAGTAAAATTGTGAGGCTCAATTCGGATCCTCCGGATTCCGTATGGAACGAGATGACCTGGAATCTCTGCTGCGGGACTCAGAGCTCAAGAAACCACTCTCTAAAATCTATAAAGCTCTACTTCCCACCATCCAAGTGGGTATGGAGGGACTTCAGGGGCGCTGGCAGGCGGAGGTGCCGGATCTGGATATGGAGGACTGGGAGGATATGTGGGATGATCCCTTGCAATCCCTGATAGCGAGCAGAGATAAATTAATTCAATTTAAAATACTGCATAGATATTATTATACCCCCCAACGCTTACACCGTATATATCCCTTGGCCGGGGCGGGCTGTTGGAGATGTGGGGATGCCCCTGCGGGTTTTCTCCACATCTTCTGGGAGTGTCCTAAGATTACACAGTATTGGAGCAATATAACCCATTTTATAGAAGAACTGACAACCGTGAAAACACCAATCACAATTAAAGTGTGTATCCTGGGATTAGTAGATTCTCTGGCCCACTCTAGGGCCATGAGAACTCTATTGGGTGTCCTTCTTTTTTACGCTCGCAAGGCTATAGTACTCAGGTGGAAAAATCCTGATCCCCCCACTATAAAGGCATGGAAGCGTCTGATCAATGCAGTAGTCCCCCTCTACAAGGCTACGTATTATTCTAGGGGGTGCCCGGGGAAGTTTGAGAAAGTGTGGCATCTATGGAATGAGGCAGACTCTACAGTAGATGACGGGAATGATGACAACTAGTCATATAATTGGCTCCTACATGAGAATCCTGCCATGGGAAGGTGAGGCTTGGTAAAGGCTGGGATTCCTGGATGAGGCGGGAGGGGCTAGAGCCGGAGAATTGCACGGTTTACCGCGTCATGTATGCATTTCCTCAGACAACAATGAGCAGAGATTGATGTTTACTTGATAGTTTTTTTTTTTTTTTTTTTATGTTGGTTATGAAGAGATGTTGTGAGTATCGGCCAGGGTATGCCCAAAGGCCATGTTTTGTACCTAAAACTTTAAATGAATAAAGAGAATTTGATAAAAAAAAAAAAAAAAAGTAAAATTGTGAAAAAAATAATAAAAATAAAAAAATTCTGACTCTGTCCATTGCTCTACTGACACCATCCCCTGGGATTTTTTGAAAAAATTAAAAGAAAAGTATACTAAAAAAATGTTGTAAAAATCTTTTTAAAAAAATAAAAATAAAGAACTACTGACAACGTCCACTACCGTACTGACACAATCCTGAACATAATACTCACCACTGTACACTCCACACTCCTCACCTGCACATTCTACTCACCTCCATACACACCACACTCCTCTCCTGCACATACTACCGACCACCATACACTCCACACTCCTCTCCTGCACATACTACCCACCGCCATACACTCCACACTCCTCTCCCTGCACATACTACCCACCTCCATACACTCCACACTCTTCTCCTGCACATACTACCCACCTCCTTACACACCGCACTCCTCTCCTGCACATACTACCCACCGCCATACACACCTCACTCCTCTCCTGCACATACTACCCACCGCCATACACTCCACACTCCTCTCCCTGCACATACTACCCACCTCCATACACTCCACACTCTTCTCCTGCACATACTACCCACCTCCTTACACACCGCACTCCTCTCCTGCACATACTACCCACCGCCATACACACCTCACTCCTCTCCTGCACATACTA
>BLSH010263875.1:43914-55134 GCA_018402905.1 Glandirana rugosa
GTTTATCCCTTAAGGGTTGTATTTTATCCAGATATACGACTGCTACACTAAGAGAAGGAGTGTTTGGGGGAAGGGTTAGAGGGTGTGAACTGTGTTGAAGATCTTGTGAAATCGTGTGAGAGCGAGATATTTAATATAATTTACGGTTTACGAGGGGTAGTTGAATGGGGGGGAGTGTTTTGTTGTATAAAGTTCTGAATGGGGAAAGAGCACCCGGGGTCGTCGAAGGGAAGTTATAGATCCCTAGGTTAACTGGAGGGGGTCGAGATTATACAAGGTGTGATTAAAGTTACGCGATTGTAGCTTTTAATCATATTAGAGCTGGGGGAGGTCAATTGGATCCCTAGATATTGAAGGGAAGCTGCTGGGGCCCACGAGAAAGGGGTAAGTCTTGAAATATGTTGTTTTGTGAGGGGGGGTAAGTTGATGGGGAGCATTTGGCATTTAATATAATTTATAGAGCGAGAGTGTGCTAAAGTGTTCTAGAAGTTGTGTCAAGTGTGGGAGATTGGGAAGGGGGTTTGTGAGGAAGAGAATCACATCGTCAGCATATAGACCTATTTTATGTTGGGAATTCCCTATTTGTATACCAGTAATTGAGTGATTAGATCGGATGTGTTCTGCTAGGGGTGCCATAATTAAGGAAAATATTATTGAGGAAAGAGGGCAGCCCTGCCTTGTCCCATTAGTAATGGGGAAGGAGGGTGAGAGGAAGCCTGAAGTCCAGACTTTGGCTGTGGAGCATGTGTATAGGGCTGTGATTGCTGATAAGATCCGTCCCTGGAAGCCAAACCCCCGAAGGACTTTGGTCATGTACATCCAGTGAACTCTATCGAAAGCTTTTTTAGCGTCTAGAGATATTGCTAGAGCAGGTATGTGGTGCTGTTCAGCCCATTGGATAAGATTAATTGATCGCCGGGTGCCATCTGAAGTTTGGCGTTCAGGGACAAAGCCAACTTGATCGGGGTGTATGAGAAGGGGGGTATAAATTTGGGAGAGCCTATTAGCTATAATTTTGGCAAATAATTTGGTGTTCGAATTAAGCAAGGATATGGGGCGATAATTTGCAGGGTTTTCAGGGGCTTTGCCTGGTTTGGGGATGGTGACTATAGTAGATTCTAAGAATTCTTGGGGGCAGGTACCTGTGTCCATGATTTTGTTGTACATGTTTACTAAGGCTGCATTCACACCCGAGCGTAGCGTTTTCAGGCAGAAATACACGCGTTTTGTACTGCGATTTTGCCACAATTTTTACAGCGATTTTTGCCGCGATTTTTACCGTGATTTTGTACAGGTCAAAAGGTCACCAATGTAAAAAGTAGAAAAACGCCCACATCAAGCTACAAAAATACTTCCAGAACTTGTTTGAGCTTCAGGCGTTTTCAGGCTTTTGGCTTCAGGCGTTTTTTGAGTGGAGATGTGAACCATCTCCATAGAGAATCATTGATTTTTTCCCCTCCAGCATTTTGTAGCTTCAGGCTTCAGGCTACAAAACGACCAGGTGTGAATGGGGCCTTAGTGGGGAATTAGTTTGTCAGAAAAAAGTTTGTAGTATTGGTTTATGAATCCGTCAGGGCCCGGGGATTTGTGGAGCGGTAGTGATTTAATGGTTTTGGACACTTCAGTTGGGGCTGAGAGTAGAGTTGAGTGAACACCTGGACGTTCGGGTTCGGAGGGTACGAACGAACTTTGAAAAAAAGTCCGGGTTCGGCACCGAACCTTGCCCGAACGTTATCCCGGACCCCGAACCCCATTGAAGTCAATGGGGACCCGAACTTTTAGGCACAAAAATGGCTGTAACAAAGTCCTGGCAAGTGCTAGAGGGCTGCAAAAGGAAGTAAAATGGGGGTAAGAGTAGGGCAAGTGCCCTACAAAAAAATGGGGATAGGGAAAATAAATTAAAATCAAATAAACTAGGAGATGATTTTTGAACAATAATGTGTCACTTATAGCTGCAGCTAGAGCCTCTCCCTTTAGAACTAGGAGATGATTTTTGAACAGTAATCTGTCCCTCTAAGCAGAAGCCTCTACCTAGTGCAGTCAGATCGCTCAAAGCAGCAGTATGTGAAATCTCAAATTACTCCCACAATCTGATCGTTGTGTACGATCGAAACGATCATTGTGTTATGAAGGGTTTGATCTGCAATCTGTCACTCAAAGCAGCGGTATGTGAAATCTCAAATCTCTCCCTCACAAAAACGCCAGCAGCACCCTCTCCCTACCCTAACCCAAGAGCATGTGACATGCAGCACTGTGACTCCAGCTTATAAAGAGGCTGGGTCACATGATGCACTGGCCAATCACAGCCATGCCATTAGTAGGCATGGCTGTGATGGCTTCTAAGGGCAAACTAGTGAAACACTTGTTGATTGGCTGCCCTGCAGCTATTCAACATGCGTGATCAACTACCAGAACCCAGAACCCGAACGTTTTTTGAAATGTCCGTGTTCGCGTCTGGGTCCCGGACACTCGAAAGTTCGGTACGGACCCGAACGTTACAGTCCGGGTTCGCTCAACACTAGCTGAGAGGACTGAAAGTTGGGATTCTGAAAGGGAGGGTAATTTGATTGAGCTTAGGAATTGTTTCAGGGCTTCTGCATTGGGGTCGGGGAATTAGGGCTGTCTTTTAAGTTGTAGAAGGAAGCATAGAAGGTTTTGAATTGGTTTGCAATGTCTGAAGGGTTGTATATTTTTTGGTTTTGTTTATTCGAGAGGAATGCTATTTTCGATGCTGCCAGTTTTCGTTTATGCTGTTTTGCTAGGAATGTGCCAGGTTTGTTATTTGAGGTATAAAAGTTAAGTTTTAGTCTTTTAATATAAAATTCAAAGGATTTTTTGAAGAGTTTGGTCAGTTGAGTCCTGAGGCCATTTAGCTTATCTGTAATGAGGTGGTCTATTTTTTGTTTGTTAAGGACTTCTAATTGGTGAATTTGGGTAGTAAGCTGGGAAATACTATGGAGGCGTGTCCGTTTCTCGTGGGCTGCCGCTTTTATAAGGATTCCTCTTAAGACTGCCTTGTGACTGTTCCACAATGTACTGGGGTCTGCTACTGTCCCTGTATTCAATTCAAAGAAGTCTGCAATGGCAGAGTTGATTTGTTTCTGTTATTCAGGTTTGGTCAGTAGGAGGGGGTTTAGTCTCCAAGGTGAGAAAGTGTTTTTATCTTTTGTTGCAAAGAACTCTAGGGTTATGGGAGCGTGATCTGACCAGGTAATCAGACCAATTGACGTGGAGTCAACTTTTTGTAGTGTGAATTTGTCTACCAGAAAGAAATCAATTCTGGAGTATACGTTATGGGCAGCTGAGAAAAAGGTGAAATCCTTCTCATTTCCATGGGAGCATCTCCAGGGGTCAAAAAGGTCTTCCTGAGTAATTAACGAGTGTAAGACTGAGGATGGTTTGCGTTTGGGGTTGGTGGAGTCAAGATCAGGGTTGATAACTTCGTTGAAGTCTCCGCAAATGATAATGGAGTTAGATCTATATGGTTGAAGCTTAGTGAAGAGAGATTTGAAAAAGGTATTCTGGTGGGTGCTAGGGGCATAAAGGTTAACTAGAGTAAGGCGATTGTTGTTAATGGTCGCCGTGAGGATGAGGTATCTACCATTGGGGTCCGTTTCTACGAAATGGAGGAGAAAGGAGTCAGAGTCGCGAATAGCGATCATGACTCCTTTCCGTTTGGAATCGGCATTGGAGAAAAAGGTGTGAGGGAATTTTGGGTGCGAGCATTTCGGTTGGTTGGAGGAGGTGATGTGAGTCTCTTGAATGCAAATAATTTCGGATTGTGCTTTAAGTGCTTCTTTCCACATAAGGGATTGTTTAACCACTTCCCGACCAGCGCCGTAAATAGGCGGCGGTCGGGTTTGAGCGGCTCTACCGGGACATAGCCTGCACCAGCAGGCTATATCCCGGTATTATTTTTTAGAGCTGGCGGTTGGCTATCCAGGGGTAATGACCGATCCGACTCGGGAGCCGCTCGGTCATTACCCCAGGGGGCGGGAGGGGACACTCCCCTCCCGCCGCCTTCCGCCGCTCTTCTCCGGCCTCCCGTCCCACCGGGAGACCGGAGCGACGATCCGGCCTGTCCGCCAGCTGGAAGGAGACCTGACAGAAGCCGTAATTGGCTTAGATCGGGTCTCCTTCGGCAAATTCCAGAAGCGACGTCACGATGTCATTTCTGGTTTACTCAGTGGCTAACGTATTCAGAATCGCCGTTTTTGGCAATCTGAATACTGTGACGTGTAAAGGAGGGATGGGGGGTCTTTTAGACCCCCCCGGCCCTCCAAAAAGAGTACCTGTCACCATATGTTACTATCACAAGGGATGTTTACATTCCTTGTGATAGCAATAAAAGTGATCAGATTTTTTTTTTTTTTTTAAAGGAACAGTGCTACAGGAACCGTCCCCGCGAGCTCGGGCAGCAAAGAAAACGCATACGTAAGCCGCGCCCACATATGAAAACGGTGTTCAAATCACACATGTGAGGTATCGCCGCGATCGCCAGAGTGTGAGCAATAATTCTAGCAAAAGACCTCCTCTGTAACTCTAACCTGGTAACATTTAAAAAGTTCCATAGGTGACGCTTTAAAAAATTTTAAATACTGGACTTTGTCGCCATTCCGCGAGTGCGCGCTATTTTCAACCGTGTCATGTATGGTATCTATTTACTCAGCATAACATCTTCTTTCACAATATGCAAAAAAATTGGGCTAACTTTACTGTTGTCTTATTTTTTAACTCAAAAAAGTAAAATTGTTCCAAAAAAATTGCGCTTGAAAGACTGCTGCGCAAATACCGTGTGACAAAAAGTATTGCAACAATTGCCATTTTATTCTCTAGGTTGTTTGAAAAAAATATATATAATGTTTGGGGGTTCTAAGTAATTTTCTAGCAAACAAAATGTTTTTAGCTTTTGACCACCAAATGTAAAAAAGTGGCCCGGTAGGTAAGTGATTAAAAGGACTGTTAAGTCCTTTGACGTTTAGCGAAAGGATTTTCAAAGCCATTGAGAGTGAATGAGGGGGTTATGAAGGTGTCAGACGGTGCTGCGGAAATGAGAAGGATTTGACCCCTCTTGGCTGAGCCAGGCAAGAAATAGACTTATTTAACATTACAACAGTTGTACCGGAGTTTACATTAGTTAGGTAAGGAGGGTTGCACCAGTTCGTGAATGAAAAAGGGAAAGAGGAGGAGGGAAAGGGTAAGGAGATGAGGAGGAAGAAGAAGAGAAGGAAAACAAAATACAGGTCCGTGTGCATTGCACACCAATAATCCGGGGTGGAGGAATTCCTCAACAGGGATTGCGTTTCTTCAGCGAGAAATCGATAATATTGGACAATCATATCGAGAAAGGAAGTCAAAGAGGAAGAAAGAGAAACAACAATTAAACCCATTTGGGGTCTCAGCACTGGGAAGTGCTGGTAAACATTGATAGTGTATGCTTCCCCTGCTATGTTGAGGGTGCCTGATGTAAATCAGGTATTGTTAGAGTGATGTTTTTCATCCATAATATGTTGTGGGAAAGTAGGTTTTGGTGGGGAGGGCAGGTTCGGAGGAGACAGGCCCCAATTTTGCAGTTGTTTCAAGCCTTGCTTGAGGTGGTAGATGGTCACAGGTTTTCCTTGATACGTGACAATGAGTTTGGTAGGGAATCCCCACTTGTAGATAATGTGGCGCTCCCTTAGGATAGATGTCACCGGTGAGAGGTCCTTGCGTAGTTGCGCTGTAGCTGTGGATATATCGTTGTATATGGTGAGGGGTGTATGCGGTTCCGGGAAGGCCGCTATGTTTCTGGCGGGGGCGATAATCCGGTCTTTGGCTTGAAAAAAGTGTAGCCTTGCCAGCACATCTCGTGGTTTGTCTGCCGGGATATGTGACGGTTTAAAGATCCTGTGCGCTCTATCAATAGTTAGGTCCATTGGTGAAAGAGAGGGGACCAAAGCTTTAAAGAATTGCTGCAGATATAGGGGAAGCTCCCCTGGGGTGACGGTTTCAGGAATTCCTCTAATTTTGAGGTTGTTCCTACGCGAACGGTCCTCTAAGTCAGCCAATTTCGCTGTGATACGTTGCAGTTGTTCTGCTTGGTGTTGATGCGCATCCACTAATTTGTTGTATGCAGTGCTGTAATTGCTCATTTGCTGTTCTATTGTGTCTGTTCGTTCGCCAAGGTCGTCTATCTGGTGTTGCATATGAGCAACGGCTTGGTTAATGTCTTTTCTGAGGTCCTTCCTCAGGTCTTTTTGTAGTGAGAGCAGCATATGTTTAACAACGTTCTCCGACACCGGGTTGTTGGTGGTCGGGAGTGAGGCGAGCGGTTCCGAGCGTTCGGGCGATTTCGAATGTTCTTGATCAGAGTCGGAAAGTTCGGTCGCGGTAGGATCGTGGGTCTGGCGGAAGGTAAGGTGTTTCTTGCTTACCAGGCCCTGATGAGAAGGCGAGGCGTGAGGGGATGACGCGGCTCTCTTAGCGGAGTCCCTGGATCTGTTCCCCTGCGGTGCTGTGCAGTCCATGTCTTCTGCAGGATCTCCAGAGGGAGTAGAGTGGGTGTGTGGGGGAACTGCTCTACTTGAGGCCCCGGCTCTGTCTTGCCTGGCAGCGTGGCGGGCCTCACTGAAGATTTCAGTGAGTTTCCTCGGCTCTGCGGGGTGGGATTTCTTCCCTGTCATTTGTAGGAGTTCTGTGGTTTCCAAATATAAATATTAGGATGGTGAAATATCGAGGTAGCAGGTCCTGTGCTGAAAAATCTTCCCTGTGCTGGGAGAGAGAAGAGATTAAGCAGCCATCTCGGTGTGCTGCCAAGCTCCGCCCCCCTATGTTTATTTTTAGACCATCCTAGGATCGGTTCCTTTTCTGCTGCCAGTCCTTGTGAGCAGCCCACTTTCTTTCCCGTCGTTTGTGAGTGGCCTGAACAAAGCTTTGTGCTCTCTACTTTGAAAGCTGTGTGTGGCAGGTGAGCTTCCACTTTCCTGACCCAGCTTCTCATACCCCAGATCTCTCCAGTGACATATATGCATGTACATCCGCTCTATCACTTGTATGCTATACTTGATATATATATTGTACTGTGACCTGTTATATACAATTCTAGTAAGGTCTATGCTATATTAATGTATATTATTGTTTCTCTTAGAACCTTTTCCAATTCTCTGCTTCCCCTGATGAAGAAATGTACCATTTATTTCTAAACATGTTGGGAACACCATGAACCCACTGTAGGCAGATCCTTCCGCTGCAAGGCCTGCCCTGTGTTCTCTATGAGTGTTGTCTTTCCATCATCATGTATGAGGAGCTTTTTTGTTGTTTTTATATTCTGTGGTCCATCACTAGGACAGTATTTTTAATTGTTTTTAATAAAATGTATCTAATTTTAGACTTTCATACTCCTCTACTCTGTTGGCTGAGCTGTTGCCATAAAAATCCCGTTGGGGCCATACTTCTCTTTGTCCTTGATATTTTAAGGATGTGTCAAATAGCTGCCCAGCCTGCCCTCTTGGACAAATTGTAGGGCCATACATTAATTTCCTATTATGAGGGGTTCCCACCATCCTTAATCTGAGTTCCTATGTCTGTACACCTGCTGTGCCCATTATAAGAGGTTCCCACCATCCCTCTGCTGAGTTCCTGGGTCTGTACACCTGCTGTGCCCATTATGAGGGGTTCCCACCATTCCTGTGCTGAGTTCCCAGGTCTGTACACCTGCTGTGCCCATTATGAGGGTTCCCACCATCCCTGCACTGAGTTATTGGGTCTGTACACCTGCTGTGCCCATTATGAGGGGTTCCCACCATCCCTGTGCTGAGTTCCCGGGTCTGTACACCTGCTATGCCCATTATGAGGGGTTCCTGCCATCCCTGTGCTGAGTTCCCAGGTCTGTACACCTGCTGTGCCCATTATGAGGGGTTCTCACCATCCCTGCACTGAGTTATTGGGTCTGTACACCTGCTGTGCCCATTATGAGGGGTTCCCACCATCCCTGTGCTGAGTTTCTGGGTCTGTACACCTGCTGTGCCCATTATGAGGGGGTTCCCACCATCCCCGCACTGAGTACTTGGGTCTGTACACCTGCTGTGCCCATTATGAGGGGTTCCCACCATCCCTGTGCTGAGGTCCAGGGTCTGTACACCTGCTGTGCCCATTATGAGGGGTTCCTGCCATCCCTGTGCTGGGTTCCTGGGTCTGTACACCTGCTGTGCCCATTATGAGGAGTTCCCACCATCCCTGTGCTAAGTTCCTGGGTCTGTACACCTGCTGTGCTCATTATGAGGGATTCCCACCATCCCTCCTCTGAGCTCCTGGGTCTATGTACCTGCTGTGCCCATTATGAGGGGTTCCCACCATCCCTGTGCTGAGTCCCTGGGTCTGTGCAGCTGCAGTGCTCATTATGAGGGGTTTTTACCATAACTGTACTGCATTCTTGGCTGTGTATACCTGCTGTGCCCATTGATTAGTTTTCACCATCTCTGAGTTCCCGGGCGAACTCGCTTGCTGGGGCCATTATAAGATGATCCTATCATTCCTGTTTCTGGGTCTGCACATTTACTGTGCCCACTTTAAGTGGTCTCCATCATTCTTGTGCTGAGTTCCTGGGTCTGTACACCTGCTGTGCCCATTATGAGGGGTTCCCACCATCCCTGTGCTGAGTTCCTGGGTCTGTACACTTACTGTGCTCATTATGAGGGGTTTTCAACATCCTTGTAGTGAGTTCTTGGTTTTGTGCACCTGCTGTGCCCATGTTGAGGGGTTCTCACCACCCCTCTTCTTCCTTGATCTTCTAGGTCTGTACACCTGCTGTGCTGATTATGAGGGGTATACACCATCCGTGTGCTGAGTTCCCAGGTCTGCACACCTACGGTGCCCATTATGAGGGGTTTCTACAATCCCTGTACCGAGTTCCCGGGTATGTACACCTGCTGTGCTCATTATGAGGGGTTCCCACCATCCCTGTGCTGAGTTTCCAGAACTGTACACCTGCTGTACCCATTATGTGGGGTTCCCACCATCCCTGTGCTGAGCTCCCGGGTCTGTACACTGGCTATGCCCATTATGAGGGGCTCCCACCATCCCTCCTCTGTACACCTGTTCTCATTATGAGGGGTTTCCACCATCCCTGTGCTGTGTTTTCAGGTCTGTACACCTGCTGTGCCCATTGTGAGGGGTTCCCACCATCCCTGTGCTGAGTTCCTGGGTCTGTACACCTGCTGTGCCCATTGTGAGGGGTGCCCACCATCACTCCTCTGAGTTCCCATTTCTGTACAAGTGATGTGCTTATGATGGGGGGTTCCCACCATCCCTGTGCTGAGTTCCCAGGTCTGTACACCTACTGTGCCCATTATTAGGGTTCCCACCATCCCTGTGCTGAGTCCCCGAGTCTGTACACCTGATGGGCCTATTATGAGGGGTTTCTACCATCCCTGTGCTGAGTCTCTAAGTCTGTACCTGCTGTGCCCATTATGAGGGTTTTCAACCATCTCTGAGTTCTTGGGTCTTTATACCTGTTGTGCCCATTATGAGGGGTTGTGAAAAAAAAGGGGAAGGGTAGTACAATGCTATGGACTAAATATTAGACTTTACAGAAGTTATAAGAATAACAAGCTGCTGCCCCCACTGGAGCCAACTGCCAAAGCAGATGTCAGTAGTAGATAGTGTGACGCACGTAATAGGAGTGGGTGTGGCACTGCTAATGAGGTTGAATACATATTGTGCAAAAAAGTGGCAAACAAAGTGACAAGCAAAGGTAAATATTATCATATACCATGAAAATTTGCAAAAACTGCAATGTATATGCTTGAAAAATTGCTGGCATTAAATGCAATACGGGAGCCAGAAAATGTGCAAATAAGCAAAAAGTGCAAATAAACCGAGTAGACATCCTATAAAATTAATGAATAAATACTAAAAAAAATCTCTGTGTTCAAATATACATATAAAATAAAAACAAAATTTATAAACATATATAAAATTATTTCATGCGCATAATATATAAATAATACGAGGTCCACTGGTGCCAGAAAACGTGATCAAAAATAAAAAATTCTCTAAATTTAATAAGTGAAGAACAGTGCTGCAATATTCACACAAGCAGGCCTTGTCTGTGTGTCACTTGTGCTCCCCCTTATGTGATTGCACTCACCAGCTAGAAATCCCCACTCAAGGAGTAGTGCTCTTTCACAGTTGTAAAAGCAGGAAGTACGGCGCTCGCATCGCTCCACGGACCCAAACCGCATGTGGCGTAATGACTCTCTAGCTCTGACTTACGCGTTTCATCATTCAGACGTCATCAGAAGCGGTGCCATCTTACTACACCATTCCGTTTTTATAGTGTGCGGTAACTCGGCAGCCCGGAGAAATGTGACCAGCGGCCATCTTGGTACTCAACTAACTGCAACGGAGCCGTATGTCCAGGTGGCCATCTTGGTACTCCAATACATTGGCTCTACTATTTATACGTCTCGGGGGTTATCATTTCATTGCAAATTGTTTTACATACAGTTGTATGCAAAAGTTTAGGAACCCCTGACAATTTCCATGATTGTCATTTATAAATATTTTGGTGTTCGGATCAGCAATTTCATTTTGATCTCTCAAATAACTGAAGGACACAGTAATATTTCAGTAGTGAAATGAGGTTTATTGGATTAACAGAAAATGTGCAATATCCATCAAAACGAAATTAGACAGGTGCATAAATTTGGGCACCCTTGTCATTTTGTTGATTTGAATACCTGTAACTACTTAGCACTGATTAATTGGAACACACAATTGGTTTGGTGAGCTCATTAAGCCTTGAACTTCATAGACAGGTGCATCCAATCATGAGAAAAGGTATTTAACCTCCCTGGCGGTATGATTCTGTCTGGAATTTTGTACCAAAAGCGGTACAATTATTTTGCATGAAAATTTGGCGTTTTATATTGTAGGCCTGTAATTCTTAGGAATAACTCACTTAAATCTGTCCAAACAAGAGTCTAGTAGACATCCCGGGTATGAAAAAGTTTGAAAAATGAAATCATAAATTATAATATAATAAATAACTAAAAATAATTATCAAAAATAATAATATAATAGTAATAAAATGTATGCAATAATGTAATCAAACCAAAAACGCAGAAATTTGCTCAGTTGCAGAATTGTCGCTATCGTCACTTTCAGTTGCTGATGATAAATTTCCCCAAAAATCAGTATCACTCAATTCTGCAAATCATTCTTATTTACTATCGGTGTTTT
>BLSH010263875.1:55144-72355 GCA_018402905.1 Glandirana rugosa
TAAGAGTGGTAGGAAGCGGAAACGGAGCGGTTATAAAATACACCGACGGTGAAGACCGGAATTGTTCTTGACACGGACACCAGAAGGTAAAGGAGTGATACAAGGAGTGTCACCTGTGACTGTCGAATATAGAGACGGTATTGAAAAACATCGGAAGGGGATTTGGTATTACATCTTGTTAGGAACAAAAGTCCAGTAAACTCTCAACAAAACTCCGGGGGTACAACGGTGAGAAGTCTCCTCTCAGTTTCTCTTGTTGTTGAACGTTAACCGGTGGAATTAACATTGCCTGGATCCAGCGATGCAATCCCGAGTGTGGCTCGGGGTTACCGCTCTTGGTACTGAAATTCCACCCCGAGCCACACTCGGGAATACCGCCAGGGAGGTTAAGGTGGCCAATTGCAAGTTGTTGTTCTCTTTGACTCTCCTCTGAAGAGTGGCAACATGGGGGCCTCAAAACAACTCTCAAATGACCTGAAAACAAGGATTGTTCTACATTATGGTTTAGGGGAAGGCTACAAAAAGTTATGGCAGAGATATAAGCTGTCAGTGTCCACTGTGAGGAACATAGTGAGGAAATGGAAGACCACAGGCACAGTTCTTGTTAAGGCCAGAAGTGGCAGCCACATAAAATATTGGCGAGGCAAAGGCGAAGGATGGTGAGAATGGTCAAAAACAGCCCACAGACCACCTCCAGAGACCTCCAACATCAACTTGCTGCAGATGGTGTCACTGGGCATCGTTCAACAATTCAGCGCACTTTGCACAGGGAGAAGCTGTATGGGGGATGGGAAAGAAGCCTTTTCTGCACACACGCCACAAACGGAGTCGCTTGAGGGATGCAAACGCACATTTGGACAAAGATTGAGTTATTTGGTCATAACAAGGGGCGTTATGCATGGAGGCAAAAGAACACAGCGTTCCAAGAAAAACACTTGCTACCCACAGTAAAATTTGGTGGAGGTTCCATCATGCTGTGGGGCTGTGTGGCCGCTGCCGGTACTGGGAATCTGGTTAAAGTTGAGGGTCGCATGGATTCCACTCAATATCAGCAGATTCTTCAGAATAATGTTGAGGAATCAGTCACAAAGTTGAAGTTATGCCGGGGCTGGATATTTCAACAAGACAACGACCCGAAACACTGCTCAAAATCTACCTGGGCATTTATGCAGAGGAACAAATACAATGTTCTGGAATGGACATCCCAGTCCCCAGACCTGAATATCATTGAACATCTGTGGGGTGATTGGAAGCGGGCTGTCCATGCTCGGCAACCATCAAACCTAACTGAACTGGAGATGTTTTGTAAGGAGGAATGGTCCAAAATACATTCATCCAGATTCCAGACACTCATTACAGGCTATAGGAAGCGTCTAGAGGCTGTTATTTTTGCTAAAGGAGGCTCTACTAAACATTGATGTGATTTTTCTGTTGGGGTGCCCAAATTTATGCACCTGTCTAATTTTGTTTTGATGCATATTGCACATTTTCTGTTAACCCAATAAACCTCATTTCACTACTGAAATATTACTGTGTCCTTCAGTTATTTGATAGATCAAAATGAAATTGCTGATCCAAACACCCAAATATTTATAAATGACATTCATCGAAATTGTCAGGGGTTCCAAAACTTTTGCATAAAACAGTATATACTGTCCGCTTAAACATTTTCTGAAAACCTTTAATAAAACATCACTAATAAAATATAATATAACAGAAAATGAAGAAAAAAAAAAACAAACTAAAATAAAATAAAAATAAATAAATAAAAATGAGTTATTAAAGCGGAGTTCCACCCAAAAATGGAACTACCGCTTTAAGCACTCCTCACCCCCTTACATGCCACATTTGGCATGTAATTTTTTTTGGGGGGGAGTGTGTCCCCAGGTTTCAGAGGGACTTCCTGTCCCTCTTCCACCTTCCGCCTCTGGCCCGCCTAGGCGACTCCTCCTCTCCTCCTAGGGGCCCCTCCCTCCTGGCAATCTTCTGGGACACGTCACAGGTCCCAGAAGATTGCCTGGCCACTGGCAACGTGCAGCGCGACTCGCGCATGCGCAGTGCGTGCCCCGGCCGTGAAGCCACGGCCGGCGCCCACACCTGAAATGCCGGCGCCGCAGGGAGGAGGGGGAGACGAGCGAGGCTTCGGGCGCAGCCGTCGCTGGACCGGGAGACAGGTAAGCTACTGTTTATTAAAAGTCAGCAGCTACACTTTTTATAGCTGCTGACTTTTAATAAACCAAAAATCTAGTGGAACTCCGCTTTAAGGACCTATATTAGCCAAAATTATTATATTAAAAAAAAACAATATTGGCAGGGGATTCGTTAAAAATATGTGATCATTAATTGAAGTATAGCCATTGATTAGGGGTGTGATAATTCAGGGGGAAACTATTATAGATCAGCAGGAATAGTATCTAATGTTCACAAAATATTTGCTAATTGATTAATTAAGGTAGACAGAACTCTTAAACGGGAAGATGAAAGTGAGAATAGTGAGATTAGGGAATGGGGAAGTGAGGATTTGTGAAAGCTGATAATACCATATATTCATTAGTTGTCTGACACTAAGACTTTAAAATAAATACAATTAATTTAAATTAAATAAACAAAATTAAAATAAGATAAACAACATTAAAATTAAGATTGAGAAGGAAAGAGGGATGTGTATAAATAGTTCCCCGTTTTTTTATACTCTAGGCCAGGGGTCTTCAAACTATGACCCTCCAGTTGTTCAGGAACTACAATTCCCATCATGCCTAGTCATGTCTGTGAATGCTAGAGTTTTAGAATGCCTCATGGGATGTGTAGTTCCGCAACAGCTGGAGGGCCACCGTTTGAAGATCCCTGCTCTAGGCAAAGGAACTGGGGTATATCTCATATTAATGATTTCATATAAAACCGTTGAGGTCTATATCGATATTTAAACCTTCTGGCTGGAGAGAATTCAGTACAAAAATCCACTTGGTTTCATTCTGAGAGACTTTTATCTTTTGTCTTCATGCCAGTGTCCTTTTGTAAGATCTATACCATAAAACGTCATAAGGGAAGCATCTTTGTTATGGGCTTCTCTAAAATGTCTTGATAGGCTGTGCTTGGTGAAACCTTTTCTGATATTGTTCACGTGTTCCCTAATTCTCATTAGGTAATGGCATTCAATCACATGAGTACCAGTGCATGTTATCAGTTCTTTAATCTTATATTCTCTACTGGTTGTAGTGGAACTGAATGATTCCTTTTTCTTAGGTTGTTTTTTACTTTTCCTACGTGGTAGGCATTTCTGACATCTGTAGAAGCCTTTCAAATTAGGGAACAAACGGATAGTTCTTGGTAGATCAAGAGTAGAGTTGAGCGAACACCTGGACGTTTGGGTTCGGCAGAACTTTCTGGAAACGTTTGGGTTCGGTACCGAACGTTATCCGAACTTTACCCCGGACCCCGAACCCCATTGAAGTCAATGGGGACCCGAACTTTTCGGCACAAAAATGACTGTAAAAAAGTCCTGGAAAGTGCAAGAGGGCTGCAAAAGGAAGAAAAATGGGAGATGTTATTAGATCTACAATCTGTCCCTCAAAGCAGTAGTAATCTCTACCTAGTCCAGTATCAGATCGTTCTGTAATCAGATCGTTCTGTAATGCAGGATGAGAGATCGTTCTGTAATCAGATTGTTCTGTAATGCAGGATGAGATGTTATAGATCTACAATCTGTCCCCCAAAGCAGTAGTAGTAATCTCTACCTAGTTATTATCACTGCAATCTGTCCCTCACAATCTGTCCCTCACAGCGCCGGCAGCATCCTCTCCCTACACTAACCTGAGAGCATGTGACATGCAGCACTGTGACTCCAGCCTCATATAGAGGCTGGGTCACATGATGCACTGGCCAATCACAGCCATGCCATTAATAGGCATGGCTGTGATGGCTTCTAGGGAAAACTAGTGAAACGCTTGTTGATTGGCTGCCCTGCAGCTATTTAACATGCATGATAAAATACCAGAACCCAGAACCCGAATGGTTTTTCTCAAACGTTCGGATTCGGGACACGGACCCCCGAAAGTTCGGTACGAACCCAAACTTTACCGTTCAGGTTCGCTCAACTCTAAACAAGAGCATTGTGGACCAATCTGTTCCTCAGCATGGTTGTCCGCCTGTAGATGAAATTGGGTCTCTGTGGATGTAATTTCTTTAGTGTCCTGTCTGATTTAAAGATGGGCAAATATTTTTTCACTATGACTTCTACTTTTTGTATTGTCTATTGAAACCAGTCAGGAATGCAAAATCCATCTTCTTGGGTTCTTTTCCTTTTTTTATCTTTTAGGAGTGATTCCCTATTAATACTTCTAGTTTTCACCTTTATTCCCTCCAATTCCCTTCTTTTGTAGCCTTTATCTATAAACCTCTGGATCAGGACTACTGATTGTTCTTCAAAATTTTTGTCATTGCTACAGTTCCTCCGAATCCTCATGAGTTGTCCTTTTGGGAAATTTCCTAACCACGTGGGATGGTGACAGCTCCTGGTAGGGATATATCTATTGCGGTCAGTCTGTTTTAAGAAGGTCCTTGTACCCAGTCTACGTCCTTCTTTGAATATTTGTAAGTCTAGATAATCAATGCTATCTTGTCTCCAACTTCCTGAGAAGGAGATCCCATACTGGTTAGAGTTGATCTCTTCAACCTTCAACCTTCTTTACCTGCGCTTACTGGTTTTGAATATCATTTTTGGGCTTTGATCTCTTCAAAGAATCTTTCCAAAGATGTCTCATTGCCCCTTCAAATCATGACAATATCGTCAATGTAGCGTCTGAAAAAAATGAGGTTCGGTCTCTCTCTATATTTGTACACAAACAGCGCCTCCTTATTTACAAAATTATACGTGCTAATATACAAACAAGTGTACGTGTGCACCTTCTACGGTCACACATGTAGGATGGGGGGCAGCTTTCCTCAGATAAATATCTGCTATGAATGTAAACCATGAATTGTAGTGGATAGCGCCTCCGTTCACAGTGTAAACAAATAGTGCATAAACATATACTAAATACATAAAAATCCAATAATCCAATAATGATCAAATGAATATTGCCAAGACCATGAAACTGAGCTGCAGCACGGTGGCCAAGACCATACAGCGGTATAACAGGACAGGTTCCACTCAGAACAGCACCTTGCCATGGTCGACCAAAGAAGTTGAGTGCAGTGCTCAGCGTCATATCCAGAGGTTGTCTTTGGGAAATAGATGTATGGGTGCTGCCAGCATTGCTGCAGAGGTTGAAGGGGTGGGGGGTCAGCCTGTCAGTGCTCAGACCATACACCGCACACTGCATCAAATTGGTCTGCATGGCTGTCATCCCAGAAGGAAGCCTCTTCTAAAGATGATGCACAAGAAAGCCTGCAAACAGTTTGCTGAAGACAAGCAGACTAAGGACATGGATTACTGGAACCATGTCCTGTGGTCTGATGAGACCAAGATAAACTTATTTGGTTCAGATGGTGTCAAGCGTGTGTGGTGGTAACCAGGTGAGGAGTACAAAGACAAGTGTGCCTTGCCTACAGTCAAACATGGTGGTGGGAGTGTCATGGTCTGGGGCTGCATGAGTGCTGCCGCCACTGGAGAGCTATAGTTCATTGAGGGAACCATGAATGCCAACATGTACTGTGACATACTGAAGCAGAAAATACACAAACAATCTGCGCTGAGGATTAATTAAAATGCGTAAACCAAAGCAAAAAAGAGAAAAATGACCTCAATGAGTTGCTGTGCGGAGGGGGGCTGCTGCTAACAGAACCCTATGATCCTGAATGGATTGATAAAGAACAAAAAAAGCTGTGCCTACCCCTCTGATCACACATACACATAACCATAAAGCATATATGAATGACTGCTCAATAGTAATAAGTGAAATAAACACATATGAATTGAATAAATTAAATATCTCAAATATCAAAAAGGTGCAAAAAAGAATGCAACAAAATGGCACAAAATTGGTGATATGACTAAATGGTGAAAATTAAAAAGTCCTTATAAAAATCCAGAAAACTGCAAAAATGCAATAAAGTGTCAAAAAAGTAACCGGATAGTTCCCAATAAAGTGACTGAAGTGCTTAAAAAGTGACAAAGTGCTCCAAACGGTCAACAGTGCTCGATGTCAAACCCCTCATGTGGCCCCACTCACCAGAAACAATGGACCCCTAGCTTTTCAGTCTGGGGGTCAAACAGGCCAGGTAGTGGTGGTGGCAGATTCTTGGTTCCTCTGGTTTGATGGGGGGTACGTAACATATGACAAAGTGACCAAGAGCTCCCTCTCCGATGCCTTAGTTATTTAGTTGCTGGAGACTCCCTTTCAGCTGTGGAAAATAGGATTCTGGCGTGTCTGGAACGTCTGTCACCAGGTGTTTTAATGTGTTGACGTTGATGGAGTGCTTGAGGGGATGTCAAGGTATGCAGCTATCTGTGTACTCCGGAGATCTGAAGACTCTGCAGGGGAGAAGAGACCGGTGCAGGAGCAGATGGTTGACATGGAGTGCTGATAGAAGGGTGAGCAAACCTGCGCCCTTCAGACGTTGTGACTTTCCACCATCTTAGATCTGCAGGCCACTCTGTTCCCACACCTCTCTTGAGGACTTGTTATGTCCAGGTACAGTGATTGGTGGGCACAGCAAATCTCTCTACCTGTGCTGCTCTGTAGGGGGGGGGGGGGGGGGTCAGTAGTTCCCCATGGAAGGATGCTGGACTTAGATACTGATCTTCAATATGGACGTCCAAACACAACCCCACGGTTTCCGATTTTTACCGCCCTTTACTGGTGTCCTTTTGCACCTTTTTGATATTTATTGAGATATTTAGTTTATTCAATTCATTGTTTCAATGTTTTTATTGAGGTTTCAATGTACAATGCATATAAAGAAAAAGCAGATATTCTGGATATACAACAGACATCATGTGTAGGTAAGGATAGCGAAGTCCAGATGCAACTGGAACCACAGTACAAGAAGTATGATAGATTGTATAGAGGAGCCTAGGTGTCCATGGCTGGAGCCTAAAGATATTCCCTCTTTGGAGTACCCGGGTTTCCTATCCCTCCGCCCAACCACGCCAGTAGGGAACTTGCTGAGGGCAAGTGGGGGTGCAACTGGTTAATGATTTTTACGGTCGTTCGGGTTCCCTGCGCATTCTAATCATATGGTCTTGGACTTTTCGCTTCCTATGGAAGCATCATCCAGTTGAAAATGGTCTTCCTATATGAGGGGCTGGGTATTGCGTGGGGTATGGTTAGGGTTGCCACATCATCCCTTTAATCCAGGACATATATTAATTACACAGGTTCTGTAGATGATTAAGTTGGTAATTAAACTCACTTGGTGCCTTACCTGTATTAAATCAGCCTCAGAACAACCTGTCTAATGCATATGTGTCCTGGATTAAAGGGATGATGTGGCAACCCTAGGTATGGTGGATCGCGATATCCAGATCATGGTCTTATTGGTTTTCAGAGGGGAGGGGGGTCGTGGGGTAAATGTGGGGGAGTGGTATGTGGGAAAGCAGGGGGGGTTCCATTTATTCAATTCATATGTGTTTATTTCACGTATTACTATTGAGCAGTCATTCATATATGCTTTATGGTTATATGTATGTGTGATCAGAGTAGGGTTGCCACATCATCCCTTTAATCCAGGACACATATGAATTACACAGGTTGTTCTGAGGCTAATTTAATGCAGATGAGGCACCAAGTGAGTTTAATTACCACCATAATCAGCCACAGAACCTGTGTAATTCATATGTGTCCTGGATTAAAGGGATGATGTGGCAACCCTAGATCAGAGGGGTTGGCGTGGCTTTATCTGTTCTTTATCAATACTGAAGCAGAGCATGATCCCTTCGGAGACTGGGGCCGGAGGGCAGTATTCCAACATGATAACGACCCCAAACACACACCGTCAAGGCGACCACCAGAGGCGGCTCTCTAATTAGGCAAATTAGGCGGTCGCCTAAAGCCTCGCACTCACACTAATTTGACACTGACACCAGCGCCGAGATAGAGGGCACTGACACCAGCCCTTTAAAGCTCTTAATATATGCAATTTATAAAGTTAATTTTTTTATCGCTTGAATTATTTTTCCCATTATGGGCGTGAGTGGGGCCTCATTTCTAGGTTTTGCCTAAGACCTCACAAAGCCTAGAGACACCTCTGGCGACCACTGCCTTGCTAAAGAAGCTGAGGGTAAAGGTGATGGACTGGCCAAGCATGGCTCCAGACCCAAACCCTATTGGGCATTTGCGGTAGGGTTGCCACCTCATCCCTTTAAACCCAAACGCATATTAATATACACAGGTTGTTCTGAGGCTAATTTAATGCAGATAAGGAACCAAGTGAGTTGAATTATCACTTTAATCAGCCACAGAACAACATGTGTAATTCATATGTGTTTATATGTCTGTTGTGAGGTGGCAATCTTAATCTGTGGGACATCCTCAAACGGAAGGTGGAGGAGCGCAAGGTCTCTAACATCCACCAGCTTCATGATGTCCTCATGGAGGAGTAGAAGAGGACTCCAGTGGCAACCTGTGAATCTCTGGGGAACTCCATGCCCAAGAGGGTTAAGGCAGTGCTGGAAAATAATGGTGGCCACACAAAATATTGACACTTTGGGCCCAATTTGGACATTTTCACTTAGGGGTGTACTCACTTTTGTTGCCAGCGGTTTAGACATTAATGGCTGTGTGTTGAGTTATTTTGAGGGGACAGCAAATTTACACTGTTATACAAGCTGTACACTCACTACTTTGCATTGTAGCAAAGAGTCATTTCTTCAGTGTTGTCACATGAAAAGATAGAATGAAATATTTACAAAAATGTGAGGGGTGTACTTACTTTTGTGAGATACTGTATCTATTCAACACAGACTTTTTTGTTGTTGATTGCATTCTCTTCTGATACAATGAATCTTTTTCTCTGTTCAGAAGGATGCCAATCACAGGCGATCACAGCGATCATGTAATTATTGGAAGCCGCTCCTCTTCCCTCCCAATTGTTAGTATGAGATCTGAAGCTGTTGGTGACAGTTCAGTCTACGTGGTGGGAGCTCGCTATGGAGCGTCCTTCCAGCACAAAACACGGAAGCTTATACCTCTGGGACGCCGCATAAAGCTTGACCCTAGCGCCGCATCTATGTGGCTGTGGTTGATGGGTTTCCTGGCGCATTTTTCATTTTTAAACCCGCGTTTTTGATACGTTTTGCGTTTTTTTTTTTTCTCTCTTTAACAAACTGTGAATAGCTGGTTGTTAAGGAGTGGGCTGGACAGCCTGATCTTACCACAGAGCTTGACAATTCCGAGTGGCCAGGGCGACCAGAAATCGCGTCCTGGCGAGCGGCACCCGATCCTTCTCTTCACTCGCATCTCTGAAGAGCCGTTCTCTGCTGTGAAATCTGGGCAGTCTGCCAAGATTGCTGATAACTATAAATACAAAAGATACAAAAGTATCTTTTCACACTTTTATCGAAGGCATGAACTCCGGTCTAGATGAGCTCAGTTTAACCTTTTAAAGACTGAAACTTTTTTTGACATTTGTTGCTTACAAGTAAAAATACAGTACTTTTTGTTAGAAAATTACTTAAAACCCCCAATTATTATATATTTTTTGTTAGCAGAGACCCTAGAGAATAAAATAGATGTTACAATATTACAGCGGTCTTTCAAATGCAATTTTTTTGGGAAAAAATACTCATAAATTAAACAAAAAAAAAAAAAACACACACGCAGTAAAGTTAGCCCATCTTTTTTTTTATTATATGAAAGATGGCATTACACCGCGAAAATCGTGATCTTTATTCTAAGCAACAAAACTGATTCTCGTTGTAGCCAAAATTGCGCGGCTCTTCTGTGTGCTGTGAGGTGGAGGAAGGGAGATGAGGCAGCTGGATATGCAGAAGAGTATTTTTCTATGTCCTCTGATAAAGCCCTGTGTACCATCAACAATTACCACTCTTTATGTGCAGCTGGGCTCCAGTATTTCATGGTGACTGGAAACCCACCAGAGCAATGAAAAGTCACCGTGGGGGACACACATTTAGGCAGGAAGTGACTGCAAAGAGGCAGCAGAAGACCAGCAGCACTGGGATACTTCTTTCACCTTTTTTTTTGTATTTTATGTAAAATGTCACTAAGGCTTCATTTAGATGTGCAGTTGGGTGGTAAAAATGTGCAGTAGAGACATGTTTTTGCCACCCACCAATGGCCGCCCTTAAGCTCCATAAGGCAGCAGATGAGGGCATTTTACATGCCACAGTCACGATGCATTCGGCATAATAAGGAGTTTCCCCCATAACAGATTTTTAGTGTCACTCTTTCTGGCCAGACTATAACCCTGATGTAACGGTCTGACTGGCTGCTCTGCTGTAAGTTAGGGTTAGGGAGACGCAAATTACTTGCCTTCCCCCTGGGGGGGGCGCTGACAACCCAACACTACGCTAAAAAAAATGGCTCCTAACTTTTTTTTTTGCTGGCTCCTAGATTTAAAGCAAATTTATCAAGCCCCGTCTTACCAACGCCTCTGTTGTGTTGGAGGCTGCAATTGTTAAAGCGGTAGTAAACCCATCCATTTAACAGTTTAAATACCAGTTACATTTCGGTCACTTGCCGGAAATGTAACACTCCCATTGGTTGTGCTCTAAACCAAACTGTCAAACCATCCAATGGCTGGTCTCATAGCTGATCACATGTGCAGCATCATGGCAGATGTAGGTTAAACAGAGGCCAAGATGGCAGCTTCATTGGCTGAAAATGTTAGGAGGGTTTACTCCACTTTAAGTCCCAGGAGGATCTACAATCAATGGTGTTTAGAGGACCCAAGTCCCCTCATCCTCTTTCTCCTTCCATGCACACCACCATCTGGGCTTGGAAAGTGGGTACAGCTTTGGAGTCCATGCCCCCTAATAATCTGTCTCCCATACCCCTCTCTGGCTTAATCTCACTCTTCCACTTTTTAACACCATCCCTGACCCACAAACGTGGGCCTAAATACAAAATGAAAACATTGGGGCATATTGTAAGCAACTCTGATCTGTCCTCTTTCCATAGTCTCAGGTCTAAATTTAACGCACCCGCTCATTATCACTTTAGGTACCTCCAGGTTTCTCATGCCTTCAGTTGTCAATTTCTGGGTCAATCTCTCTCTCTCTCTGAGTTGGAGGCTATCCTCCGAGTACCGGATCTGTAAAAACCCACTTTTCAACGATATGGTTATTTGTCTGTGGCCGCCAGTCTTGAGCTATCCTCTTCACGAGAAATGGTTTGTGGATATCCATGGACTGGATGGTGATGACTGGGTGGAGATTTGGGGCTTTCCTTTTTCTTCTCTAGTTTCATCCATAGATAAGATGATCCAATTTAAAACCCTACATAGAGCATACTATACCCTGCACAGGCTCCATGAGATGGGCACCTCACATTCTCCAATATGCCGGTGGTGCCCGCACCAAACAGGTGATTTCTTTCACATCTTCTGGAAATGTCCAGCCATAGTACAATATTGGCATGGCATTTTGGAAGTGATTAGTCGCGCGACGCATATAACTGTACCATGTGAACCGCGATATTGTCTGCTTGGGTTAGTGAAAGAGCTGGCCATGATGGTGGCCAAGAGAACCCTTGTCAGCGTCTTGTTATCCTATGCTTATAAAGCAATTACTATGTGCTTGGAACAAACCTCCCCTCCCACAGTGTTCTTCTGGGTGTGATTAACCACCTCAATACTGGGCACTTTCACCTCCTTCCTGCCCAGGCCTTTTTTCAGTTTACTTAGTTTCTGTCAGTAAACTTTGTAAAGAAGTCATTTTTCTCCTTCACTGATGTGCGCTGATGAGGCGGCACCGATGGGCACTGATGGGCTGCACCGATGGGCTGCACAGATGGGCACTGATAGGCTGCACCGATGGGCTGCACTTATGGGCACTGATGAGGCAGCACTTATGGGCACTGATTAGGTGGCGGTCATGAGGAGGCACTAATATGCCGCACTTGTGGGCACTAAAAGGTGACACTGATGGGCACTGATAGGCAACATGTATAGGCGGCACTGATGGACGGCACCGATGGGTGGCACTGATGAGTGGCACTGATGGACATTGATGGCCAGCACTGATGGGCAGCACTGATGAGCACAGAAAGGCAGCAGTGACTGGCATCACTAATGTGCACTGATTGGTGGCACTGGTGGGAACTGATTGGTGGCACTTATTGGGCACTGCTGGCACTTTACTGTAATCAGGGCACTGATGATCAGCACCCTGATTACCTGTCTTGGTGTTCCCTGTGAGGAGATGCTACTGACCGGCTCTCCTCGCCAAACATATAGTCAGTGAGGCTGGAAAAAGACACAAGTCCATCAAGTCCATCCCATGTGTGTGTTTTTTATGTCAGTAATATGTTGTATGTCCCCCAATTTTGTGGTCCCTTGGTGTGCATCTAATAGTTTTTTGAAATTATCTATACTCCCAGCAGAAACCACTGTTTTTGGAAGAGAATTCCACATTCTCACTGCTCTTACCGTAAAGAAACCCCTACGCATCTTAAGGTTAAACCGCCTTTCTTTCATTCTCAGTGAATGGCCGCGTGTCTTCGTGTTTTCCCTTGCGCTGAATAGTATTGCCCCTATAGCGGGGTCACCAGTACAGTATTTGTACATTGAAATCATATCCCCTCTGTCAGTGTGAGGTGATGAGAGCCGATTACCGGCACTTCCGCGTTTACCTGTGACCGGCTGTGATTGGACACAGCCGATGCCATGGTCAAAGAGCCTCATCATCGGCTCTTTACAGAGATCGGGGTGGCACTGTGTCCTAGGAACACAGCACGGCCACGATCGTCCGGCTGCGCGCCCCCTACGGGCATGGGAGAGCGGCCGTTCTGGGGTGACGTCCACCCAGAACGAGAGCCGTGCCGCTCCTCTGTCATTTGACGGTGGGCGGGCAGCAAGTGGTTAACCAATACCAGTCTACCTCTTTACTGAGCCATAAATGCGAACAGGAAATTCCAAAAAATCTGGTCCCTTTGGCTGGAAGATATCTCCACGGTCTAAGCCCTGACACAGAGCTCTATCTAGGGTAGCGACGCCTTGCTATTTTTTTTTAATCTACTCGTTGGTATGATGCTTGAACCTTATAATACCGGAATAGACCCCCCACCCTCCTCTGTGGGGTTCTTTTTGTGGTTTTACAATGGTCCTGCCCACGCGTGGGCGTATTGCAAGTTTTCTGTGTGTTTGGTCAAAAACTCAATAAAAAGGAGTGGGCCGGGGCTCTGAACCTTCTCCACTCTGTGCGACTTTTAGTTATACTTTAACTTTGAGATGTAGGTGAGAATCTCTTCTTAGGACTATTTATAATGTATGGAATGATGCTTATCCGGCTGATATGGGGAGGGTGACTCCAATGTACACAAAGTATTGGTGATCATGATGAGTCATTGCCATAGGATTTCCTTCTTCATGTGAAAGGCTAATGATGTCCCTCAACACAGCTCAGTGTCTTCTCCAGCACGGGACGGACAGGTAGGGGGGAGCTCCATCCCAACCTCTCTTACATTGCTCTGTAGAGTCTCTGCTTTAAGCCGGCCATAGACGGTCTGAATCTTGGCCGGTTCAGCAGGAACCAGCCGAGGTTGGAACCCATTGTGGGCAGGCTGAATGTACCCAAGCTGACAAATCCATCAACTAGGGCGCAGCCAGCCTGCCAGACTTTTCATGCGATTATTGCTAGCAGCTGTTATAGCCATTGGCAATAATTACTGTCTTCTCCCGGGCGGGGGGAGGCTTCCCCCTCTCCTGGGAGATCCACAGGAGGGATACCCCATGCTACGTCTATGGCCGGCCTTAGGGCCCGTTCACATCTAGGCGATTTGTGTCGCCCCAGGTCGCCTCAAATCGCCTGGCATCAGAAATCCTATTGAAATGAATGGGAGCCGTCTTAATATGCGCTACTCAAGTCGCTCCGACTTCAGAGCGACTTCTGAAGAGGTTCCTGTACTATTTCAAAGCGACTTCTAGGCGATTTCAGTCCATAGAAGTCGCATCACCGTCTTTGAAGAAGCGTCTTTGAAACGACTCTACAGGAAAAAGAAAATAATTTTTGAAGGCAACTCCCCTCCCTCTCTTCTCTGCCAGTCGCCTGGCATGGAGGTCGCTTCAGGTCGCATTGTACTGCCCAAAGGAGCTCTGAAGTCTTTTAAATCGCTTTCGAGTCGCCTAGCAAAGTCGCCCCTGAAGTGTGAAACGGGCCTTACAGTTTGGTGGTCTTCAGGAGATGATTCAAGAGAGATACAAAGTAATTAAACACTTGGCTGACCGGGCTGTTTTCTTTGTTGGCAAGGCTCGAGTCACAGCTATGCATTTTGCTTTTCAGCGTTTTGGCAGTGCTTTTTGCTGTGCTTCCCGCATTTTTTGACTGAGGTTTTGGCGCCGTTTTGATTTATTTTTTTAGGGGGCGGGAATTTTGTTGCTAGGCAGTTTTAAAAACGCAAATTGTGGCAAAAACGCAGTACTTGCGTTTTTCTTGCATGCCCATTGAAGTCTATTACATGCAAAACGCTGCATTTTGCGTGGAAAAAAAAGCCCCCGACCCTTTCCAAAAACTCAGGAGGCACAAAAATGCATTGATGTGAACGCGTTCCATAGGAACCCATGTTTAAAAAAATCCCTGCATTTATGGAAAATGCATCAAAAAATGCATTAGTGTGAATGGAATATCCACAAAGTAAGCGCCTGCCTCCATCTATGACCGGTCTGTGTAGTAAGGAGCGTTAGAGGGCATCAAGTGGCTAAAAACGCCAAGCTGGTGGTAAGTAGAGCTTGGCTTTTCCTTGGATTTTTCCTTGGCTGTTTCTTGTTATTAGGGTTAATGGAGCCTTACCCTAAGTTCTCATCTATGCGGATACGTTTTCTGCGTTTTTTCTCACCGCAATTTTACCACATTTTTTCCTGCGATTTTTACTGCAATTTACCCGCTTTTTTTGCATTTTTAAATGTTTTATTTTTGAGGGCAAATTTTGTTGCTAGGCAGATTTAAAAACGCGAATCGCGGCAAAATTGTGGTAAAAAAAGCGTCAAAAACTCAGCACTTGCCTTGTTTTTGCATGCCCATTGAAGTCCTTTTTTTTTTTCCCGCAAAATGCAGCATTTTGCATGTAATAGACTTCAATGGGCATGCAAAAACAAGGCAAGTGCTGCGTTTTTGATGCGTTTTTACCGCAATTTTGCCGCGATTTGCATTTTTAAATCTGCCTAGCAACAACATTTCCCCCAGGAAAAAAAAACAAAAAACTGCAAATCGTGATAAAATGGCAGGAAAAACTACTGTAAAATGCGGTATAATCTCGGTAAAAAACCGGGGGGAAAACGCATCCTCATAGGTGTGAAGGTAGGGTAAGGCTCCATTCACAAGAATGTGAATGGAGCCTTAACTTTTTTGATGCAACTTTTTTTTAACCAAAAAAAAGATGGCTCGATATCGCAAAACGCCGTAATACGACGGCGGCTGCGAGATCGTGCACTGTGAGCGTGCGCCGCCGGAGGCGCGCCCACTGTGTTCGGGGGAGACCAGGGAGCAGGTGCGGTGGACTCGATCTACCCGCGATGCCCCCCCCCCCGGAGTGAAAGAACGGAGGTCCATGTAAGTAAACACGGATCTTCGTTCTGTGAGAGGGGGAAGGTCTGTGATCACAGCCTTCCTCTATATGGAAGCTGTGATCACTCTCCTTCCCCTGCTAGGGCAGTCCCCCCACAGTTAGAACACGCCCAGGGTACACAGTTAACCCCTAAAGCGCCCCCTGTAGGTTAACCCCTTCACTGCCAATGGCATTTACACAGTAATCAGTGCATTTTTATAGCACTGATCGCTGTATAAGTGCCAATGGTCCCAAAAAAGAGTCAAAATGTCCAACGCAATTTCGCAGTACCACTAAAAATCGCAGATCGCCGCCATTACTAGTAAAAAATAAACAAAAAATAAAAACCCCAGAAATGAATTCTCATCGTCTGTAAACGAGGCCACTTTTGCGCAAACCAATCAATAAACGCCAATTGCGATATTTTTTATCACAAATATGAGGAAGAATATAAATCGGCCAAAAACGGTGAAAATAAATGTTTTTTTTATTTTTTTGGGGGATTTTAGCAAAAAGTAAGAAATTTGTTTTTTTTTGCAAAATTGTCGCTCTTCTTTTGTTTATAGCGGCGATCAGAAATGACGCAGCGGTGATCAAATAGCACCAAAAGAAAGCTCTATTTGTGGGGAAAAAAGGACGCAAATTTTGTTTGGGTACAACGTCGCACAACCGCGCAATTGTCAATTAAAGCGACGCAGTGCCGAATCGCTCTGGTCCTAAAGTGTGAAATCTTTCCGGGGCTGAAGTGGTTAACTAACTTTTTTGATGCATTTTTGCACTTTGCAGAAATGCAGGGAATTTTTTTTAACATGGGTTCCTATGGAACGCGCTCACATCAATGCAATTTTGTGCCTCTGCATTTTTGGAAAGGGTCGGGGGCCTTTTTCCTCGCAAAATGCAGCATTTTGCATGTAATAAACTTCAATGGGCATGCAGGAACAAGGCAAGTGCTACGTTTTTTATAGCGTTTTTGCCGTGATGTGCGTTTTTAAATCTGCCTAGCAACAAAATTTTCCTAAAAAAAAAAAACGCAAATCGCAGCAAAATCGCAGGAAAAAACATGGATAAATTGTGATAAAATGCTGTAAATCGTGGTAAAAGATGGGGAAAAATGCAGAAAAGGCATCCGCATGGGTGTTAACTTAGGGTAAGGCTCCATTCACGTTAATGCATTTTTTGATGCATTTTGCAGAAATGCAGGGATTTTTTTTTAACATGGGTTCCTATGGAATGTATCAATGCATTTTTGTGCCTCTGCGTTTTCGGAAAGGGTCAGGGACTTTTTTTTTTCCCGCAAAATGCAGCATTTTGCATGTAATAAAGTCCCCGACCCTTTCCGAAAACGCAGAGGCACAAAATTGCATTGATGTGAGCGTGTTCCATAGGAACCCATGTTAAAAAAAATTCCCCGCATTTCTGCAAAGTGCACAAATGCATCAAAAAAGTTAATTAAAAAAAAGCTGCATCAAAAAAGTTAAGGCTCCATTCACATTCGTGTGAATGGAGCCTTACCCTCAGTTCACTAATATGAGGGTGCGTTTCCCCCCCCCGG
>BLSH010263875.1:84790-118432 GCA_018402905.1 Glandirana rugosa
GAGACGGAAGAACGGGGAAAGGAAGGGTAAGCAAGAAGGCAGAGAAATGGGAAGGAAAGGGGCAAGAAGGCAGAGAAATGGGAAGGAAAGGGGCAAGAAGGCAGAGAGAAAGGAAAGGAGCAAGAAGGCAGGGAAAGAGGAAGGAAAGGAGAAAGAGCAGGGAAAAGGGAAGGAAAGGAGCAAGAAGGCAGGGAGAAAGGAAAGGAGCAATAAGGCAGGGAAAAGGGAAGGGAAGGGAAGGAAAGGAAAGGAGCAAGAAGGCAGGGGGAAAGAAGAGAAAGGAAAGAAGCAAGAAGGCATGGAGAAAGGAAAGGAGAGGATCAAGAAGGCAAGGAAAAATAAAGGAAAGGAAAGGAGCAAGAAGGCAGAGAAAAAAAGGAAAGGAGCAAGAAAGCAGGGAGAAAGGCAGGAGAGAAGAGGATATGAGAAAGAAAATGAGCAAGAAGGCAGGGGGAAAGGAAAGGAAATGAAAGGAAAGTAAAGGAGTGAGAAGGCAGGAAAAGAGAAGGAAAGGAGAGGAAAGGAGCAGGAAGGAAAGGGAATGAAAGGGAAGGAAAGGAGAAGAAAGGTGAAATAACATTATTATTCTTGGTGTTTTCAGGGTATAATGAAGCAGAGAAGATTACTTATAAAGGTCTTCTTGTTCTCCACTATTATGGTCCTGACTATAAAATGGATTTTAGATCCAGACACCCAAAGAATCATCAATGTGATATATCATCCCCCCAACCTGACACCAGTACGGCAGTCAGTGACCCTGAATGACAGCACTTACAATTATCACCTGAACCTATCCAGTTTTGAGGCGGAGTTCCCCCACCTACAGAATTATATCTGCAAGCTCATCCAACAGCCACACCCAGAGGAACAAGGAGTGACCAATCAAAAACTGCTGATCCTGGCGGTGAAATCTTGCCCAGGCTCAACCCCTAGGAGGGCCGCGCTGCGACAGACATGGGCTAAAAAGAGAGATATAAACGGATACAGACTTAGACCGCTGTTCTTGTTGGGGAAGACAGACATAAAAGGACACATGGAGATGGTCAAGCTTGAGAGCCAAGCATATGGTGACATTCTACAATGGGACATGACTGAAGGACACCATAACTTGTCCTTGAAAGAACGGTGTTTCCTGGAGTGGCTGCATCTGAAGTCACCAAATGTAGATTTTATATTCAAAGGTAAGAGAAGTATATTACACTATGAGAGCTGTGCATAGTGAAGCACAATCACCATCAAAGAGATTCCACGAGCAGCAGCGATGGAGAGAAAGACTAAAGGAAAACAAGAAAGAGGGAAGTCCATGAAGAGAGAATAGCGCGGGAAAGGGGGAGGATAGGAGAGAGAGGACAGAGAGGGAGGATAGGAGAGATATAAAGAGAGGGGAGAGGCAGAGAGATAGATAACTCCTTCCCAATCACTGTAGAGAGACTATAAACTGTCCCCATATCTGGAGATGCTATAAGAGCCCAAAGATACAGACTGACCCTGAGCCGCATGTGGAGACTGAGCCTGGAAATGAAATCAGGGTGGCACGGACAGACCTTTGAGCCAAAGAAAAGTAGACTGAGCCAGCGGTGTGACCAGGGTGCCCTGGAGGATGAGACCCACTTCCTGCCCATGCATTTTCTGGGGCTAATTCAGGCCTGAGCATTTTTGCTTTAGCTAATGGAAAGCTTGTTACTAGGAGAAGGAGAGGCAAGAAATTGAATGAAAAACATGGTTTACATAAGTTTTCAGGTGGTCTTCAGCCATTGCAGTTAAAGTCAATAGGGGCAAAAAATGTGTGTCTTGGCCCCAAAGAAGCTCATGTACTTTTTGTAGTTTTGAGCGTCAGGATTCAAGCTCAATTGTGAATGGACAACACTGAATATAATGGAAAACATAAGGTTTAGAGCTGAAGTGTTTAGAGAAATGTGCTTTAAATTTCTCAGTGGAGAATGGGGCCTCACCTCCAGAGATTGCCCATTCTCATTCACCAGGTTTCACTTCTATAGAAGAGAAGAGGAAACTACTCATTCTACTGGAAGATGAAGAGCCAACAGGGAAAATAGCTGAGAGGTACATGAGAAACTGGCTGTATCTCTCCCCTGCTTGGATGTAAGATGGCCAGCTTAAGTAGGTACCGCCCGAGATTTGAATCACCCCTAAGGGTCTGGTATGGTGCAAAGAAGGGGTAGCCCCTGGAAGTCGCACATCCAAGATATTCTAGAGAGGTGAATAGAGTGGCAACCTCAGCCTGGATGCCAACCATGCCTCGCCCCCAACATGTTACACTCCGCCCCCCGGAGCTTACTCATGGGGATTCATGACTAAGCTCCAGGGGCGGAGTGAAACACGTTGCCAGGATGGGCTCCATCCCCTGACAGCACTCAATAGTAGCTGTGGATGCACCATTCAGATGTCCCCTCTCTATCAAGCCTGAGTGGCACACACATCCTTTTCAGGTCTGGTATGGATTGGGGGGACCACCACAACATTTTTGTATTGCCAACAATTTAAATGTCATTTCTTTTTTCTTTAGAAATATCAGTTTTTAGCGGCAGGAGGTTCTATACATAGTACAGATGCACTACTTTACAGGCAGATTAAGGGGTCCACCCAGGTACTAGATTTAAAAGAATTTTTCATTTTTATTATTTCACTTTAAGCATCATTAAAATAAATGCGCTTTTAAAAAAATAAAAAAATGTTTGCATTGTCCCCTAGGGCAGTACCTGGGCCCCCATACCCTTTTTATGGCCAATAACTTGCAAAAAGCCTTCAAAATGGGCACTTTTGATTTTTCAAGTTTGAGTCCCATATACTTCAATAGGGTTTGGCTCTGACCTTTTGCTATGTTTTGGGAGTTCTGGTTGGAACCGAACCAAGGGGTTCTCGATCCATCTCTAATTGGAAGAGACGAGATAGAGGAAGGGAGAGAAAGGGAGCAAGGTGATAGAGATTGGAGGGAGGGAAGGAAAGGAGTGAGATTGGAAAAAAACAAAAGAGAGGGAGGGAGAGAGGAAAAGAAGAGAGAAAAGAAGGGAGAGAGGAGATAGAGAATGGAGGGAGGGAAGTAGAGGAGTAATATTGGTATAAATGAAAGCTATATAGAGAGAAGAAAGAGACTGGAGAGAAGATGAGAGGGAAGGAAAGGAGTAAGATTGGAAGAATAATAAGAGAGTGGAAGTAGCGACTTTAGAAAGGGAAGGAGAGAGGGAAGGAGTAGAGTGAGATTGGAAGAGGGAGAGAGGGAGGTAGAGAGGAAGACTGGAAGAGGGGGAAGATATGAAGGTCATAATATACATTGTCGTTTCTCTCCCTGCAGGTGATGATGATGAGTTTGTGAATACAGACCTTATTGTACAGTACATTATAGAACATGGCACCTCAAATACCATCCATGGAGCCCACCAGCACAGACCTCAGGTTATGCGTTCGACCAAATACGGCATCACAAGGACCCTGTACCCGCAGGAACACTACCCGGGCTTTGTAGCTGGTGGTGGTTTCCTCTTCCCAGGAGCCTGTGTGAAGAGTCTGTATGCAGCCTCACAGATCCTCCCTGTATTCCCATTGGACGATGTTTATTTTGGGTTCCTTGCCCTGGCAGCCAATCTGACCTACCGTCACGATCCTCGCTTTTATATGTATGGATTAAAGTACGATGCGTGTAAATACAAGCAAGCTCTGGTGGTCCACAGTATTGGTTCGGACAACATGGTACCAATATGGCTGGGGGTGCAGAACAGTGAGTGCCAGAAGAACCAATCAGCATCAAGCTGACAGGAGTCCATGCCAACAAGTATCAAGAACCAAAAAAAATTGGGCACGACCTAACAGACACCATCGTGGCTGCACGTAGGTCACTCTACCACCAATGTTAAATTATACCTAACAGACACCATTGTGGCTGCACGTAGGTGACTTTACCACCAATGTTAAATTATAGTGTTGACTTTAAAAGTCATTTATGGAAAGGCAACCTTGAGTGCCCTCATTGTGAAGATATTCTTGCGCAATGGCACGCTATTTAATTCCCAAACAGATGGCATCCATTAAAGAAAGACTCCGCTCTGTTTGCATGTCATCTGTTGACATGAGAAAGCCCCAACAAAGCCTTTAATCCCTCTATGATCCCCTGATGGGCAAAAGGGGTGGCTTTAACAACCACATGATGCACATTTGCATAGCTGGGCGGTCGTCACTCTCAGCACAAAGACTGAGCCTTTGTAGACAGCTTTTGTTTTGGGCTACAGATCGGTGGCTGGCTGTACCAGCATCCCATAATGTGGCCACTGTAACAGTGGCCACATGATCACCGATCCCTCCCACCCGCCTCGTCCCCAAACTATTTACATTTTTTTTTTTTTTTTCATTCTGCAAAACTGCATTTACATGTGAGAATGTCGGCTAATTCGAATAATATTAGGCTATTTTTCTCTCTAGAACGTCGGACTTAAAGAGTAAAATGAATCAGGAAAATGTTGAATGATGGCCACTAGATGGAGATGACAATCATTTATTTACTGTTATCAGCTTCATCTAGTGGCCATGAATGCAGTATCTTCCTGATTTATGCTATTTTTATGAATAGAGAACATCCAACCTAGAAATAAAATAGCCCCATACAGTATTTGATTTTGCCATCATTCACAAGCCTCTTAATGTTTATCACATCCTCATGGCTCTAGCAATCTAGTACATATGAAGGGATTAAAAATAAAGCCTTTGGTATGGGCACTTTTCATCCTTGGAATGTCATAGCAGAGCAAACCTGGACGTGATTGTGCCTGCATGTGCAGCCCCACCACAGTATATGTACTTTGGCGGGTCGGCAAGCTGTTAACAATGACATTCAGCCTAGAGGGAAAATGCAGTTTCACAGGATGAATAGATCTGCAGATTTTTTATAAATACACCTCTTGGAGACCAAACTTTTAACCACTTGACTTAAAGTGACTGAAAGTTTTACTCTCTTCATGACCAGAGCATTTTTGCTATTGAGCACTGCGCTACTTTAATTGGCAATTGCAAGGTCATGCAACACTGTAGCCAAATTAAATTTACATATATTTTTTTTTCACACAAATAGAGCTTTCTTTTGGTGGTGTTTGTTCACCTTTGGGGTTTTTTTTATTTGTTGTGATATAAAGAGAAAAAAAAAAGACCAAAAATATTGAAAAAATAATATTTTTTAAGTTCTGTTATAAAACATATCCAATAAAATCTAATTTCTTCATTAATATAGGCCAAATGCATTCTGCTACATATCTTTGGTATTTAAAAATATCCCAATAAGTGTATATTAATTGGTTTGCATTCAAGTAATAGCGTCTACAAACTATTGTATATACAATATACTGAAATTTACGCAGCTTTAATTTCTGACTGCCTATCACATTTCTTGAAGTGCTAAAATGCCAGGGCAGTACAAACACCCCCCTAAATGATCACTTTTTGGAAAGTAGCCATCCCAAGGTATTTGCTGAGAGGCATGTTGAGTCCATGAAAGATTTTATTTTATTCCACAAGTTTTTGGAAAATAACAGTGAGACTTTTGGGAGCCTAGGAGCATACAGGGGCCCAAAACCAATGACCACCTTCCTGTTTTCAAAAGGCATCATTTTTCTCATTTAATTTTCTGACTACCTATCACAGTCCATGGAAGATTTGATTTTCTGCCACAAGTTTTTGCAAAATGACAAAACACATATTTTTTTCTTTTTCTTTTTTTTTTAAAAAGCAAAGTTGTCCCTTTAATGAGATATTTCTCATACATGCCATGGGTATATGTGGAATTACAACCCAAAACACATTCTGCTACTTCACCCGAGTATGGGGATACCACATGTGTGAGACTTTTTGGGAGCCTAGCCATGAACGGGGGCCCAAAATTAATGACCACCTACAGGCTTTTAAATGGCATGTTAGGTCTGCCAGGAACCCCAACTCTGGTTTCCTGACCAGTAATCTTGTTATCCTGGTATCAGGTGGAGGACGGTTTTAAATCCTGCAGCCAGAATTCTGGAACCTCTATGGTAAGTGCAAACAGACTAATTCAAGGAACAACAAATAAATAAGTGACTCACGGTTAGTAGTGGGCGTAATCGGTATGTCGGAAATCGGCAATCGGTAGGTGCAGCAAATCCAGGCGGATGTCCAAGGGGTATACCAGAGACGATGTCAGGGACAGGCAAAGTTCGGCTACAAATGGTCAATGCAAGACAAAGGGCAATCCAAAAGCGTAATCTGGAGCAAGCAGAGTTAGCAACAAGTAAAACAATCTGGCACAACAACAACATGATGGGGAACCTATACTAAGGCAGGGACAGGAATGGGAAGTGAGGATTTCTGCCAGGAACGTCAAATATTCTCAAAATTCTTCAAGAAAGTGGGATAATCCACGAGTACAGGAGACTCCTTCTCAAGAAGAGGTGACACCCAGGACAATGCTCTGCCCTTTAGCAAGGAAATTATAAATGTCACCTTGGCTTGAGCAGAGGCAAACACAGAGGGTTGGTTCTTGAAATGCAAATGGCAGTGGTTGAGAAATCCCCAGCAATCAGAAGGGTCACCATCCTACTTCAGAGGGAGAGGTATTTTAGGAACGGGAGGGTCTTGGGTTTTAGACGCGGCAACAGGTTCCCTAGCCACAGCCCCTAAGTCACCAGGTGCAGTAGGGCTGGACCACTGTGTAAACATGGCCATAATAGAATCTAGCCCCCCTCCCATGACTACACCTGGTTGACCTGCTCCCCGAGCAGTTTTCCCTGGAGAGAGACTGCCTGCACCAACTCGCTGCGATCCATATAGCCTTAGTATACTGTTAGGTCTGCCAGGAACCCCAACCGTCACTCCAGTTTCCTGACCAGTAGTCTTGTTATCCCACTATCAGGTGGAGGACGGTTGTAATCCTGCAGCCAGAATTCTGGGACCTCTATGGTAAGTGCAAACAGACTAAATCAAGGAACAACAAATAAATAAGTGAATCGTAGTGGGCGTAATTGGTATGTTGGAAATTGGCAATCAGTAGCTGTAGCAAATCCAGGCGGATGTCCAAGGGGTATACCAGGGACGACATCAGGGACAGGCAAAGTTCGGCAACAATCGTCACCGCACTGTAACAGAGGATGATGATGATGGTGAAAGTAGTGTGGATTATGATGATTATGGCTTCCTCTGAGGAATGGATGGTGTCCGGCCTCCGCCCACCTCACTAAGGCTCACACAAATCTGCTGACACTGCTGGATATATGGAACAGGAGCTGCCTCCAGGCTAAGGGATGCTGTCCGCTGCTGTCCCTCTGAATATCCGCTGTGCGGTGCTCCTGGAAAAGGCCACAATTTAGCTGTGGCATGCACCGTCACAGAGTGCCTGCACTCAGATTCATGCCGGGGTCCTACGAGAGCACACAGGCCGCAATCCATCTTTCTTATAGCTTCTCCCAGCAGTCTGTTCTCGTGCAGCAGTCACCTGGTAGTTGTAGTTCCCGATAACTCAGCTAGATGGCAAATCTCATTCGTTTAGACTACATGTCCCAAGATGCTTTGCTCCTCCTAAAGAATACATCAAGTCAATATCAAACTCAGCACTAGAGGGAAACAGCTCCCAAAGGCAAAGCCACACAATGTCTCCTGGTTGCAGGAATATATATGCATATATATATGTATATCCAGCTCCTGGCTACATCTTTCCCCCACTTAAAGTCTTTGGTCCCCAAAGAGGTAGGGGTATTTTATCAACTATTACTGGATAGAAGAAAAGATTAATCAACAGTGGGTTCTGGGTTCTGCTGGAACCACTTATAAATATTTTCAGTTAGCTCATAATCGGTTTTCTGACAGGCCAGGGCAATAGCCGTGTCCCACCCAGCGGTCACAGCAAGTAGAATCAAGTGTGGGGACTGGCCTTTAAATGGTGGGGATCAGCTTATCAGAGTTCTCTCCCAAAGTGTCATGAGTGAGTCTCCTTGGGGGATGTATATTCCTTCTTAGTCTGAGTGAGCTTCCGGGACTATCATAGAGTTTCTTTCAGAACTTTTCACTGGAGTATGGCTCCTTTCAGGGCTCGCCACTGGTGTAAAGTTCATCTCAGGACTTTTTCCTGGGGTAGAGTTCTTCTCAGGACTTTTCATATTACTAAGATCACTAGTCACTGATAGCAGGTCTGTACATGGAGTTACTCAATCAGATATGGTGACTCACCCTAATGAAATGGAATCTCCAGAGGGCTCATATTGCATCTGTCATTCCACAAAAAGGTGTGTGGATCAACATAGCAAACGGACAATACTGCAAAGAACTGGCAAAGATTTCCAGAAAGTTGGTATATAAAGTGACCCCAGGCAGTATGCTATCAAAACATATATTATTTTATTTATTGGACTAAAAGTATTGTAGAAAAAAAGAAAAAAAGCAGTCAAATATAAACCTCCACCAAACACCGCAAATACCAAAGTTGTTATTAATTAATTTACAATGTAACACATACAGAGCCGAAATACACAGTCTCATAAGAATGGATGAATATACTCTCTGTCCCCTGTGTGTGGCTAAGATCAATAGTTGGAATTGCTCATTTGAGCAATATCGATTGCTCAGTAAGGCAACAGATCAATTAACACCACACATGGACAGTGGATCACCCGTTCTGAAGAGTATCAATCAGAGGGTATAATGGTATCTTGTGCAATCATCAGTTGAAACCAATAAGGAGAGTCCCTAGTCGAATGTAAATGTTTGTTTGTTCGTAGAACAGCGAACAATATAGGGCACACGCGTCAGGTTCGCCAGCTGTGGAGTGCTCCATAATGCACTGCGAGGTCACAATGCATTGACGGCTACTGATTGGGCAAAGGCATCATGCTTTGGCCAATCGCAGCACAATCTGCTGTGAGAGCTATGATTGACCAAAGGCAGGGTGCTTTTGGCCAATCATGGCTCAGGGGGCTAAGTCCACGCCCCACAGTAAATAAGGCCGCTTACATATAGTGTAATAATAACGTGGAGCTAGAGATAGGTTGAGCTAGATTAAGCAAGTTAGTTAGTGGCGTGCAGCCAGGCAGTTTTGCATATACAGTATCTCACAAAAGTGAGTACACCCCTCACATTTTTGTAAATATTTTATTCTATCTTTTCATGTGACAACACTGAAGAAATTACACTTTGCTACAATGTAAAGTAGTGAGTGTACAGCTTGTATAACAGTGTAAATTTGCTGTCCCCTCAAAATAACTCAGCATGCAGCCATTAATGTCTAAACCGCTGGCAACAAAAGTGAAAATACCTATGTGAAAATGTCCAAATTGGGCCCAATTAGCCATTTTCCCTCCCCGGTGTCATGTAACTCATTAGTGTTACAAGGTCTCAGGTATGAATGGGGAGCAGGTGTGTTAAATTTGGTGTTATCGCTCTCACTCTCTCATACTGGTCACTGGAATTTCAACATGGCACCTCATGGAAAAGAACTCTGAGGATCTGAAAAAAAGAATTGTTGCTCTACATAAAATTGGCCTAGTCTATAAGAAGATTGCCAAGACCCTGAAACTGAGCTGCAGCATGGTGGCCAAGACCATACAGCGGTTTAACAGGAAAGGTTCCACTCAGAACAGGCCTCGCCATGGTCGACCATAGAAGTTGAGAGCACATGCTCAGCGTCATATCCAGAGGTTGTCTTTGGGAAATAGACGTATGAGTGCTGCCAGTATTGCTGCAGAGGTTGAAGGGGTGGGGGGTCAGCCTGTCAGTGCTCAGACCATACGCCGCACACTGCATCAAATTGGTCTGCATTGCTGTAGTCTCAGATGAAAGCCTCATCTAAAGATGATGCACAAGAAAGCCTGCAAACAGTTTGCTGAAGACAAGCAGACTAAGGGCATACATTACTGGAACCATGTTCTGTGGTCTGATGAGTAGAGATGAGCCAAGCACCCCCTAGTTTGGTTTGCACCAGAACATGCGAACAGACAAAAAGTTTGGGCGAACACCATTAAAGTCTATGGGACCCGAACATGAAAAATCAAGTGTTAATTTAAAGGCTTATATGCAATGTTATTGCCCTAAAAAATGTATGGGGACCCGGGTCCTGCCCTAGGGGACATGTATCAATGAAAAAAAAGGTTTTAAATCAATTGTTTTTTCAGGAGCATTTTAATAATGTTTAACCACTTGCCGACCGTCAACAGCAGGTTGAGGGCGACAAGATGGCTCTGCTAGGCAAACCGTTGTCATACGACGACGGCTGCCAGATCGAGCACTGTGAGCGCGCGCACGCCGCCGGAGGCGCGCTCACTGTGTTCCGGGGGGGCCAGGGAGCGGGTGCGGCGGACTCGATCACCGCCGGCTACCCGCGATGCCCCCCGGAGTGAAAGAACGGAGGTCTGCGTATGTAAACACGGCTCTCCGTTCTGTGAGGGGGGAAGGACTGTGATCACAGCCTGTGATTCCTCTATATGGAAGCTGTGATCACTATCCTTCCCCTGCTAGGGCAGCCCACACACAGTTAGAACACGCCCAGGGAACACAGTTAACCCTTAGAGCGCCCCCTGCAGGTTAACCCCTTCACTGCAAATGGCATTTACACAGTAATCAGTGCATTTTTATAGCACTGATCGCTGTATAAATGCCAATGGTCCCAAAAAAGTGTCAAAATGGTCAGACATGGCCGCTGCAATATCGCAGTACTGCTAAAAATCGCAGATCACCGCCATTACTAGTAAAAAATAAAAATAAAATAAAAACCCCAGAAATGAATTCTCATCATCCGTAAACCAAACAATAAAGGCCGATTGTGATTTTTTTGATCACAAATATGAGGAAGAATATAAATCGGCCAAAACCGTTGAAAAAAAGCAAAAGCAAAGCAAAGCAAAAAGTAAGAAATTTGGGTTTTTTTTTGCAAAATTGTCGCTCTTCTTTTGTTTATAGCGGCGATCAGAAATGACGCAGTGGTGATCAAATACCACCAAAAGAAAGCTCTATTTGTGGGGAAAAAAGGACGCAAATTTAGTTTGGGTACAACATCGCACGACCGCGCAATTGTCAGTTAAAGCGACGCAGCGCCGAATCGCAAAAAGTGCTCCGGTCCTAAAGTGTAAAATCCTTGCGGGGCTGAAGTGGTTAAAGTGAAAAAAAAAATAAAAGAAAAATTCCTTTAAATATTGTGCCTGTGGGGTGTCCTTAGTCTGTGTGTAAAAGGGCGCATCTCTGTGAGGTGTAGAACATAGCCAGAGCAAAATGACATTTCCATAGGAAAAATTGTCATTCAAAATCGCAGCTGTAATGTATTGCTGGTTCCCGGCAATATACAAACAAATCACTGAAAAAAGGTGCGTGGGGTTCCCCCCCAGTCCAATCCAGGCTCTTCGGGTCTGGTTTGGATATTAAGGGGAATCCCGCGCCAAATTTAAAAAAAAATTGACGTGGGGCTCCCCCTGAAATTCAAGCCTGCCCCCCTCCTGAACCGTACCAGGCTACATGCCCTCATGGGGAGTATGGGTGCTTTGGGGGAGGGGGGGCTCTGGGGACAAGGGCCTCTTCCCCACAAGCCTGGCCAATGCTTGTGGGGGTCTGCAGGCGGGGGGTTTATAGGAATCTGGAAGCCCCCTTAACCACTTCAGCCCCGGAAGAATTTCGCACTTTAGGACCAGAGCACTTTTTGCGATTCGGCGCTGCGTCGCTTTAACTGACAATTGCGCGGTCGTGCGACATTGTACCCAAACAAAATTTGCGTCCTTTTTTTCCCACAAATAGAGCTTTCTTTTGGTGGTATTTGATCGCCTCTGCGTCATTTCTTATCGCCGCTATAAACAAAAGAAGAGCGACCATTTTGCAAAAAAAACCAAATTTCTTACTTTTTGCTAAAATTCAAATCCAAAAAAAAAATATAAAAAAACATTTTTTTTCACCGTTTTTGGCCGATTTATATAATTCCTCATATTTGCGATAAAAAAAATTGCAATCGGCGTTTATTGATTGGTTTGCGCAAAAGTGGCCGCGTTTATGGATGGTGAGAATTCATTTCTGGGGTTTTTATTTATTTATTTTTTTTTACTAGTAATGGCGGCAATCTGCGATTTTTAGCGGTAATGCGATATTGCGACATGTCGGAACATTTTGACACTTTTTTGGGACCAATGACATTTATTCAGCGATCAGAAATTTAAATGTCCACTGATTACTGTGTAAATGTCATTGGCAGTGAAGGGGTTAACCTGCAGGGGGAGAGCTAGGGGTTAACTGTGTTCCCTGGGCGTGTTCTAACTGTGGGGGGGAGTTGGGCTAACATGGGCATGAGAGATCTAACTGATCCCAGTGACAGGGATCAGTAGATCTCTCATGCCCCACTGACAGGGCGGTTCCCCGTTCTTTCCCTGTAGCCGCTCATCGCGGCTCGCCGGCGGACATCGGGTCCGCCCGAGCCGCGGGCACACTCCCCAGGAGTGCAGCGCGCGCGTCCCATAGTGGCCAAATGCGAATCGACGCTTATTTACGGCGATTCGCGCAGGGCTCCCCGACTGCCGCCGTGAAAAGACGGCGCGCGGTGGGGAACCTGTTAATAAGACTGATAGTGGGGAATTCCTGACGGAAATCGTAGCTGGAGCAGCAAAAGAGGCCGGAGATCAGAGGTAGGGGGGATGTACCTGAAAGAGGCTATCTAGAGAAGGGGAGGAGGAGACGCTGGGGCTGAGGTGAGAGCGGGCAGAGCGAAGTGGCACAGATTGAATGAAAAACAATAACCCGCCACCAACTGGGAGGTAATGGTAAGGGACCTGCCGCTGCTCCAATATAGTGGCGCCCCCAACAAAGCCAGCGGAGAAAAGGGAGCTCCTGTCATATCGAGGAGCATAAATTTTCTCTCGCCCACCCTCCACCCTGGTCAGTGGGTCCTGGGGTGGATAAGCGACCGGATCTCAGACTAACCCTGCAAGTCAGCTCCATATCGGCACACACACCTCACGGGACCGCCCCCCCCCCCTCCCTACCGTGTGGAAAACCACCCCTGGCAGACTGGGTTAACATAGTCATAGACTGTAGGGCTCCCAGACGGCCGGTAAAAGACCTACTGAGTGGCCAAAGAACGGAGTGAGGAGTGGGCGACTAGCAACGAGAGGAGCCCCAAAAAGGAAATTGGTGAGGAGCGCAAAGGAGAAAATAGGTGGGGGAAACCAGCAGCAGGGCTGTGCGGAGGCCAAAATGGCTTCTCACCACACATAGTACCCACACACACGTACCCGCTGCACCCCCCCCCCAGCATTAACTGAGGTGCACCAACCAGACCCCAGACCACAGTACTCCAAGAAGGGACTCGTCTCCCTCCTAGAACCCCCGGTAGGTGGGTAGAAGCGGAAAGAGGGACAATGTGGCCATGGTTCAGGTCTTGAAAAAAAACAAACAGGGAGCGCACACAAGCCCATTACACATTAAGCAGTTGGAGGTGTAGGTGGCAAAAAACTTGACATTATAACTTGATATCCCACCCTTGTAATAGATAAAATCTGCATACTGGTTTATGTGACTGACTGTTCAAACTTTCTGAAGAGGCTGTGGCTATGATAAAGATGGTGCAAATGCAGGCCTTTCTATGGAGAGCCTACTAAAGCTATATAAGGGGGGAAGGTTGCGCTTACACAAGAACTCTTTCGTTCTTACACCAGGAGACAGCGATTGGTTAGCATAACCTGATAAAAATCTTTCCAAAAAAAAAAACTCCTCCCTAAAGATAAGGACAGAAAAGTTAGAAAGTCAAAAGGGAGAAGAAAATGAAGGGGAAAGCTCAAAAAGGAGCAACCTCAAACCCCCCCAAAGTCAGCGCGAGCCCAGGAACTATCAAAAAGTATATGACACAGGAAGGGGTGCAGGGTAGACCCAAGATAAGTAAAAAGAAAGGCAATAAGGAGAATCAAATTACTGGAACTAAAAAAGGTCAGAACAAACCATCACCCCTGGAGGACCAACCAGAGCAAGTAACAGCCAAGGGATGGGGGAAGGGGAGGAGGGAAGGGGGAGGGATAGGGAGCATGGGCGTCCGCAGAACTTTTTCCAGGGGGGGGGGGGGGGCATAATTTCCCCTTTTTGACAATGTCATAATTACATTATCACGGTCAGAGACTGCAGACGTAGTACAGGAGATGGTCAGAGACTGCAGACGTGATACAGGAGATGGTCAGAGACTGCAGGCGTGATACAGGAGACAGTCAGAGACTGCGGACATGATATAGGAGACGGTCAGAAACTGCAGACAGTCAGAGACTGCAGACATGGTACAGGAGACGGTCAGAGACTGCGGACATAGTACAGGATACGGTCAGAGACTGCAGACATAGTACAGGAGATGGTCAGAGACTGCAGACATGATCCAGGAGATGGTCAGAGACTGCAGACGTGATACAGGAGATGGTCAGAGACTGCAGACATGATCCAGGAGATGGTCAGAGACTGCGGACATGATACAGGAGACGGTCAGAAACTGCAGACATGGTACAGGAGACAGTCAGAGACTGCAGTCATGGTACAGGAGACGGTCAGAGACTGCGGACATAATACAGTATACGGTCAGAGACTACGGACACAGTATAGGAGACGGTCAGAGACTGCGGACATGGAACAGGAGACAGTCAGAGACTGCATACATAGCACAGGAGACAGTCAGAGACTGCGGACATGGAACAGGAGACAGTCAGAGACTGCATACATAGCACAGGAGACAGTCAGAGACTGTGGACATGGTACAGGAAACGGTCAGAGACTGCATACATGGCCCAAGAGACTGTCAGAAACTGCATACATGGCTCAAGAGGATAAGGACCTAGATGGGAACCCCTGATCTGATCCCTGATTCCAGGGGGGGCAATTGCCCCCCCTTGCCCCTACCTGCGGAAGCCCATGATAGGGAGGGTGAAGGGGCAGACAAAGACACCTCTGACAGGCAGGAGAAGAAAACCCCACAAGATCATCCTTATACCAATTATAGACAGGTCCAATTCAGGGAAAGAAGGATAACCAGAGCCACATTATGGCAGAGATAAAATTCCTGACAAATAACGTCAGAGGCCTGAACACACATGGGAAGAGGCATAAGTTAATGCGAGAACTGAAATATTTTGAGGCAGGAGTAGTGTTCCTTCAGGAGACACACATAACCCATGAATCCAAGATAAAATTATGTTCAAAAGAACACCCATTGTGGTACTATGGAGACTCCAGAACCAAAAAAGTGATGGGAGTAGCAATAGGCTTCTCTAAGGCAATTCAATTTAATACTGAAGAGAGAATGGTAGACACAGAAGGAATATTCTTATTTTTGAAAGGGAAGATCTTTAACATCAAATGTACACTAGCAAACGTATATTGCCCAAATAAAAACCCAACTGCCTACCTAGAAGGGATTATTAAAAAAATGAAATGAATTTAAAGAAGGGAGGGTAATTTTAGCAGGAGACCTCAACTTCTGCCTAAACCCTAGTCTGGATAGTACGTCGCATGCATGGGAGAGGATCTGACCAATAAATAGGAAAAAGAAGACTCTGCATCAAAATCAAATGGCAGACATCTGGAGGATCCAACACCCAAAGTCTTTAGACTATACATGTTATTCTCCCGCACATGGGTCATACTCCAGAATAGATATTATCCGAGTCGAACATAGACACCTGGAGTTAGTCAAATCATCAAGGATTGAAATAACAACTCTTTCAGACCATGCCCCAGTTATAATGAAATTTAGATCTATAGGAAGTAATAGCGAGACAAGCAGCTAGCGATTAAATGAACGTTTACTCCAGGCAGTGTTGCCAACCTCCTGCAGCGTTTTTTACTGGCAGAACATGGAAATTTTACTGGCGGAGCACTTTTTTTACTGGCACCTTGAAAAACAACAGAACTCCTATTAAAAACTAAGACAATTGATATTTAAATGCAACATGGAAACACTAACAATACCCATATCAAGTAATTTCCCTGGTTTACACTTACAAAATCAGCACAGCATGACAAATTATCAGACCCTGATATTCATAGACAGTTGTAAAAATCACTGATTTTTACAAACTGTCAGTAAATTTACTGCCGGTTGGCAACCCTAACTGCAGGACGAAGAAGTAACAGAAAGAATTAAAACAGAATTGGCACAATTCTTCTCAATCAATAGATCCAATGAGGTTTCCGAAGCAACCATTTGGGAGGCACATAAAGCTTATATTAGAGGTATATTGATAGCCATAGGAGCGCAAAAGAAAAAAGAAAGAAATAGGAAAAGGGAAGAATTGATAAAAGAGATATATGAGTTAGAACAAAAACATAAGCAAAAAATGGATGAGGAGGTAAGGCGGTCATTAATACAAAGTAGGAATAAGCTAAATTACATAATGGAACAGGAAGTGAGATGAGTCTATAACAGGATAGACAAGGAGAGATATCAAGGAGCCATTAAAATAGGTAAACAACTGGCAGGGATGCTCAGAAAGAAAAAATCAAGACATTTTATTGAGAAAAGAAAAGATAAAAAAGGTGAAATGACATATACAACCCCGAGAATAGCAGAGGTTTTTCAAAAATACTATAGTTCCCTTTACTCCCTAACCCAATCAAAAAAGGAAGGGAAAGATCTGAAACACCAAGAGAAAGTAAGAGAATGCCTAAAAACAGCAGACTTACAAAGGTAAGGCCGATATCAGTGGAAGATATTAATATAGCAATAAAAGAGGCTTCCCTAGGTAAGAGTCCTGGATCGGATGGGTACACGTATAGGTATTACAAGGTGTTTAACCAGTTCCTGACCGCGTGCCGTGTTTTCACGGCGGCAGTCGGGATGCTGAGCGCGAAACGCCGTAAATAGACGGCGATTTGCAATCAGCCACTGAGGAGTGTGCCCGTGGCTCGGGCTGACCCGATGTCCGCCGGCGAGCCGCGATGAGCGGCCACAGGGAAAGAACGGGGAACCGCCGATGTAAACACGGCAGTTCCCCGCTCTGTTAGTAGGGGCATGAGAGATCTACTGATTCCTATCACTGGGATCAGTTAGATCTCTCATGCCCATGTTAGCCCAACCCCCCCACAGTTAGAACACCCAGGGAACACAGTTAACCCCTAGCTCTCCTCCCCAGGTTAACCCCTTCACTGCCAATGACATTTATACAGTAATCAGTGGACATTTAAATTTCTGATTGCTGAATAAATGTCATTGGTCCCAAAAAAGTGTCAAAAATGTCCGACATGTCCGCTGAAATATCGCAGTACCGCTAAAAATCTCAGATCGCCGCCATAACTAGTAAAAAATAAAAAAAAATAAAAACCCCAGAAATGAATTCTCAACATCCGTAAACACGGCCACTTTTGCGCAAACCAATCAATAAACGCTGATTGCGATTTTTTTTATCACAAATATGAGGAATTATATAAATCGGCCAAAAACGGTGAAAAAAAATGTTTTTTTATATTTTTTTTTTGGATTTGAATTTTAGCAAAAAGTAAGAAATTTGGGTTTTTTTGCAAAATTGTCGCTCTTCTTCTGTTTATAGCGGCGATCAGAAATGACGCAGAGGCGATCAAATACCACCAAAAGAAAGCTCTATTTGTGGGAAAAAAAGGACGCAAATTTTCTTTGGGTGCAACGTCACACGACCGCGCAATTGTCAGTTAAAGCGACGCAGCGCCGAATCGCAAAAAGTGCTCTGGTCCTAAAGCTGGAAACCTTCCGGTTGGTATGTGGTTAAGGAGCAATTGATAGAAAAAATGAGTTTATACATGAATCGCTTGGGAAGAGATTGGGAGATGAGAAAGGAATCAGTGCTGGCATCCATAACGCTATTGCCGAAAGAAGGAAAGGATTTGACTACATGTTCAAGTTATAGACCAATTGCGTTGCTAAATTCGGATACAAAAATATTCGCAAAGATTCTAGCGAATAGGATGAAAACCCTAATGAGGGAATGGATTCACCCCGATCAGGTGAGTTTTGTACCAGGAAGGGAGGGAAGGGACAATGGGTTAAAAACACTTTTACTATTGAACAAAATGAAAAAAGGAAGACTCCCCAGTCTGCTCATGTCCATAGACGCAGAAAAAGCATTTGACAGAGTAGACTGGGGATTCATGATGGGTACACTGGAGGCGATAGGGACTCTATAATCATCCGAATGCAAACATAAATGGAATAAAGTCAACAACCTTTGAAATGTTCAATGGACCCAGACAGGGTTGCCCCCTGCCGCCTCTACTGTTTGTCCTGTCCCTTGAGCCTCTGTTGTCAATGATCCGTAAGAATGCAGACATAAAAGGGATTAAGATCGAGGAGGAAGAACACAAGTGTGCCGCATATGTGGACGATGTGTTGCTCTACATCACTAACCCTAGAACAGTGTTTTTCAACCAGGGTTCCGTGGAACCCTAGGGTTCCTCCAGAGGTTGCTAGGGGTTCCTTGAGCAATGGTCAATTTCTACCTCTCAGTTAAATTCCCAATGACATCATTGATCTTTTTAGCTATCTGTAAGGGGGTCATTCTTCCCAATGACCACAAGTGTGAGGAGCATTCTTCCCATTGACCATGACAATAATGTATCATGAGTTGTAGATTTTAAATTTTTAGCAGGGGTTCCCCCGAGACCAGAGAATTATTTCAAGGGTTCCTCTGTGTTGAAAAGGTTGAGAAAGGCTGCCCTAGAATATCATTTCCTAATATATTTCAAACCCTAAAAAGTTATGGTGAATTATCAATTGGTCTAAAATGGAAATCTTCAATATAAATGTTAGCAAAAGAGAAGTACAAGACCTGAAGTGCTCCTTCCCCTTCCCCTGGAAACCAACAGAATTTAAATATTTAGGGATAAAATTAACAAAAAATCCAGAGAAAATATACCAAACAAATTATATACCGCTGTTGAATGAAATAAAAGTAATAACTCGACTCGCACTGAGCAAACCTATTTCCTAGATTGGGAGGATGAACATTATAAAAATGATCACTCTCCCCAACATGTTATATAAATTTCAAATGCTAACAATCCCTTTGCCACAAAACTATTTTAGAATGTTAAGGGGAATGATATTAAAGTTCATATGGCGAAACAGGAAACCTAGAATTCAATTTGCACATATAAGGAAGAATAAAGCTCAGGGGGGACAGGCACTCCCAGACTTAAAATTATATTATAATGCTTTCCTGATTTCACGGGTGATTGAGTAGACAAGGGGAAACCAGGAGAAAAGATGGGTGAAAATAGAGAAGACAATTAGTAGCACGGCACTTGGAAAAATGGTTTGGATCCCACCACAATTCAGAGACTTAGACACACAAACACAAGAGATGACGAAAGAGGCACTCAGAATTTGGGATTCAACACATGTAAGAGCAAAAGGGAAATATAATTCACCATTAATACCACTGACCGACACAAAGTTTTTCCTACCCGGAAAGGCAGCTTTTGCAGGGAACTGGATAAAAAAGGAAAATGCACAATTAAGAGATTTAATTGAGAAAGGAACACTATTACCAATATGGAAAATTAAAAAAGAAAAAAAATGGGTGGAAATCGACGAATGACGGTATCTCCAATTAAGACACTTCGTAGATTCCCTCCCTCAGCCAATAAGAACGGGAAATAATTTATTCCCACTAGAATTCTTATCAGTCGATGGAAAAAAAGAATGGTGTTCCCAGCATATACAAGATTCTGCTGGAAAAGAAGGGAAATGAGAGACCATCCATAAATGGGAAAAAGACTTAGGAACACGAGTAGATGACGCACAATTAAAAAAAATATATAAGCTGGTCTCCTGTTCCACTGTAGATAACAAGGCAACGGAAATGAACTGTAAACTCCTAGCCAGATGGTATTTAACCCCTGAAATAGTACAGAGAATGCAGCCAGGGAAGTCAGCTAACTGTTGGAGAGGGTGCGGAAAGGTGGGTAGAATGGGACACCTATGGTGGGAGTGCCCAAAAATCAGACTATACTGGAGGGAAGTCTTGATTTATATAAAAGAGATCTCTGGATCAGAGATACCAGAGGATCCCTGGGTATGTGTTCCATGGAACAGAAATCCCAATTAGAAGATACAAGAACTCCCTGATACCCCATCTTCTGAATGCAGCAAAAAGCCCAATCCTCGTACACTGGCAGGATAAAGAAAGCCCCATAATAAAGGAATGGCTAGAGAAGGTCGATTGCAGACAGAAAATGGAGCAACTAAGGTGGGAGGAAAGCCAGGAAGGTGAATTAAGTGGGGACATCTGGGATTGTTGGAAGAAGTTTAAAACAAAGCATCAATATCTGGGGGTAATGTCTACAGTGGGCCCTTATGGGCCCCCCCAGCATGGGGCCCGGTCGCCATGGCGACTCCTGCGACCCCTATCCGCCCGCCCCTGCCTGTGTTAAAGACAGCACTAGCTGTAACAAATGTCCAAATCAGTAGAAGTAAAATTCACAGGCGGGGGTTTTTGCACCCCTCAGCTCCAATGCTACTGGCCGATAATTCTGCAGTCTATCTGGGCACATAAACTCCATGGCTGTGACTGTGACAGCTGTAGGTAATGTAATCTTGGCATATAGCCGACTCACAGTCAGCAGAATGGGTTTCAAGGTAGCAAACAAGAAAATGTTTGCCCAGGGTCCAATAAATATTAAAAACGGCCCTGGTTACAGCCCAGCATCTGTGTTACTCTCTGGTGTTACAATCTCAGAATTCACATACACATACAGACTATTTTGCCATCAGCTGAGAAGATTGTTACTAAAAGATACATTTAGTTCCATGTGAACATTTCATCAATTGGCGTGTCTGAACGTGTGTTACAGCTTCAGGATCTGTCGGTTTTTACAGCCCAGCATCTGTGTTATTCCTTGCTGTTACAATCTCGGCCTCAGAGTTCACATACAGACTATATTGACATTGGCTGAGAAGATTGCTACTGAGCCTGCATTCACATAGGGGCGACCCGACTTCGGCGCGACTTTGCTAGGCGACTTCAGCGCGACTTCCAGCGCAACCTCAGGCGACTTTACAACACGACTTTTGCCAGGCGACTTTGCCTTGACCAATCAGAGAAGGGAGGGAGGGGGGTGCCTAAAAATAAATTCTATTCTTTCAACTGTAAAGTCGCTTCCATGTAGATGGGGGATCCGACTTGGAGGCGACTTCTATTGAATCCTAATGGCACAAGTCGGATAGAAGTCGCCTAGAAGTAGTACAGGAACCTTTTCAGATGTCGTCTCTCGTGTATATTAAGACGGCTCCCATTCATTTCAATGGGATTTCAGATGTCAAGCGACTTGGGGCGACTTGAGGCAACTCAAGTCGGATCGCAAGTCGCCCCTATGTGAACTAGTTGCCTCAAGTCGCCCCAGGTCACTTGACATTTGAAATCCCATTGAAATGAATGGGAGCCGTCTTAATATACACGACTGAAGTCGCTTCGACTTCAAGGCGACTTCTGAAAAGGTTCCTGTACTACTTCTAGGCGACTTCTATCTGACTTGTGCCCATAAGATTCAATAGAAGTCGCCTCCAAGTCGGATCCCCCATCTACATGGAAACGACTTTACAGTTAAAAGAATAGAATTTATTTTTAGGCAGCCCCCTCCCTCCCTTCTCTGATTGGTCAAGGCAAAGTCGCCTGGCAAAAGTCGTGTTGTAAAGTCGCCTGAGGTCCTTGAAGTCGCGCTGGAAGTCGCACTGAAGTCGTGCTGAAATCGCCTAGCGAAGTCGCGCCGAAGTCGGGTCGCCCCTATGTGAATGCAGGCTAAGAGATATATTTATTTCCATTTGAACATTTAATCCATTGGCTTGTCTGAACATGTGTTACAGCTTTGCATCTGTGTTGCCTCTTAGGGCCGGTTCACACTGTAGCGAGGCGGAGCGGCGCGATGCGGCGCCTGAGGCGATCTCAAAGCGGCTCGCTAGGAGACTTCTATCATAGAAGTCAATGCAAGCCGCCTGAGATCGCCCTAAAAATAGTGCAGGGACCATTTTTCTAATGCGGAGCGAAGCGATTCGCTCCTATTAGAACGGTCCCATTTGCACAGCATTGAGGCGAATTGTCAGGCGACTCAAGTCGCCTGACAATTCGCCTAGATGTGAACGAGCCGCAAAGTCGCGCCGCTCCACCCCGCTGCAGTGTGAACCGGCCCTAAATGCCTGGATTCTATGTCACTCCTTAGGGCATGTTTTCACTTTAAATAGCCGTACCTGTATCCATAAGAAGAGGAGTTGGTCGAATATACATTGGTTTATGTGATGATTGCTCAAGATGCCATTATACCCTCTGATTGATACTCTTCAGAACGGGTGACCCACTGTCCATGTGTGGTGTTAAGTGATCTATTCCCTCACTGAGCGATTGATATTGCTCAAATGAGCAATTCTAAGGCCTCACACACACGGACGTTTCTTTAAACGTCGGGCCCGAAGTCAAGGAAAAAAAAATAAAAAATCGGCGTTTTTCGTCGTTATGCATTGGCGTTAGTGAGCGTTAGTGAGCGTCGGCGTCAATAGGCGTTTTTTTTTTTAAAAATCATCCCTCTGCTATTTTTCAACCTAAAAACGTCGGCGTCAAAAAACGCCCGTTAACGCAGGTATGGCGTTAGTTGGCGTTATGGGGAACAGAGAGTGTAGCGCTAGGTTGGAAATAGTCTTAGGATAAAACAATACATAGGTATACAGCTAAATATACACTAATAGCAGATGCATGCTTTCAATGACCATACAGTAAAGTCCTTTTAAAGTTCATATGCAAATGTATAGGATAACTGTAGTGGGTACACAGGAATATAAAGCTGATGCAATGTGTTATTGCAGATTGAACTTGGGTATATAGTGACAGGTGACTTGACAATCAGGTGCTCGATGTGGTGATGATCCAGAAAAGGTGAGTGATTGTACTTACCAGAAGCTGGTAAAGTACCAGCAAAAGAGATGATGATCCCGATGGTCCAAGGAGGATGAAGGAACGTCACAGTGCTCAGTGCTCAAGTGAGTGCTCAGAAAATCGTGACAATCCCACTGTATGTGGGCGTGCTTACCGGAAAATAGTAGTATGAAAGCGGAAGTACAATGGCGTGCTTGGTGTTAACGTAACTCTATTCTTTCATGAGTTATTTACAAGTTTCTGACCACTTATAAAATGTGTTCAATGTGCTGCCCATTGTGTTGGATTGTCAATGCAACCCTCTTCTCCCACTCTTCACACACTGATAGCAGCACCGCAGGAGAAATGCTAGCACAGGCTTCCAGTATCCGTAGTTTCAGGTGCTGCACATCTCGTATCTTCACAGCATAGACAATTGCCTTCAGATGACCCCAAAGATAAAAGTCTAAGGGGGTCAGATCGGGAGACCTTGGGGGCCATTCAACTGGCCCACGACGACCAATCCACTTTCCAGGAAACTGTTCATCTAGGAATGCTCGGACCTGACACCCATAATGTGGTGGTGCACCATCTTGCTGGAGCTATGATGTCAGTGATAGGGAATTGCTGGCCATCAAGTCGGCTTTGGAGGAATGGCGGTACCTCCTGGAAGGAGCAGCTCACCCGGTATTGGTTTTTACTGACCATAAAAAACATAAAAAAACCATATGCTGTGAAGATACGAGATGTGCAGCACCTGAAACTACGGATACTGGAAGCCTGTGCTAGCATTTCTCCTGCAGTGTTGCTATCAGTGTGTGAAGAGTGGGAGAAAAGGGTTGCATTGACAATCCAACACAATGGGCAGCACATTGAACACATTTTATAAGTGGTCAGAAACTTGTAAATAACTCATGAAAGAATAAAGTTACATTAAAACCAAGCACACCATTGTTTTTCTTGTGAAATTCCCAATAAGTTTGATGTGTCACATGACCCTCTTCCTATTGAAAAAATAAAAGTTGGATTCAAAATGGCCGACTTCAAAATGGCCGACATGGTCACCACCCATCTTGAAAAGTTTCCCCCCTCACATATACTAATGTGCCACAAACAGGAAGTTAATATCACCAACCATTCCCATTTTATTAAGGTGTATCCATATAAATGGCCCACCCTGTAGATAATAGGGCTTTTAAAGTGCCAGATAAAGATATTCTACTACTGTATATAAAATCCAATACATTTTATTTTTAACAATTAAAATCATAAAAACTTTATCACATCCATAGCTTTATAAATCATACAACAATGCATCTACTTGTGCTCTACATGTTTCGCCCAGATGAGGCTTCTTCAGGAGACTTATAAGTGCTGCCTGGATACGGATGTTATAGAAATAAGCAATACACAACTAGAATTTGTATGGATTCCAAACTTGTGAGGTATTGTGTGACCATAGGGGAGGAGCAATAAATCACCTGCATTTAAATAGAATATCGTTGGACCAATTGGTTCGCCTTTCTCCCATTAAGAAAGGGTATAAAGCCCAATGTGATATTGGAAAGGGTAAATAAAGATGGTAACAAATCAGGGAGGGGCTGTTGGAACTCTAAAGCAGGCCAGATAAAGAACCAGCAAGGTGACCCTATACTGGGAGAAGCATCTAGTACCCCTTGCCTTCTTTCCAAGGTTTCCCCAAATTATCTTAACAGCATTCAGATGCGTGGATCCTAATGGAGAGGGAGAGCGGAGACACAGCCTGTCTCCCTCTCGCTGCCTCCGAACACATTTAACCTTTTGATCGCCCCTGATGTTAACCCCTTCCCTGCCAGTGTCCTTAGTACAGTGACAGTGCATATTTTTAGCACCGATCACTGTAATAATGTCGCTGGTTCCCAAAAAAGTGTCATAAATGTCAGTTCGATGTCCGATCTGTCTGCAATGTCGCAGTCCCGCTAAAAAAAAAAAATCACTGATCACCGCCTAACTAGTAAAAAAAAAAAATAATAATGAGAATACCATAAATCTATCCCTTATTCTGGAGGCGCGATAACGTTTGCACAAACCAATCAATATATGCTTATTGGGAGTTTTTTTTACCAAAAATATGTAGCAGAATACATATTGGCCTAAATTGATGAAGAAATGTTTGCATTAAACAGGAGACATAGAGAATGTAAAAAGATTTTTTTGGGAATGTTCTATAGCAGGAAATAAAATTATTTTTTTTTTCAAAATTGTCGCTCTTTTTCGGTTTATAGCGCAAAAAATAAAAAGCCAGAAGCCAGATCACTGTTCTAAGAACAGTGATATGAGATATCACTGTTCTTAGAACAGTGATCTGGCTTCTCCCCGCTAATTGATAGTTTTCACACACAGTTTGCAGATGTTCTAAGAACAGGGATATGGCTTCTCCCGGCTAATGTATACTTTTCTCACAGAATTTTAAGATGATTGTAGAATGTGCAATCATCTTAAAACTGTGTGATAAAAGTATAAATTAGCTGGAAGAAGCCATATCACTGTTTATAGAACAGTGATATGGCTTCTCCCCGCTAATTTATACTTTTCTCACACAGTTTTAAGATAGTCCACATCCACCTCAATTTTTGATTTTCTTATGTTATTTTTTTTTTTTTAATTATTTAAAGTTATTTCCCTATCCCCATTTCTTTGTAGGGCACTTGTCCGACCCTTACCCCCATGTTCCTTCCTTTTGCAGACCTCTAGGACTTTCTTACAGCCATTTTTGTACCTAAAAGTTTGGGTTCCCATTGATTTCAATGGGGTTCGGGGTCCGGGTCAAAGTTCGGGTTCTGTCCGGACCCGAACCCGGACTTTGTCCCGAAGTTCGGCCGAACCAGCAGAACCCTAACTTCCAGAAGTTCGCTCAACTCTACTCAGGAGACTTCTGGTAGCAGCTAATTTGCTTACTGCGGGAATGTAATAGCATATTCATTAATATTAATGATAAAAACTTTTGAGAGAGAAGTTTATTGCTTATTAAGTAAAAATTCTTATCAGTAAAGCATTTGGGATTCCATCTCATGATTCATTTCAAGTTATTCGTGACTACAAAACAGGACACGGGAGAAGATAAATGACCAGAACATTCCATACCTCCCAACATTTTGAGATAGGAACGAGGGACACCTATTAGAAAAAGTATGTAGGTATAAGACACGCCCCCTAAAGGTGAATTATACCAAAAACATGATTGGTTAAACACATAAGTGCTTTTATTTTACCACTGCTATTCCTTTATTCTGGTTTTCGAAATTTACAGATGCAGTCGTTTAGAAATTGGATGAAAGGTTTAGCACTGGGAAACACTTTTTTAAGGATAGAAAGTGCATTTTATGTACAACTCTATAGATCAGAGCAAAAACGAGGGACAAATGAGGAGGAGAGAGGGACAGAGGGACTTTGTGCCGAATCAGGGACAGTCCCACCAAATCAGGGACAGTCCCACCAAATCAGGGACAGTCCCACCAAATCAGGGACAGTTGGGAGCTATGAAATTCAACTTTTCTGTTGCAACTCTTTATTTTAATGGAGAACTTTGATCTGCTAAAAGAGTCACCACGTTAAACAAATTGCATGTAAAAGCATAGAAAAATCAAGTATTGTTCTCCAGCAGGACTGCTGGACTCTCTAAGACACTTGAGGCCCTGGTTGCATGCGCCTCCTCCACTTACAATGTACAGTTAACCACTTCAGCCCCGGAAGGATTTCACACTTTAGGACCAGAGCCCTTTTTGCGATTCGGCGCTGCGTCGCTTTAACTGACAATTGCGCGGTCGTGCGACGTTGTACCCAAACAAAATTTGCGTCCTTTTTTTCCCACAAATAGAGCTTTCTTTTGGTGGTATTTGATCACCGCTGCGTCATTTCTGATCGCCGCTATAAACAGAAGAAGAGCGACAATTTTGCAAAAAAACCCAAATTTCTTACTTTTTGCTAAAATACAAATCCAAAAAAATATATAAAAAAACATTTCTTTTTCATCGATTTTGCCCGATTTATATCCTTCCTCATATTTGTGATAAAAAAAATTGCAATCGGCGTTTATTGATTGGTTTGCGCCAAAGTGGCCGCGTTTACGGATGATGAGAATTCATTTTTGGGGTTTTTATTATTTTTTTATTTTTTACTAGTAATGGCAGCGATCTGCGATTTTTAGCAGTACTGCGATATTGGGGCGGACATGTCGGAACATTTTGACACTTTTTTGGGACCATTGGCATTTATACAGCGATCAGTGCTATAAAAATGCACTGATTACTGTGTAAATGTCATTGGCAGTGAAGGGGTTAACCTGCAGGGGGCGCTCTAAGGGTTAACAGTGTTCCCTGGGCGTGTTCTAACTGTGGGGGGACTGCCCTAACAGGAGAAGGGAAGTGATCACAGCTTCCATGTAGAGGAAGGCTGTGATCACAGCCCTTCCCCCTCTCACAGAACGGAGGTCCGTGTTTACTTACACGGACCTTCATTCTTTCACTCCGGGAGGGGCATCGCAGGTGGCCGGCAGCGATCGACTCCGCCGCACCCGCTCCCTGGCCCTCCCCGGACACAGTGAGCGCGCGGGCGCGCCTCCGGCGGAGCGTGCACGCTCACTGTGCACGATCTGGCAGCCGCCGTCGTATGACGGCGTTTTGCCTTACAGAGCCACTCTGTCGCTGTCAGATGCCGATCGGCGGTCGGCAAGTGGTTAATAGCCCAGCACGGCATATGATGCCGAGAAGCCCCCCCATGGCCTAAAGCAGGGTTTCTCAACCAGGGTTCCGTGGAACCCTAGGGTTCCTCCAGAGGTTGCTAGGGGTTCCTTGAGCAATGGTCAATTTCTACCCCTTCACACTGACACCACTGATCTTTTTAGCTATCTGTAAAGGAGAAATGTTTCCCAATGACCACAAGTGTAAGGAGCATTCTTCTCACTAACCATCACACTAATGAGTTGTAGATATAGTAAACTTTGGTAGGGGTTCCCTGAGACCAGAAAGTTATTTCAAGGGTTCCTCTCTGTGCTGAAAGGGTTGAGAAAGGCTGGCCTAGATGCCCCAGGAGAAGAGGACGGCACTGGAGCAAAGGATAGGGTAAAGGGTTGGGTAGGGTAGTCTAATAATCCATGCACCCATAAACTAACCAATACTTACAGTGTAGAGGGCAGATTTTATCTAATTTCTGAATTTCAGCTTTAAGGTGATTATCTTTAGCCTGTAACCCACATCCTGACCTAGGGTCACGATGACTCACTGTGCTTTATCTATGAAGGAGCAGTGTAGGATGGGAAGTGCATTAGGATTACTGAACACAGGCAGCATTGTGTTGTTTGGCTGCTCATTGGTCTCCGTACTTCAAGTCTATTCAGCCGCTCTACCAGCCTAGTGGGTACAGATACACTCACTGGCCATTTTATTAGGTACACCCGTTCAATTGATTGGTGACACAAATTGCCAATCAGCCAATCACATGCCAGCAACTCAATGCATTTAGGCATCTAGACGTGGGGAAGACAACTTTCTGAAGTTCAAACCGAGCATCAGAATGGGGAAGAAAGGGGATTTAAGGGACTTTGAACGTGGCATGGTTGTTGGTGCCAGACGGGCCAGTCTGAGTATTTCTGGGATTTTGATACACAAACATCTCTTAGGTTTACAGAGAATGATGGGAAAAAGAGAAAATATCCAGTGAGCAGCAGTTGTGTGGAGGAAAATGCCTCGTTGATGTCGGAGGTCAGAGGAGAACGGGCAGACTCAAGCAGATAATACTCAAGCTCAACCGCACAATTGAGAAATACTTGCCGAGATTCGGTGCTCAGGCTGGGGGGGGGGGGGGATGGGATCCAAAGCAGAAATTCAGCCGGGAACTCGATAACTCAGCAAGGCATTATCCTTTATTTGGCTCCTTCATATACACAGGATCAATGCTGACATGTTTTGGCCATTACAGCCTTACTCATAACCAATGAGCAGGCTGGTTCAAGATGATAGAAAGGCAACAGTAACTCAAATAACCACTCATTACATCCAAGGTATGCAGAATACCATCTCTGAACACCCAACACATCAGCTAAGAACAGGAAACTGAGGCTACAATTGGCACAGGATCACCAAAATTGGACAATAGAAGAATGAAAAATGTTGCCTGGTCTGATGAGTCTGGATTTCAGCTGCGACATTCAGATGGTGGGGTCAGAATTTGGCGTAAATAACATGAAAGCATGGATCCATCCTGCCTTGTATCACCGGTTCAGGCTGGTGGCGTAATGGTATGGGGGATATTTTCTTGGCACACATTGAGCCCCTTAGTACCAATTGAGCATCATTTAAATGCCGTGGCCTACCTGAGTATTGTTGCTGACCATGTCCATCCCTTTATGACTGCAGTGTCCCCATCTTCTGATGGCTCCTTCCAGCAGGATAATGCGCCATGTCACAAAGCTCCAATCATCTCACCACTGGACAATGAGGTCCCTGCACTTCAATGGCCTCCACACTCCCCACATCTCATCCAATCATCTCACCACTGAACAATGAGGTCCCTGTACTCCAATGGCCTCCACACTCCCCACATCTCATCCAATAGAGCACCTTTGGGATGTGGTTGAATGGGAGATTTGCATCATGGATGTGCAGCCGATAAATCTGCAGCAACTGCGTGATGCTATCATGGACCAAAATCTTGGAGGAATGTTTCCAACACCTTGTTGAATCTATGCCACGAAGAATGAAGGTAGTTCTGAAGACAAAAGGGGGTCCAACCTGGTACTAGCAAGGTGTACCTAATAAAGTGGCACGGAGAATGTATATATCAATGATTTTTTAATGATCATAATACTTACCTCCACAAGTAGTTCTCGATTGGTTACCTTATGCCATTTCAGATTCTTTACATTGTTATGCCATTTTTTGCAGGTCTTGTCTGGTGGTTCTGTGGCTCTGATGCCCTTGTGTCAGCTCCCAGGGCCAATTTTGGATATCCCTTGACCTGTTGCATCAGTGTGAGTACAATGTTCTTATTATAGATATTTGATTGTATTGTCCTTATTATATGTGTCATTATTAATAGTGTATAATGCTTCACATAGTGATACTACCTCTTCCTATTGGGTCCTGAAGAAGCCAACAATTGGCGAAACGCATCGATCACCCTACTGGAAATCCACAACACTGTATTCACAGTACTGCTATTATCATGGATATATTTGTTTATTTGTGAAATATATTTCGATTTTCTGGTTGTTCCATAGCAGGCTATTGTACCTTTAACTCTGCAAAGTCTTTAGATCATGGAGGGTATTCATTTTTATCCTTTTATCTGTGTGTTTTTACAATGTACAATAAAGTTGGTTATATTTTATAAATATTTGTCCTCTTTCAAGCTGAGCCAGTAAAGTCTGGTTGTGCGCTATGTTGGGCTTGATCTACAGCGCCTTGAAAAAATTAATTAAGTGAAAGAGCCCTCGCGCTACTACTAAAACACAAATATCTGAAAGGGTCAGCTGCTGCAATACAAAGTATTAGACACAATAATACTGAAACAAGTTGGAGTGAGTTCAGGTACTGCGCATAAACGAACACGGTACAAGACCGCTCCTCACTGTGCTTCCAGTGTTACTGTCAATTCGGCCACGTCCTACGCGTTACGTTACATCATCCTGATGAAGTCACGTGACGTGACGTAACGCGTAGGACGTGGCCGGATTGACAGTAACACTGGAAGCACAGTGAGGAGCGGTCTTGTACCATGTTCATACCATTGATATTTACAGCTTAATTTTACTCTATTGATGTAAGCAGTAACTTGTCACATAGTAAACACCTTGATTTTATATAACGTACTACACTATGGGGGTAATTTTTGAATTCCTTTTCATGACCGAGTACAAGTCCAGTTATAACCAGTGGAGAGCAAGGCTGACGCTGAACAACTCAGCCTGATTTAGGAGGAACCCCACGCCATTGTTATACCCCATAATACATGGAGAGTAACCGATAATGTTCAGATACGAAGGAGACGCTCTATAAGGAGAGGAGGACCATCCTACCCAACAGGGATATCTATCGAGGATTAACCCATTGCGCACTTGAAAGTTTTGAGAGCCCGGGGGTCCCCAACGCACGCGCTTTTCCCATCCGGTGGGAGGACGAAGAAGCACGATCACTATTGTTTGGAGATTGCTCACACAATTGGAACTATTCACTTATATTCACTAGCACATTGCACTTTGGCACAAGGATATTTATTTAAACGCACTCATTGCGTCTTGAGTATCACTTTTGGACATTGAGCCAGATACTATATTTTGTTATTATATTGACACTCTTTATTATTGTATTATTGCCTTGAAAAAAAGTATTCATACCCCTTGAAATATTCCACATTTTCTCATGTTACAACCAAAAACAAATGTATTTCGTTGGGATTTTATGTGATAGACCGACACAAAGTGGCACCTAATTGTGAAGTGGAAGGAAAATGATAAATGGTTTCAACATTTTTTTACAAATAAATATGTGAAAAGTGTGGTGTATATTTCAGCATCCAAGCATACACCACTCTGACTTTCTGGCAGGTTCATGTATCGAGGCATTAAGATCTCTCAAGTCTTCTCAAAGGAACTCAACCCCGTCTCAGAGGATTGCGTCTGTATCTCCCATATGAATAAATTAAAGACTGTATTGATTTAAGAAATCAAAATTATGGTCGGATGCGGAAGGACTTAAACAGTATGTGGCTGAGAATATTATACCCAGGGGTTTGAGAATAAAGAAAATTCCATCTACGGTGTATTCTAATGAGTTCATGAACGAGTGGAATTCTGTTTTTTCTCAATGCTCCCTGAACCTAATGAAACTTATCATCAAAGAAGAAGAGACACTCCTTGAAAGGGTTAAAGTGGTTGTCAACCTGTGACAACCACTTTAACCTACAGGTAAGCCTATGATAAGGCTTACCTGTAGGTGCCCTGCATATCTCCTAAACCTGTACTGTTCAGGAGATATGCAGTGTTGAAGCTGTGCCGACGTCATGTCCGCCCATGCGCAGTGAAGGAACAGCCTGTGCGCCGTTCCTCCATTGCGACCGTGCCGTGACACAGGATTCGCGGCCCCGGAAGGAAGAGGGGCAGAAGATGGATGCGGCCAGGAGAGGGGACATCGTTGGACGCCGCGGTCTTCATTTGCAGTAAGTGGCACATAATGGGCTACTATGAGATGCATAGTAGCCCATTATGATTCTACTTTACAGGGGAACATAGAGGGAGTAAACCCAATCTGGGTTTACTTCCTCTTTAATGAGGACGTTCAAACTGCCAGAGACCATTTAAACCCATTCTAGAGCATGGATTTATATAACACACAAAATGAAAACCTTCAGGAATATATGAAAGAATATGAGAAAAATCTTATGGGTGGAAAAAGACAGAAATTACTAAGAGATTGAAAAGACTATGAGGAGGGGAGGGGAGTCTATACAGTACATGGAGACGAGTGGATCGACTGAATTCAATTTTGAGAAAAAAGAAGCATTTAAGGAAGAGATCACAAAGACATGTGAGTTTCTCGGATCAATCAGAAATACAATCCGAAGCATCAGAGGGAACTAGTAGCATGGGAACCTAAAGACTTTGCAGAGTTAAGGGTACAATGCCCTGCTATGTAATACATTTCACAAATAAACAAATATATCCATGATAATAGCAGTACTGTGAATACGGTGTTGTGGATATCCAGTAGGATGATCAATGCGTTTCGACAATTGTTGGCTTCTTCAGGACCCAATAGGAAGAGGTAGTATCACTATGTGAAGCATTATACACTATTAATAATGACATATACAGTACAGACCAAAAGTTTGGACACACCTTCTCATTCAAAGAGTTTTCTTTATTTTCATGACTATGAAAATTGTAGATTCACACTGAAGGCATCAAAACGATGAATTAACACATGTGGAATTATCTACATAACAAAAAAGTGTGAAACAACTGAAAATACTGTATGTCATATTCTAGGTTCTTCAAAGTAGCCACCTTTTGCTTTGATTACTGCTTTGCACACTCTTGGCATTCGCTTGATGAGCTTCAAGAGGAAGTCACCTGAAATGGTCTTCCAACAGTCTTGAAGGAGTTCCCAGAGATGCTTAGCACTTGTTGGCCCTTTTGCCTTCACTCTGCGGTCCAGCTCACCCCAAACCATCTCGATTGGGTTCAGGTCCGGTGACTGTGGAGGCCAGGTCATCTGGCGCAGCACCCCATCACTCTCCTCCTTGGTCAAATAGCCCTTACACAGCCTGGAGGTGTGTTTGGGGTCATTGTCCTGTTGAAAAATAAATGATGGTCCAACTAAACGCAAACCGGATGGAATAGCCTGCAAGATGCTGTGGTAGCCATGCTGGTTCAGTATGCCTTCAATTTTGAATAAATCCCCAACATTTATAAGGCAAGAAATCACACTTCTTAAACCTGACAGGGCACACCTGTGAAGTGAAAACCATTTCAGGTGACTACCTCTTGAAGCTCATCAAGAGAATGCCAAGAGCGTGCAAAGCAGTAATCAAAGCAAAAGGTGGCTACTTTCATGGGCGTCCGCAGGTAGGGGCAAGGGGGGGCAATTGCCCCCCCTGGAATCAGGGATTGGATCAGGGGTTCCCCACAAGGTCCTTATCCTCTTGAGCCATGTATGCAGTTTCTGACCATCTCCTGTACTATGTCCGCAGTCTCTGACCATCTCTTGTACTATGTCTGCAGTCTCTGACCATCTCCTGTACTATGTCCGCAGTCTCTGACCATCTCTTGTACCTGTCTCTT